>JAJPUD010000522.1:560182-634648 GCA_023553655.1 Myrmecobius fasciatus
AACGTAACATTTTCATGCTCTCTATTGATGTTTGCTTGCATTGTGTTGCCTTTCTCTGATTCTTTTTTTTTTCTTGTAGATAGGATTTTTCTTGCATAACTTCTCAAGCATTTCAACATTATTAACATGTAGTGGACTTCCTGCCATCTAGGGGAAGGGAGGGGACTGGGGGTAAAATTTGTAATGGAAAGCTTTGTAAAGATCAATGTTGGGAAACTACCCATATACATGTTATACAAATAAAAAGCTTTAATAAAAAAAAAAAGAAATCTAAGCTTGAACCAGAAAAAAAAAAAAGATGTCAGATGACATAATTAATTACTTATCCCACTCCCTTCTCCCAGTAAATACTGAGACAACCCTGATTATTAAGTCGTTTTTTCCTTATATTAAGGCAAAATCTGGCTTCATGTAATTTCCACATACCCGTCTTGGTCTTCCCTGTGGGTTAATTCAAAATAAGATGAATCTTTTTTTCTGTATGACAGACAAGCCTTCATACATTTGAAGACACTTATCCTGTCCTTCTGGAGTCTGATTTTCTCCAAGTTTAATAGCTCCAGGGCCTTCAAATCAAATATTTACCATTTATTGTCTTATTTATTGTCTACTATTCTAGACACTTGGGATATTCAAAGATAAAAGAAGAAAATGAGACAATCCTTGTCTTCAAGGAGCTTACCTTTTACCAGAATGATAATTTATGTTTAAGAGAATTTTTAATACTATTTTTTCCAAATACATGAAAAGATCGTTTTCAACATTCACCTTTGTAAAACCCTGTGTTCCAAATTTTTCTCCTTCCCTTTCCTTCCTCTCCAAGACAGCAAGCAATACAATATAGGTTAAGCATGTACAATTCTTCTAAACATATCTCCATATTTGTCATGCTGCCCAGGAAAAATCAGATCAAAAGGGGGAAAAAAACCATAAGAAAGAAAAAAACAAGCAAGCAAACAACAATAAAAAGGTGAGAATGCTTCAATCTACATTCATTCTCCATAATTCTCTCTCTGATGTGACTGGCATTTTCCAATCCAAGTCTATTGAAATTTCCTTGAATCATCTCATTTTTTAAAAGAGCCATGTCCATCACAGTTAATCATCACATAATCTTGTTATTACTATTGTTTACAGAGAAATAAGCACATTTTATATACAAAATTATAACCCAATGAATCTGGAACATCAAGTATTAGCACAAACAATCAATGGAATTGGGAAAGGCTCTTTGAAAGAGGTGATTTTTGAACTTAGCATTAGAAAAACCAGACGGTAAACATTCCAGAAAAGAGGCACAGCCTGAGCAAAAGTTCATAGGCTGGATATCATATGTGGGGAATGGCAAATAGACCAGTTTGGCTGGCATGTAGAGTACATAGTAGGAGAACATTATCCACTAATCCTAGGAAGACAGATTGTAAAGGGATTTAAATGGCAAAAGGAGTTTATGCAGAGTGCCCCAAAAGTCTTAAAGTTTAATAACTTAAAATTGCTTAAAACCTGTATTTTATCCTATAGGCAAAGGAGAGTCATTGACACGTTTCAATTAAGTGGTGACATGGTCAGGCTGGAGCTTTTGGAATTTGAGTTTGGCAGTTGTGTATGGAATGGATTGTAGCTGGAAGAGACTACTTCCCAAGGACATCAATTATGAGGCTATTTAACAGTTTCCAAGAAGAGTGATGAGATAATAGAAGTACTTATAGTTTTAGCTAACATTTGCATGGAGTTTGCAGTGTACCAGGCACTATGCTAAGTATTTTATACTTATGGTCTCATTTGAGCCTTATAACAACTATTATTATCCCCATTTTACAGATGAGGAAACTGAGGCAAACTGAGGTTAAGTGGTTTGTCCAGGGTCACATAGCTAGTAAATATCTGAGGTCAGATTTGAACTAGATACTTCCTGATTCCAGGCAATGTTCCATCCACTGGGACACCATAAAAACAGCTAAGATGTGAAAAATTCTTGTCTTCTCAGAATCTCATTTCTTCTATACAGCTTACCTCAGTCACCCCAGTACATTCTGACAACACATTTTGTTCATCTGACTTATTGGACATTTTGTAGTACAAGTGATCATAGATTAAGAACTGGTAAAGATTCTAAAACTTGTCATCCAAATTATTCCTTTTGCTTCTGGAAGAAACTGAGACCCAGAGTGACATCTGTAGTAAGGAGTGAAGAAACTTGGAACCCAGCTGTGGCAGGAATGGCATCTTTTTGTGCAGGCTGCTCTGATTTGCTGTTAAAGGATCAGGGATGTCATTCTTGGGACTGGATTGGTCTAGACAGAGTAGCCATTGAATCATTGGGTTGACTTCCTTTTTGGAGATTTAGAGGAATTTCCATTGCTCTGTAGGGATTCTTTTCAAACCTACATTGCCCTTATGGTGAATACAGGTAGCATGCTATTTTATCAAGTAGGAATTCTACCAATATAAGTAAAGTGGTTTTTATTGCATGCAATGGTGAACTAGCCCTAAATGGGGGCTACTATACTTGACTAGATTACTAAGCTTGATCTACCAGGACATTTGAGTACAAATCTATAGCTTTTTGCATTATGCCAAGAATGGTTAGTTGTCATCTTTTATATTTATGTATTGTAAACTCACCAAGAGGCAGGAATTCCATCTTCTCTATCCTTGTGCCTCCAGGAAATAGAAATAAATGTTTGTTTTCTTAAACATACAAGAAATAAAAAGCTTTATAAAATACCTTGAACCTCAAGCAGTCATTGGAGAAAGGTGTCAGCCCAGGAGCTGCCCATACACCAGGGAAACCCTGCTGGGGGTAAACCACCCCATTGCCCACATAAATTCTTTATCTCCACATATGGGTGCACTTAGTGTCATAAGTGATAAAAATGGAAAAGGCCAGTCTCTTGGGCCTTGCTTGATAACTGAGCGGAGGTTAATGAAAAGGCCCCTTTGCTAGCCTGAAATGACATTCCACAGCAGCATTCTAAATTAATTGGGCGCTAAGCAGACCCTCTCAGAACATTGTCATTATAGCAGCACTTTTGTGGAGAAAGGACTGTCAAGCAATTCCATTAGAAGCCCAGGTTTTCATGCCTCCTAACATAATAGCTCATCCATTTCAAATTGCATTAGGCTGAAACTTGGCACCAGGCTTGTCAGCCCAGATGTGAAGTTTTATTGTCCAAAAAGAAAAAAAAATGAGAGAGGATTTAAATCATTTCAGTCATCTTTGATCTTGTTGGCAAACTCCACATGATTCTTAGGATTTCAGGTTGTTTGTGGTTTGGGATTTTTTTTATTTTTTAATAATAGGAAAATTCAACCAGGAGAGACTTCATTTGGAAATGAAAAATTTTATAAGCAGCTAATCCCCTAAAGAAAATATGTGAATTCCATTTTCTTTCAAGAAATCACCAATAATAACAGACACTCCCTCCATACCCCTACCTCCTAGGATGAATGCTCCAACACTGGGATCTGTCTGTAAGGTGGGGATTTCTTTTTCAGGTGGGTAGGAGTAAAAGGAGTTTGAATTGTGTGTCTTTGCCAAACTGAAACCTTGATATTAAATAACAAGCCTTGACCTCTTTTTTCATGGTGTTCTTCTATCAGCTTTTTACAAGGCATGAGAATAGCTCAGTCTGAAATGTATCTTGTTGGTGGATACCCCTCTTTGAAAGAAGGAGAAAAAGGATCTTAATCCAGGGAATCACTTTGGATCTAACCACTTCCATGTGATACCATGACCCAGTGCCAAGTTTGGACCCCATCCCTACCCCCAGGGAGTCACATTCACAGAAAGTAAGAAATCCATGGTTCTCATATTTTCCCCCCCAAAAAAAAATGTCTTCAGGAGACTAGAAGAAGTTATGGCTTCTTGGCCTGGTCTCTCTTTCTTATTACAATATATATGTATTCTTACATGTGCATGGGTATCTATGTGGCATGTATGTACATATGAACATTATAAGTGTAGTATATCATGCATGTGAGCATCGTGTGTCTATGTGAATGACTGTGTTTAGGAGCAGAGTAGCATAACATGAAGAATGTAAGTTTTAGGGTCAGAAAACCCAACCACTCATTACCTAAGCTAGAGAGCTTGAATAATTCATGTAACCTATCTAGATCTCAGTTTCCACATTTGTAATTTAAGCCTAGATGATCATTAAGGTCTCTTGCAGCTTTAACTCTATGATTTCATAATAACCCAATCCAAGATCCTATGGGGAAAAAAAAAGAAAGGAACCACTATTTTTTAGTGATTAATTTATTCAGCTATTAATAAGGAAGAAATGGTCTAAGTTAATTATTAATTCCTACATCCCATTCCACATGAAACTTTTCCTGATCCCCCAGCTCCTTATAGCTTCTATTCTCTATTCTGCATTTATTTCATATATGTTATTTACACATTTATGTATGTACATGTTGTCTGTCTCAAAAGAATGTAAGCTCCCCGAGGGCAAACAATGTTTAGGTTTTTTCATTGTATCCCAAGTCTAGCATAGTGCCTAGTATATAATGGGTCCCTAATAAATGCTTATTAACCAATTGATCAAATCTAGTCCAGAAGCAAAATTAACAACAATAATAATAGCATTTATATAGTGCTTTAAAATTTACAACAATCTTAACAAATATCTAGTTTTTGTCCTCAAAACAATTCTAGGAAGTAGGTGCTATTATTATCATCCCCATTTTGTAGATGAAAAAACTGAGGCAGAGATTAAGTGACTTACTCAGAATCACACAGCCAATAAGGGTCTGAGGCAGGATTTAAACTCATTTCTTCCTGACTCAGGTCCAGTACTCAATAGTGACATCTAGATAAAGTTAGTAAATAAGTGTTAGTGCTTTTGAAGAATAATTCTCAGACTCCCTGGAGGATGCCTCAGGAACCCTTAATCATACTTTTAGAATCTCTGACTTGGTGGCTAACCCAGGGAGCAGTGAGTAAGTTTCTCCTGTCCCTTAGGACTTCTCATGGTCCAAGAGGAACAAAGACATACTCAAAACATCTGGGAGGCATAAGGTGCTTATATACCCAAATACTGGAGTTCCTTGGACTTGAAGCTGAGGTATTATTATTATTATTCCTGGCCAGCCACCTTCCTCTTAAAATTCCTCATAACGTGCAATGCCACCATTAGAGTCACAGACCACAGTGAAGGGGCTCCCTGTGCCATGTTATAAACTTGTTACCACCTAGTAAACTTCATCATTTTGTGTTTTCATAATGCTTGTTTTTTCACACCAAAACTTCTCTAGAGGCAGGACTTTGTGCTGTGGCAAGAACAGTAAGCTGGGTCATGAAAGGCTATGTGGAAAACAAGTTTTTTGTTTTGGGAGTTTTGGGAGGCAACTCCATTTCTGGAGCTATGCTATGATTGACATGTGCTGAGAAGCTTCAAAAACTTTTTCATCCCTATGTCCAAAAAAGCTATCAAACTGTGCAAGCCCTTTGATCCAGCAGTGTCTCTGCTGGGTTTGTATCCCAAAGAGAAATCATTAAAAAAGGAAAAGGGCCAACATGTGCAAAAATATTGATAGCAACCCTTTTTATAGTGGCAAGGAATCGGAAACTGAGGGGATGCCCATCAATTGGAGAATTGCTGAACAAATTATGGTATATGAATGTTATGGAATATTATTGTTCTGTAAGAAACGACCAGCAGGACGATTTCAGAGAGGCCTGGAGAGACTTGCATGAATTGATATTAAGTGAAGTGAGTAGAACCAAGAGAACACTCTACAAAGCAACAACAAGATTACGTGATGATCAATTATGATGGACTTGGCTCTTTCAACAAGGAGATGAATCAGACCAATTCCAATAGACTTGTGATGGAGAGAGTCATGTGCATACAGAGAGTATTTTCACCATTTTTGTTGTTATTGTTTTCTTGCTTGTTTTTTTTTCTCATTTTTTTCTTTTTTGATCTGATTTTTCTTGTACAGCACAATAAATGTGCAAATATGTTTAGAAGACTTGTATATGTTTAACCTATATTGGACTGTTTTCTGTCTAGGGGAGGGGGCAGGTAGGGAGAAAGGGAGAAAAATTTGGAATATGAGGTTTTGCACGGTGAATGTTAAAAACTATCTTTGCATGTATTTTGAAAAATAAAAAGCTATTATTTAAAAAAAAAACCTTTTCTGGAGAGCAATTTGGAACTATGCTCAAAAAGTTATCAAACTGTGCATACCATTTGACCCAGCAGTGTTTCTACTGGGCCTATATCCCAAAGAGATCTAAGAGGAGGGAAAGGGACCCACATGTGCAAAAATGTTTGTGGCAGCCCTTTTTGTAGTGGCAAGAAACTGGAAACTGAAAAGATGCCCATCAATTGGAGAGTGGCTGAATAAATTATAGTATATGAATGTTATGGAATATTATTGTTCTGTAAGAAACGACCAGCAGGATGATTTCAGAGAGGCCTGGAGAGACTTGCACGAACTGATGCTAAGTGAAATGAGCAGAACCAGGAGAACATTATACACAGCAACAAGACTATACAATGATCAATTTTGATGGACATTGTTCTCTTCAACAACGATGTGGTTCAAACCAGTTGCTATTGTTCAGCAATGAAGATAGTCATATACATCCAGAGAGAAGCCTGTGGGAACTGAATGTGGACCACAACACAGCATTTTAACACTTTCTGTGAATATTTCCCTGCATTTTGTTTTCCTTCTTAGGTTGTTTTTTTTTTTTTTTTCTTCTCTCTTTCTAGATCTGATGTTTCTTGTGCAGTAAGATAACTGTATAGATATGTATACATATATTGGATTTGTCATATAATTTATCATATTTAGCATGTATTAGATTACCTGTCATCTAGGGGTGGGGGATGGGGGGAAGGAGGGGAAAAGCTTGCAACAAAAAAAAAGTTTTTGCAAAGGTCAATGTAGAAAAATCACTCATGTTTTGTAAATAAAAAGCTTTTAATAAAAATAAAAAAAAAAACCTTTTCATCCCATTTCTCAAAATATTTCAAGACAGTAGATTTCATCCTTTCCCTTATATACCCCAAACACACCCAGAGGAACACACATACAGATACAGGCTCAGATACACATATATGTGCGCACACATCTGGAAAGCACTCTGGCTCTGTAATGTCTTAACTTCCTTCAAGGCTCAGTTCATATGTGTGCCTCTTATAAGGAAGCATGTCCTAGTCTACCTAATTTAATATTCTATTTCTCTTAAAATAATCACATATTTGCTTATTCTTGTAGTTGCTTCTGTCAGTACAAAAAAAAGTTTCTCAAGGTCAGAGGATCTTCTTTGTTCTAACTTTGATCTATACATCCCCAAGTGCCTAGCTCAGTAAATTGTACATAGAAGGCTTGTTGAATCAAATTGAATTAAATTGAATCAAATGTCCCACAGCATTTCCCAGAGCATTCTATAAACTTAGGGCCCAATTTAGGGTCCTGGGTAGGACCTGTTCTCAATAGAATCCCTTCTTGTTGTTATTCAGTTGTTTTAGTTATGTCTTTGTGATCCTATTTGGAGTTTTCTTGGCAAAGATACTGGACTAATTTGCCACTTCCTTCTCCAGCTCATTTTATAGTTGAGGAACTCAGATAAGTAGGGTTAAGTGACTTTCCCAGGATCATACAGTAAGTGTCTGAGGCTGGATTTGAACTCAGGAAGATGAATCTTGTTGACTCTAGACAGAGTGCACTATGATGGTACCTAGCTATGATTTTATATTTGATCTTGGAGGTGATAAGGAGATTCTGGAGTTTCTGAGCAGAGCACTACATGGTCAGATTTAGAAAGTCACTTTGACTTTCTGAGTTTCGAGTTCCTCATTATAAAATAAGGAAAAATTAAATGACCTATCTTTTAAATTCCCTTGCAGTTCTAAATCTATGATTCCCCCAATCCTAAGAACTCTGTTCCTAATGAGATCAATGAGGCAGGTGTCTCAGAGTGAGTGCAATGGCCCTCAAAGCTTTAGGAACAGTTTGGCACATTGTACTGGGAGAGAGAAGCCTGGCTCTGCCTATCTGTGTGACTCTGTGCAAGTCACTTCCCAGGGTCCTCATCTGTAAAATGAGTAGGGGTGAATTAGATCATCATTAACATCTCTCCTAGTCCTGAAATTCCAAGTAATCATCACCCAAAGGAGAAAGGTGGTCATAACATGAATGCTTAATTGTTCCACTAGAAAGTGTATTTTTGTCTGAGTCATGGCAATGTTTTACAGCATGGGACCAGGCACTCCAGGGACCATTTGCAAGCACAGACTAAGCCTTTTGAGTGTTCAGTGTTAGCTCTGAACTGGGCTGGGTCTGTTGATTGAAGCCTTGATGTTTTACTGCTTGGGCCATGTGGTCAGGAGGTGTTTCTGGTGGGTGGGTGTTTTCCATAATGGAACAAACAGGATTAACTTTCCCTTCTTGATTTGTCCTAACCTATGGCATATGGGCACTGACCTTAAATTCTTATAAAGAAATTCCCTAGAGACTTATTAAATAATTTATTCTAAACTTTAGAAAGACAAAAAAAAACAAAAACAAAAACAAAAAATAAAACAAGAGAAGTGATAAAGAAAAAATGGGAAATCACAGGATGAAAGCATAGTGGTATGACATTCAAGTTGGGGGGGGTTGTTTTGTTTTTGGAAGGGTAGGGTGGGAGAGATACAAGGGATAAGATAATATTCAGTTTTTATCCAGAGGAGCTGCTTCTGTTCTTTCCATTACCAGAGGAAGAGTAAGTGAAAAAAGCCTCCATTGTCTACCATGAAGAACAAATTTTAATTCTAATTTTAATTCTAAAAAAGCACAGAACCATGGGAATTTTAAAGCATCACAATATTTTTTTTTTCATCCAGCAATGGGGGCGTGGCACCTCTGCTGAAGAGGAAAGGCAAAAGGAGAAATGGGGGCTGACTTGGAAAAATAAAACCAATGGAGGCTTGTCAGTACCTACTTTGGGGTTGGGAGTGGGGCAACTGCAGAAAAACAAATAAGCCTGTTTAAACAGTTCTCCAGAAATGCATCCAGTTTCTGTTCTCTAATCCCATCACCAGAGTCCAATATTTAAAAATCTTTTTCTCTATTTGGTATTCTCCCTTAAATGATCAAATGAGACAATATATGTAAAATGCTTTGTAAACCTTAAATTGCTATATAAATGCTATTGAGTAATAATAATAATAATAATAATAATAACCTATCACATACATAAGAGTCTTTATATTCAGGTAACATGAGAAAGAGTCACAGAAACTGAAAGTTGCTTCTAGGACAATAAGTTGAAAAATAAAAAATTCTGAACATCAGAATGGGGTACAAAGACTAGATGATGGGGAAGGTCTTTTATGTGTTTCCTTCTGCTCTGATAGAGTTGATATCTTCTTATTGAAAAAACAGAGGACCTAGTATTTCAGAAGAGTTGTGGATTCAAAACCGGCTTCTGAAACTTACTAAATGTGTGATCCTGGGCAAATCACATTAGCTCTCTGAGGATCAGTGTTACTACAAAATGGTGAGGATTCACTCTTCTTCACAGTTTCAAAAAATTGATTTTTAGAGATTCTAAACTCACCTAATTTCTCTCCCTTCCCTTAAGATATAGTTCAGGTAACACTTCTAGATAAAGCCTTTCCTGATCCATCAACTGCCTGGTGCCCTCCTGTCCTAAATAATTTGCATTTAACTATTTTTCCATATATTTGTATTTTTAAGCTTTATAATTATTCTACATGTGTATTTAGGTTCTGATTAGTATGCATATCTGTGTAATGTTTCCTTCATTAGAATGTAAGCTCCTTGGGAGTAGAGATTGTTTCATTCTATCTATGTATTTACAATCCATGTGCAAGTGCCTGGTACTTAGTAATAAATGTTTGTTGATTGATCAGATCCAAAAAATACTGATAGAAGTAAGTCTTTGAGAAACTCCCAGGAGAGATGGGGATCCGATAGCTTGCAGGTGTTTGCCTTATTTCTATAAGATCTCTTTTAAGAGGGGGAGAAATCAAGGAAACAACTCTAGATTGTAGAATGTCTATAAATCTGCCCATGCTTTACAAATAGACTGGGTGACTTCATCCTACAGGGAAAATCAAAAGCATGTGTCTCTTGCAATTTCTGACCAACTATGGCATGTGTTAGGGGAAATATTGGAAGTCAGAACTTGGGGTGGGAGCTCCTTGGACCTTCTTCTTTCTGGAGTGTTGAGGCAGTTATCCAAGTAAACCTTTGTAGGATTACAATAAGATCATACGGTTATTCAACACACATTGACTAAGTCCTTACAATGTACTAAGTGCTGAGGATACAAAGAAAAGCAAAACCAGTGTTTGCCCTCAAGAAGCTTACATTCTAACAGAAAAGAAAAGATGCAAATCAGTATGTAAATTTACAATATATGCAGAGTAGAGAAGTAAAAATAAAATTTAAAAGGAACAGATAGGCAATGCAATGAAAAAATATGCCATCAAAAAGAACTGAGTTCATATCTAGTCTCTGACATTAACTGGATTAACTGACATAACCCTGAACAAGTCACCTCACCCTGTTTGCCTCAGTTTCCTCATCTGTAAAATGAGTTGGAGAAGATGGCAATTACAGTATCTTTGCCAAGAAAACTCCAAATCGGGTCACAAAGTATTAGTCCCAACTGAAATGACAGAACAACAAGAGAAAAATAATTGGGGTGGATTGGGGGAGGAGGAAGAATTCAAGATGAGATGGGAACTGAATCTTAAATAGAATACAGGATAGGAGAAGAGCACTTCAAGAAGGCAAGATAGTCAGTGTAAAGGCAGGTCAGGAGATAGGAGTGTCCTGTTTGTGGAGTTTAGTGTTCTTAGAGAGGCATAAGGTATAAGAAGACTGGGTAGGTAGAAAGGGACCAGATTATTAAAGACTTTACATGTCAAAAAGAGAAGTTTGTGTTTGATCCTGCACATAATCCGGGGCCAATGACTTTAGTCAGTGACAGAGAGCAAGAGGGGTAGGGTGACATCGTCTGACCTGGGCTTTAGGAAAATTTGCTTTAGTAGTTTAGAGTGAGAAGAGGTTTAAGGAAGAAAGAAAAAAGAACAGCCTTTTGCAATAATCCAGGCAAGAGCTGGTGAGGGCTTGCACTAGGGTGGTGGCCATGTCAGAGAAGATAAAGGAGTGTATAAGAGAAATATTATGATAGAAATGACATAATTTGACAGTGGACTAGATATGTAAGGTGAGCATGAATGAGGAATAAAGAATGACCCCAAGATGGTGACCTTAATAATACCATTCCAACACACACACATACACACACACACACACACACGCACACTTTTTTTTTTTCCTTGACACAATTGAGGTTAAGTGATCTGCCCAGGATCACACAACTAGGCAGTCTTAAGTGTTTGAGACCAGATTTGAACTCAAGAAGATGTCTTTCTAACTTCAGGTTTAGGCTCAATGCATTTAGCAGCCCTATGGCTATGATAGAGTTTAAAGTGATTATAGGACATTCAATTCAAGATGTCCAATTGACAGTGATTGATGTATGGCTGAAAGTCAGAAAAGAGAATGGGGCAAGATATATAGATCTAGGGAATATCTTAATATAAAAAAGACCAGGCTAGAACTGTGGAGAACATCAGGAGATTTGAATTTTGGTCCTTATTTTGACAAAAGAGTGGACTCTTGGCCTTTGCCTCCTTCCCTAAAAACTCAGAATTTAGTTCAGTGAACTCTCAGTTTTCTTCAAGTTCTATTCTGTGATTTCATCTGGAGGCAAAAAAAGTTCTTTAGTATTTGATACTTGGATTTTAAATATGTATATTTCATCACTGCAGATACCAGTCTCAGCTATCTCTTACTATCTGTCAAGAATTTGGGAGCTTTACAAATGCAGAATAATATTTCTAAAGTGGCAGTAGGAAACCCAGCAGTCCAAGGGTGTTGGGGGGAGAAATACCCTGCAAAATTAAAGTACAAAGTTCCCATCTTTAGGACAAATGCAGATTTATTGTAGAGAGCTGAAAGGTTTCTGACATCACCAGTACTCCAGTGCCAACTCACCTGTGGCTAATTAAATTCTGGCTGGTATCCTCATCTCTGGCAGAAGAATACCCAGGAGGCAAGGTGGTATTTATAAAATAAGCACTGCCAAATGTAATGCTGCTTTTATTGCAATGGTGCAAAACTCAATACTTCTTCATTACAAGCAAGCTTCATGCTGAATTAAGTACTGTGTGGAAGCAAGCTAAATTCAAATATGATCTCAGGAGGGAGAGTAAAATAATGAGTAGAAACAGAAATGCCCCTGGCCCCTCTGTCTGTCCTATGTCTTCCCATCCAGTCTTCTAGAATTCAGCTTTAGGGGCCGATGGATTGTGTGCCTACACAGTGCCAAATCCAGGTGCCAAATCTTGGCTGTGTGCAGATGAAACATCTGGAAGTGTAACTGAATTTTTTTTTAAATTTCTTCTGGGAAATTTTGATATCTTGTGGAAACAGACAATACCTCTATGTCTTTTCAACTCCTTGTTCTTAGTAAAGGAGATTCCAACAAGTTTTGAACTGAAACATTTTCCATTTTCCTGGACATTTCACTCTCTACTCTCAGAAAAAGGTTGAATCATCCCTACTATGTGATCACATATGAATGTGATCTTGGGTTTGTTTGTTTTTTTTTTTTTTCATCTCTTTGTGTCTCCATTTATTTATTTGATAAAATTAGAGGGCTGGACTAGGTAATCTCCAAGGTTCCTTCCAGTTTTTAATCTCAAGAGGCAACTGGATTCTTCACTATGAACACCTCACCAAAGGTGAGACTGAGCAGCTAAACAACCCTGAATCAGAAAGGGCAGCTGGGTGACTCCATGAACAGAGCACTAACCTTAGAATCATCTCGGAACACTCATCTTCCTGAGTTCATAACTGGTCTCAGACATTTACTAGTGATGTTGGGCAAGTCACTTAACGCTTTTTGCCTCAGTTTTCTCATCTGTAAAATGAGCTGGAAAAGGAAATGGCAAATAACTCCAGTATCTTTGCCAAGAAAACTCCAAATGGGATCACAGAGAATTGGACATGACTGAAAGTACTCAGCACCAACAAGAGCTATGAGAAATGTGAAAACCCTACACACTGCCACCCTCTAAACCACCACAAAACAATTGGGCTGGAAACCTTATGAATAAATCAATTGTTGAATATGTATCAAATACCCACTAAATAACAGGCACTGATAGAGACTGGGATGCAAATCAAAAGCAAAACTGTCACTGTCCTAAAGGATTGGAAACTAAAGGGATGTCCATCAATTAGAGAATGACTAAACAAGTTGTGGTTGTGAATATGATGGGATAATGAAGAAATTGAAGAATAAATGAAGAAGCTGGTTTCAGAAAAATCTGAGATCTGTATGAAATGATGCAAAGTAAAAAGAATGAAACAATGTATATAGTAAATATTGTAACAATGTTGAAAACTTGATAATTGATCAATAAAATGACCAACCATATTTCAAAAAGACTCATGATGAAATATGCTATCCACATTGCAGATACAGATTCAAAGCATATTTTCTTCTTTCTTTTCCTTCCTTCTTTCTTTTCTTCCTCTCTCTCTCTCTCTCTCTCTCTCTCTCTCTCTCTCTCTCTCTCTCTCTCTCTCTTCTTTTTTCTCTGAAACATGGTCAATGTGGAAATTTGTTTTGTGTGTTTATACATTTTATTTTGGATTTTGTTTTCTTGACTTCTCTACACATGGAGAACAGAGAAGTGGAAGGAGAAAATTTAGAACTGCAAATAAAATAAAAATTAATTTAAAAATAAAAAATGAATAAGCACTTATTCATAATGAAACTATATAATCACCAAAGTTTATACCTTATATTGATAATATAGTTTCTGGGGAAAGATGCCAATTTTTTAGTAGTTTTGAAGTAAGTTGGAATCTTCCTATAGAGATATGTTTTACAGACATATCACTACAAAATACTAATTGTAGAATAGATTCAATATTAATATATTTAATATTAAAATATAAAATTACATGCTTCTTTTTATCTGTAACTAGTTTCTACCTGATTTTTATGCATGTATATATACACTAAATATATTTAAGTACCCATAAATATCAGAAACAAAGTTAAAAATACTGCCATTGACCTTAAGGAGAATATATTCTACAAGGGAGACAACACGTATACATTTAAATGCATGTAAAATTTAGGGACAGAGATGACTTATGATTTAGAAATTCCCAGGCAAGGAAACTCCCTTTGTCAAAACAAGCAGCCTCTTCTCTGAAACTTGGAATAGAGAGAGTTTTAAGATTAAAGGGCTTGTTGAGGATCATACAATAAGCATCAGAGGCATAGGATAAATATACACATCTATGTATTATAGATACAAAAATATGTGTCTATATATATACATACATTCACACAGACATATAGATTTAGATATAGTTATATTCACATACACATACATAATTATTTCTAATGGTAACCACTGGGGTGGGGGGAGAAGTTTACATGATAACTTTATTATCTATTTAAATGAAATATCAAATTATTCATAATAGATTTGCAGTTTCATATACAATCATCCTTTTTTTTTAATCTTACTATGTCATGGAAAGGCTCATTTTATTCCACAAATTAAAAATAAAATGAATAAAATAAATATTGGGGCAGAAGTTGAGTTCCAGTCTTTCTGGGTTTTTTGAGTTCACCTCTCTGCACCATGCTGAATATACAAAATAAATGTTTTTTTAGTGGACCAAGCCAATCGCATCTGGGGATATCAAGACAATATTCAAGTAGGAATGAGGTGGCATTTGAACTGAACTTTGAAGGAAAAAGGAGATAGAAATGAGGAAGGGTGTGGAGAAATAAGAGTTTGGTGAATGGTAACTGAGGAACAATCAGAAGTCCAGTTTGTCCAGATGGGAGACTGCATGAAGGTGAGTTAAGTGGGGTACAACCTTAAAAATAATGCCTATCACTCCAACTCATGCACTTAACTTCAGGTGACACATTGCCCTTTTAAGAATTTTTTTCTCTTTCAAATTTACTTTGATGTTCACTTTATGGATAAAAAAATGTTGAGGGTAGGGAAGGTCAGTGAAACACAGAGTGATTTGCCCCTAGTCTGAACTCCCCGGAGCTGACCTTGGTAAATGATTTTTCCCTAAAGGCCTTTGAGTGACTAGTCTTATTATCTTCATTTTAGTGAGGAAAAAATTGAAGAGTGTTGGAATAATTAGTTGAAGATCAAAATAGCATAGGTCTGACCTCATCTCTCAGTAAACTTTGTGACTTCCTATCACCTCTAGGATCAAATACAAAATTCTCTGTTGGTGTTCATAAACTTCATAAACTAGCCCTTCCTCCTTTTTTTAGCCTTGTTATACCTTACTCCTCCCATGTCATCCATCCAGTGACACTGGGCTCATAAATGTTCCACAAACAAGATACTTCATCTCTCAGCTCCAGATATCATCTCTGGCTATTTTCCATGCATGAAATTCTTTCCTTTTTTATCTCCACCTACTGACTTCCCTAGCTTCCCTCAAGTCCCAGCTAAAAATTCCAATTAGAGGAAACTTTCTCAAATCCCTTCAATTCCTGTGTCTTCCCCATACTGGTTCCAATCTCTCCGGTATGTATCTTGTGTCTGTGTACTTGCTTGCATAATGTTTCTTCTGTTAAATTATGAGCTATTTGAGATAAAGGAACATCTTCTACCTTTCTTACCAGTTCTTAGAGCAATGTTTCATACATAGTAGGCCCTTAACAAATATTTATTGATTTACTAACTGAACAAGTCAGTGTCTGGACTCAGCTCTAGCCTGAGAATGTGTTGACTTGGAGACTTTCAAGCCTCCAACAAGATGTCCAGCTAATTATGTATCTACCTCAATAGATCTCTGGTCTCTGTAATATTATTTAAGTGATAAGAGCTCATTCCAAGGGGGCCAAATAGTGTTTATTTAAGACTTTTCCTTTTGAGAAATTGAAATAAATTTCCACAGCATAATAATAGCTGCACTTATATGCTGTTTCAAGGCTTCAAGGTTTACTAAACACAATATTTGTGTATTTGAGTGTATCTGTGTCTATGTATTTGTGTCTGTGTATACACATAAATTCATTCTTCTCAACAACTCCCTGAGGTAGGTGACATCAACTGTCTATTATGTGCCAGGAACTTTATAGGATGAGGAAAATGAAGTGTAGAAAACTTAAGTCACTTGCACAGGCCCATACAACTAAATAAGTGTTTGAGATGGATTTGAATTTAGATCCTCCTCACCCTATATTCTAGCCCTGGGCCACCTAGTTCCCTCTCTCTATTTCTGAACTTGGCCATAAATTTAAAGAGAAAAAGGCTAGTGTTAATATAAATTATCCTAATTCATATTTAGTCACTTTATAGAGTCTGACCAAAATTTCAGTTCTCTTGGAATACTGCTTTGGATTGATTCAGTATCAGGGTATAAGTCAATTTATGGCAGCCAGAATGTTACACACTGACAGAAATTTACCCATTGGATTCTGGGGAAAATCGCAAAATAGGTGTGATTTGTCTCTGGGGTCTTCCTAGTTTTTGAAATTTAGAGATCCTGGTCCCTCCAATTCAATCAGTGTCCTCAGATTATTCATTGGTCATCCAAAGCCAACCTAATCTTTCCAGAATTGCCCCTCATATAGAATTATCCCTTCTTCCTCTACTCATTTTCAAATTAGATAATATATGACTTCTCCTAGAAGGTAGAATTCTATTGGGGACTTTGAGAAAGCCAGGGAATCCAGTAGCTAGATAGAAAGATGGAAAACATTCCAAGGAGAGGGGACAGCCAGATAAAATACCCAGAGATGGGGTCAGGAAAACGTGTGTTCAAATTCTTCCTCAAACACGAGCTATATGATCTGAGCAAGTCACTTAATCTCTATTTCAGTTTCCTCAGCTGTAAAATGGGAGTAAAAATAGCACCTACCTCTCATGGTTGTTGTGGGGATCACATGAGACAATATTTGTAAAGAACTTTGCAAACCTTAAAGTACTGTATTATTACAGGGCATGGTTTGTAACCTCTCATCATTCTGCTTGCCTTTCTCTGGATGTGTTCCAACTTGTTATTAGGGTCACTCACCTCTCTTGTTCCATTAGATACAAAAATCCTGTGAGTTAAGCTCTGGGATTTGGTGGTTCGTGAACAAACAACAAAAACACCATATTGCTAAAAATTAGATAGTTCTTTCTTATTTCAGACTCTTATCAAAAACTAAATTTAGGAACCTCAGTCTCCTCTGTATTAACTTCTAGTATCCTTTTGGATAAAAGAATTGTTTCTTATGTCATCTAGGCTGCTAGAGTTACTTGAGATATTATCAGCTCTGGCAAGGGAAAAGTCAGAATCCTCTAGGCCTCTGGCTAAGATCAAATGTTCTTCCTTGTACCTGGGGATTCGATTCGTCTCGACAAGGGGATGAACTCGATGATCTAATAGGAGGGACAAGTTCTTTCAGACTGGTTTGTTTGAATTGTGTTTGTTTTAAGATGTATCTACCTGTCACTGTGACATATGCCAGTACATATCTGCTGATGCAATCTATTTTTTTTTTGTTAAAACAATAAAACTTTGAAATTGACCTTTGTCCTCACTAACATGAAACTCTCCTGTTAACATTTTTGTCCCCTACTCTTGAAAGAAATGGCAAAATTGTGCTGGTTGCTACCTAACCCTCATATCCCCTTACCTGAAAAATGAGGGGATTGGATTAATCTCCATGGTACCTCTTACTTCGCCCTCAGTCCTAAGAATTCCTAACACAATGAGGTTGTGTCTTCTCTGCAGGACTGAAATAGAAATGGGCCAAAAGTCATATATGGCATACACTAATTAATGAGAAGCTGTCTTCACAAATCAGTTGGGGGTATTCGGATGAAATAAGGACTGGAGACATCTCAGGTCAGAATGCCATTCACTTATTCATTTGGAACAGTGATCAAGGTTAACCCTTCAGGTGCAATTATCCAAAGGAAGTGTTTCTGGATGGGTTTGGGGAGCTGCCATCTTAGGACTTTAAATTATTGGGGGTTTCCCCACTATTCTACAGTTTAAGACAAAATAAAAAGAGTTGCATAATTTCAGAGCACAGTTTTTTTGGATTTTCTATAAAATAAATTATTGGTATCTACTTGCTAAGAAACATCAATTAATGCTAAGCTTCCCTCTCTTAGAGATATCACAAAATCAAACATTATTCTCAGTTAATATGTCCTTCTATGTGCAGAGAATGTAACTGTGGGAATACATAAATCCAATCCAGCAATCATTTTAAAGCCCTTACAACGATGGATAAGGGGAAGTTAGTTGGCATAGTAGAGAGTGGGCTAGATTTGGAATCAGGAGGACTCATCTTTGTAAGTTCAAATCTTCCCTCAAATACTAACTGTGTAGCCTTGAGCAAACTACTTCACACTGTTTGCCTCAGTTTCTTCAAATATAAAATGAGCTAGAGAAGGAAATGGCAAACCACTTCAGTGTCTTTGCCAAGAAAATTCCAAATGGGGACACGAAGAGTTGGATACAATCGAACAACAAAAGCAATGTATAAGGTGGGAAGCAAAGTAGAGTAATGGTTAGAGAGCTAACCTCAAGAATAAAGACAACCTGGCTTCAAGTCCTGCCTGACTTGGAATCCAGGGGAATTTATTTAATTTCTCAGAGTCCTGGGAAATTATTTGACATTATTAGTTGCATAGAAAATAAAGATATGTATTGGTAAAAGCATCTCCTGACTGCAGGTTCCCCAGGCCAGTGAAATTTCAGGTCTGCTTTATATACAATCAATTCATTGTAGATAAAAAGACTCAAATAGAGCGTCTTGTTATTTGTTCTAGCCAGGGATGCACTCTAAACCCTTCTGCCAACTGATCTGGGAATAGTAATACTCCTTTGGGTTCCCTCTCCACTTGAAGGCAAGCTCCCTGAGCAGAAAGGGGGTGGCTACTCAGATCTGAGATATTCTGAGTGTCAGCACTCCCAAACTAAAGCTCACGAGCTCCCACAAATGTTTTTTGCCTTTCAATAGTCAAAGGATGTAAGTAGCTCAAAGCCAAAGAGTGGATAGATTTACAACAGAACATTCTTCCCCTAACTTAGTGTGCACCTTCTTGCAAACATATACACCGTCAATGGCAAGAGTGAGCAAGTACAGAGATTGAACATGACGGGCCCACACAAAGGGAGCATGTGTGGATGGGCAATTTACATGCTTCAGGGCTCTTGATGTTCTTTCATGATGTCCCAAAGCTGTCTTAGTTAGGCAAGTTACCAGGCTCTACTTTCTAAGCCTTTTTTTTTTTTTCAGGGTACATTGTCCTTTGATAAATTGTAGCTTTCAGCTTCTGGATCAGCAGATACCCTTGGCTGAGACTTCGCTATTCATTCTCAGAAAGGTTCTGAGCTTATCTGAGGACCAAGAGGAAGCCTGCCCAGGTTTGCTTTCTCAGAGCCTCAGTCCTGAGCTCTGCCATCTCCAAATGTCACCGTCTCTTTCCCAGGCACCATGCCCGCAGATTGCTCTCTAATGTTGACTGATTCTCCCATTTTAAAACTCTAGATCTATCCTGTTTGTCCATATAAATGAGTATACAATCCTTGTACAGGGACAAGTCCATGGTATCTGTCAGTTCCCTGACATTATCTGACCCTTTCACTGGACTAGTACAATTATAAGCTATAAATGTACCACTTCAAATCTAACCCTCTTACAGAATCATTACTCCAGATAAAAACTTGCTAATCCACACTTTCCTTAAGAACAACCTACCTCCCCAGAAATATGTTGGACCAAAACCTTTTTTTTTTTTTCTGGTTTCCACTCCCCCTTAATTAAAATGTAAGCTCTTTTAGAGAAGCAGCATAATTCTGAAAGGAATATGTTGAATTTTACAGCGACATAAATATATTTGTATATAATAGAGAGAGACAGAGATGGAAAGAGAAAGATAGAGACAGAGAGACAGAGGAGAGACAAAAGACAAAGACAGATTCAGCCAATCAGAGAAGAGAGAAACAGAGAAAGAGAGAGAGAGAGAGAGAAAGAGAGAGAGAGAGAGAGAGAGAGAGAGAGAGAGAGAGAGAGAGAGAGAAGGTGTAAATGATAGAGATTCATGAGTCTATTTTTTTTTGTTCTGTTTTTTATATGGAAGTGTTCTTTTGTGTTTATTAAATGGAGGGGCAGGATTTTTTTTTTTTAATATAAGCTCCTTGAGAGCAGAGACCGTTTCACTTTTTATGTTTGTATTCTCTAGGGTTAGCACTTCATAGTAAGAGCTTAATAAATAACTTTTCAGTCATTAATCGTAAATATCATGCCCTAATTTCACCAATGACTGTTCCAAGAACAAAACTCTCCATTTCTCAGTTCAGGCATTCTCTCTGGCTGTTCCCCATGCCTTAGAAAGCTATGTCCGTTTCACTATATCACATACCATATCACTATCACATTATGTCCTGAGAAGCCTGAGGATGTCATATATGTGTGTGTATATATGCATGTATATATATATACACGCATACATATATACATACACATATGCATATACACACATACATCTACATATGAAATAAAAAGCAATTAAATGAAATATGATCCATCGGTGTTAAATTGAATTTGAGAGGAAATTTACAATCAAGGAGTCCAGTAAATAGGGAGCATTTGGGGAGTCTGTTTTGACCAGAAACCCTGAGAGTCTATATCCCTGAGGGCACCTCCCTGATGGCATGGTCTCTTGTAGAATGAAGGACAAACAACAATTCAAATCTCTTGGGACATTTGCACGAGATTGTTCTTTAGTTAGTTATTTTACATTTCATTTCCACTAAATACAATCTGATCAATGCCAAACTTTTCTTCTCTTTCCTTCTCTCCCTCTTTCTGTCTCTCTGTCTCTCTCTCTCTCTCTCTCTCTCTCTTTCTCTATCTCTCTCTGTCTCTCTCTTCCTCCCCATCTCTCTCTCCATCTCTCTTTTTTTCTTTGTGTTTCACTCTGTCTCTCTGTCTCTCTCTTTGTCCCCCTCTGTCTCTGTCTCTATTTCTGTCTCTCAGTCACTGTCTGTCTCTCTCTCTCTCAGTCTCTTTCTCTTTCTATCTCTCTTCATCCTTCCCCTTTCTTCTCTTAGTTACTCTGCCTCTGTGTCTAATGTAACTGCTTTAACAGCCAATATCCCAGTGTAAATGCCCAGGAAGAGGAGAAGATGCCATCTGCCTTCTGAAATCTCCCAAACCCTCGTTCCAAAGGAAAGAAGACACAGACAGGAGACAGCTCCATTCTAGGCATTGCCTTCCCTAGGAGATTAAGTGCTCATGGGGTCTGGGAGCTGAGTCCTGGCTCAACAGCCAATTCAAAGTATCATGATGATAAGAGGAACCCTTCCAAGTTTCATCACCCAAGGAAGTGCTGCATTAGTTTAGATAAAAACCTAGAAAACAAAAAATAAGAGATATACATTATAGTCTAGGTCATTCTACCTATTCCCAGTTTCAACCCTTGAGGCAAACTTCTCCCTACCCCCCCTCCTTCCTGTAAGTGTCCTATTCTTCCCCAATCAGTCTTTCAGTTATAGCTGGAGAGAAGGAAAGAGCCAATTCAGAAGCAGTGTTTATTTTATTTTTTAATTTATGAAATACAATGAGAATTTCCATAACATAGTAGAATAAAAAATATGACTACACATGAAACAGTAAATCTATTATGTACAATTTACTTTCCCTTTTAAATATATAATAAAGTTACCATGTAAATTTCTTTTTCCTCTTTTTTTCTTTCCCCTGCCCTAGAGATGGCTACCATTAGACACAAATATATAAATATATGCAAAATCATTCTCTACATATTCCTATTTGTCAGTTCTTTAATAGGCTTGCTATATTCCAGTCAAAGTGGAACAGGACACAGTTTATAATACTCTATCTACACTGGGATTCGAGGCTGCTATGGAAGCTTTCCAATATTCTTATGATCATATGCTATATTTCAGATTTCCAGCCCTGTGGTGCATTTGTCCGTCTCAAGCATCTTTCTGTCCTTGAAGTCCTCCTTCATAGGGGCCTGCAGATGCTTAAAGGCTCTGGGAGTGATGTCACTTGGGGCCAAATGGTAAGAGGTCTCATGCAGTTGACCCTGATCACCATTGTCCCTGGGCTCCTTACTTCACTCACTCCCACAGATTTTCAAGGGGACTCCTCGTTATTTCTGTAGCAGCTCCCTAACTTTGTCTTCTTTTCCATTTTATCCAGCCAAAAAAGAACAAGGTCTAAAACTTCCATCATGAACTACCTCTACCTCCTGCTCCAGCTTCTATTCTCTTTCCTCATTCACACCTCTGTTCCTGTTTCTTCTATTGACGGGGTGAGAGAGGGAGAGAGAGGGGAAGCAGCAAATGCAGAGATGAACAACCTAGCCTGGCTAGCAGCCACATTAGGTGACAATAGCTGATATAAATGAATGATAGATAAGCTGGGTGGGGAGGGAGAAGTTAAGAGAAAGGAAGATAGAAAGAAGATGGAAAGCAAGCCCTGAATTCTATTCCGATTCAGCCTTTGGGACTTCAGCTATGAAATGTATAACATAAAATGGTTCATAAAATATGTCCCCAGGTGGTCTCTTTAACCACTGAACCAAGAATGAGGTCCTAGTTTCAATATTCTATGAAATATAAAACCTACTCAGGGTTCTGAACCCCCTCTTTCCCATTACACTCGGGTGGCATTTCAATCAGACTCATCAAAACAATGAAAAATGAACTCATGTAAACAAATTAAGATTAACAAAATACCCAGTGGACAAGGAAAGACCCATGGGACAAGGGTAGAAGGCTTTAGAGAAGCAAAATTTTTTTCTTGGGAGGGCGCTTTGAGAAATTCCCTCAAGTCTCAGGTGTACTACTGAAAGACAAAGATTTGGCTACCTCTGCTCCCCCTTTCATCAGGATGTTGGGATTTTATCTATATGGTCTCCTCTAACTATCCCCCCTTTCTCTGATCAGCAGATCTCTCAGAAACCCCAACTCCTCACTGTCAGATCTCATCCCCTCTCTAAACACCCCACCTCCTTCTCCTTAGTCTATAAAATTACCCTCTCCCCTAGGGAGCTATTGAATTCTTTCCAGGAAGCTTTTGGGTGGAGTTACATTCAGAACTGGGGTTTGGCAGATCTCTGAATCCTGAAAGCCTGGGGGCTCAGTGAATATCTTACAATCCTAGGTCTAGAGGGGAAGGAAGATGAAATCATTGAAGGCAATGATCTTATTTTACACATGAGGAAACCAGAACCTAGAAAGGGTAATGGACTCATCCAATGTTACCCACAGAGAACAAGAGCTAGAATTTTAGCTCTTGCTCATTATCCCATCTCTTTCTATGATACTATAGAAACGATGAGGAGGAGGAAATGAATGAATGAATAAATGAAAAGGTATCTATTAAGCACTTACTCAAGTACTTTGCTAAGTTTGGAGGATACAAATAGAAAAATAAAGGCAGTCCTTGACCTTGAGTTTATTTTCCAATGGGGAAGACAATACATATGGAGTAGTGTTGATCAGGGACGACAATTTTTGATTTGGAAAATTACTTTGATAGTCAATAGAGTCATAGGGCATACCTTTTCCAAGAGCAAAGACAGAATTAATTGATTATGACTCCAGAATTGAAAGAGAAAGGGACAGAAAGATATCAGAGATTCTTCACCTTAAGGTAGAATGAAAGATTAGATGACAGTTAGGTGGCATAGTGAATAGAGAGCCCCAGGCCTTGTTAAGACAACATAAGTTCAAACCTAGTCTTAGATACTTACTAGCTATGTGATCCTAGCAAGTCATTTAACCTCAGTTTCCCCATCTGTAAAATGGAGATAATAATAACACCTACTCCCAGGTAAGTATTAGAATAAAATGCTATAATAATTGTAAAGCATCTAGCACATGCTAAGCTCTATATAAATGCTATTTTATGATTGTTGTTATTAACAAGATGCTATATTCTTCTAGTACATATCTGCAAAGGAGCTAATCTTTCAGAAAGCCAAGGTCCTTACTTGACTTGAATCCTAGAACAATTCCTCAAAACGTGGTAGTAAGGAAAGCAGAATGACATGTACAAAAGCACAGAGAAGGGAACTAAGTTATCTTAAAGCCAAACATTCTTCTGGAAGACTTGGCTTTATTTCCTTTCCCAAAGTTGAGCTAGCTCCTTTTGCTAAACAAGGATGGTCCCCAACCCATTCAAGTCCATCTTCTGCCTTCTCTCCCCCCAATATGTGGTACAGGAATCTTGAGGACTTTTCTTCCTCTTTACTGCATTCTATTATGGCACACACACACACACACTACTGCCTTAGGATTGGTCAGTAAATATGATCAAGCAACTGCTAGTATAATATTATCTGATATTTCAGAAACTTTCCATGATCTCATCTTGGTGCTCCTCAGTGTTTCATGTCTTTGTTCTCTCTCCACCTCCTCCCACCCCCACCACTTACATTCTTTCTCACAAACCCTCCCCAACCCTTACCAATTCATAAATCTAACCCCTACACCAGTTTGATCTTGGTACCCAACAGTGTCTCTGAGCAGCAGAAAACTGATGTTCCTCAAGGGTCTTCCAGGAAATTCGTGGGTCAGTCCACAGTATAAAACATAAACATGCTTTATTTTCATTTTTTAAATTGCATTTTCCATTGTAAATTTGAGTTTTCATTAAAAATCACAAAAGCAAACTTAAAAAAAAGTCAGTGCTTCTATTTAATCATGCAGAAGAGGTTTATTTTGTTTAATTTTTTGTTAGTACTGTGTCCCTTTATGTTTCCTAATGATCAGCACACAAGGAGGGATAGGGTAGGGCCTGCTATATCTAAAAATTGCCCTAATGCTTAACACAGTGTTTGACTTACAAATTAATGATTTTTATTGACTTGATGAATGGATTGAGAGGAGATAATTTGAGGATTTTGAGACTAGAACCTCGGTATGAGCCTGCCCTTTCCTAGGAAACATTTGTTTTCCCTCTGGCAACTAACAGCAACATTTCCCCACAGCTCTGTCTCCTATTACTCTTGGTTTTAGTAAACAAGGAATGGAGACTTTTCCTGCCCACCCTGGGTGTTTGAACACTCATAACTTATAGCAGGCCCTCCTTCCCCATAAATTTTTTTATGAGGGGTTGGGTAGGTTTGACTGTCCAAATGGAAATTAGCAAAAGTGTTCTAATCTGGGACAGATGTTATAAATGGACAGTGAACTGAATTCAAGGACAATGGGTTGGGCTGACTATTGGAAATTTACAAAGCTTCCTTGATGAACCCAAGTTTTTCCCTGAAACAAAAGGCCCATCTTTTTAATATTAGCATTCTACTAGATGGTATTAGAAGGCAGTGAGTCCTGGAACACAAATGGAGAATTAAAATTCTCTGAAGAATTAAAAATTAGTCCTATCAGAGGGCAATGAAAAGCTCTATGGTATATGTATAAACAATTGTAAAATATAACCAGTGAAGAACTTAAAAAGGAAAACGAGAGTAAAAGATTATTAGGAAATTCATGATAAGAAAGGATGAGCTGGTCATGTGTCCAGGAATAAACATGACAGATGGACAGTTCAAGGGCTTCTTTGGTATCTTTTAGATAACCCAACCCGGGCCATGAACAGGTTGGGTTATTTATGATGGACTTCATTGGAGGAAACATCAAATCTATTTGAATTTTTTTTACTAGATAAACTTCAAAGTTGATGTCCTTCACAAGGTCACATTTTAAAAATTCTGAATGGTTACAAATCACTTTCCTTACAAAAACCCTGTGAAACTAGGATTATGATAATCTCTTTT
This sequence comes from Myrmecobius fasciatus, assembly GCA_023553655.1. Classification (NCBI taxonomy): domain Eukaryota; kingdom Metazoa; phylum Chordata; class Mammalia; order Dasyuromorphia; family Myrmecobiidae; genus Myrmecobius; species Myrmecobius fasciatus. The sequence continues at coordinate 586,054 of JAJPUD010000522.1, forward strand.
TAGATGGAGAAGAATTTTAATGACTTGCTCTTAGTCATATTGATAGTTATATATCAGAGTCAGAACTTGAATTCAGGTTTACTAACTCTGCCACATTGTTAGGGTTCAGTCATTTTTCAGCTGTGTCTGACTCTTCCTGATCCCATTTGGAGTTTTCTTAGCAAAGACACTGGAGTGGTTTGCAAGTTCCTTCTCCAGCTTATTTTATAGGTGAGAAAACTTAGGCAGAGAGGATTAACTGACTGGCTCAGAGTCATGCAGCTAGGAAGGGTCTGAGACCAAAACAGAACTCATAAAAATGAGTCTTCATGACTCTAGGCCCAGCACTCTATCCACTGTGCCACCTAGTTACCCACTCTTCATAGAAATATGTGAATCTCTCTTTCTTTCTCTCTCTCTGCCTCTCTCTCTCTGTCTCTCTCTCTGCCTCTCTTTGTGTGTGTGTCTCTCTCTGCCTCTCTCTGTCTCTGTCTCTGTCTCTCTGTCTCTGTCTCTCTCTCTGTCTCTCTGTCTCTCTCTGTCTCTGTGTATCTCTCTGTCTCTCTCTGTCTCTTTCTCTCTGTCTCTCTGTCTCTATCTCTGTCTCTCTTTATGTGTTTCTCTCTGTCTCTGTCTCTCTGTTTCTGTCTCTCTCTGTGTGTGTCTCTCTGTCTCTTTCTCTGTCTCTCTGTCTCTTTCTCTGTCTCTCTGTCTCTGTCTCTCTTTCTGTCTCTCTTTGTCTCTGTGTGTCTCTGTCTTTGTCTCTGTCTCTCTCTGTCTCTCTCTGTCTCTGTGTGTCTCTCTCTGTCTCTGTATCTGTCTGTGTGTGTGTGTCTCTGTCTGTCTGTCTGTCTGTCTGTCTCTCTCTCACACACACACACACACACACACACACACACACATACACATTTTAGCTTTCTCAAAGCAGGTCTGGAACTTTAGGCATCCTGAGGGGGTTATGTTGTCTCTTTTTTTGCTGCCATCTACTCAAGCCCGTGCTGTGTTTCCCAATACTGTTCAGGAACCAGTGACTAGTACCCCCCCCCATCTCCAGTTCCATTTAAACGTTTAACATAAGATTATCTTTTACAAAGTATATTTATTTCACATATAGAGTAAGACTAATCTACAAATGTTGCTTTGGAGGATATATTCTTCTCTAAATCACTTCAGTCTCTGGGAAATAGGTTTAAAATTTAGCCTAAGTGGACACTAACTTTGTGTCCCAATGCAAAATCAATGCCAGATAAATTCTTAGATTAGCTGCCCCTGGCTTGGAACACCAAAGATCCTTTCTTTGCTTAGTGGAGAATCAATGCAGTAAAACCAGGCCTAAACTCTGACATCTGAGTTTCTATGGCCTAATATTTTGAAAATCCCAAGGTCAGATATTCCAATCTCCCTCCCTTAAAGGCTAAAAGAAGAAATTCAAGCACTGAGGTCCATTTCTTGGGTCCACTGTGGCCTTAGAGAGAAAAGGCCTTGTGTCCTCTCTTGCCTTACACTCTGGTCTCTCATTGTGAGCAAAAGAATGATTAGCTGAAAATTGGTGGCTGAAATAGACCCAGAACTCTTGGAAGAAACCAACATTTCTGGCTACATAGGCAACCAAAAAATGCATCTTCCAACCATATGGTTAGCCAACTAGAACCATTTATAGAATGTCTACAGATATTCCACAGTCTGGACAAAGACAAACAGCAAACTCCCTACCTTCTCCAGAGATATACATCAGACTCTCACTATTCTATCTGTTCATCTACCTATCCTCTATCTATTTGACTGACTTTCTAGCTATTGCCTATCCATCAATTATGTATATTATATATATATATATATTTATATTTATATATACATATTTAGTATGTATACTATATATAGTATATAATCTACATAATATATATAGCATATAGTATATGTAGTATACTATATATAGTATATATGCATATATATACTATATTTATATATATATACATATATAAATGTGTGTGTTTACATATACATATATATGTGTGTGCATGCATGCATGCAAATATGCATACATATATACATACATATTGTGTATGTATATCTTTGCTAAGAAAAACCCAAATGTGCAGTAAGATAACTGTATAGATATGTATACATGTATTCTATTTGTCATATAATTTATCCTATCTAGCATGTATTAGATTACCTGTCATCTAGGGGTGGGGGGTGGGGAGAAGAAAAGGAAAAGCTTGGGAAAAAAAAAAGTTTTTTTGCAAAGGTCAATGTTGAAAGGTCACTCATATGTTTTGTAAATAAAAAGCTTTATAAAAAAAAAAAAAAAGAAAGAAAGAAAAACCCAAATGGGGAGGTGCTGTAATTGTTCAGTTGTAAATGATTCTTTGTGACTTTTTTCTTGGCAAAGATACTAGAGTGATTTCCCATTTCTTTTTCCAGCTCATTTTACATTTGAGGAAACTGAGGCAGACAGGATTAAGTGACTTTCCCAGGGTCACATAGCTAGTAAGTTTTGAACTCAGGAAGATGAGTTTTCCTGACTCCATATATACATATGTATGTCTGTATGATTATAAAAGTAGAGGAGACCTTAAAGAATATATACTCCAACCATCTATTTTCATAAACAAAGAAGACTCAGAAAAGTTATATGGCCTAACCAAGATCACACAGAAAACAAGGAGCAGAATAGGGATTTGAATTCAAGCTTTCTCCTCTAAAGCCATTGTTTGTTTTCTTTCATTGTCATTCACATATTTTCTTCAGCTAATTCATTTTTCATTTCAGACTTTTTGTTCTCCTTGAATACAGCTCCATGTTTCATGGTTTGTTTGTTGTTATTGTTTTTTAAGACATGTATTATACTTGGTGGTCCACAATTAGGAATTTCTGAAACTCTTGTAATTTACAAAACCACCCTGAATCAAGTTCTCTCAGAGCAATAATGAGAAGGTAAACAAAAGTTTGTTTTATTTCCCTTTCTGTAGGATTGTTACCCAATAGTATTCTTAGACATGACTTAAAAAGCAAATCATATCTCACTTTTTCACTCACTGTAGAGAGAGGGAGAGAGAGAAAGAGAAGGAGGGCAGAAGAAGGAGGAGTGGAGAAAAGAAAGAAAAAGTCAGAGAAATAGGCAGAGAGAATGAAACTGACAGAAACAGAGATAGAGATATAGAGAGATAAAAACAGAAAGAAAGAGACAGAAAAAGAAACAAAGACAGAGACACACACATACAGAGAGAAAAGACATAGGAAAAGACAAAAACAGACAGAAATAAAAAGAGACACAGAAAGACACAAAGAGACACACACACACAGAGAAAAGCAAATATCACAAAATGGCAATGCTATTTTTCAGTCAAAATTGAATATAGTTGAAGCTGCCACTGGACCCTCTCACCCGTTTTCTCTGCAACCTGCAGATGCAGGAAGCCATTCTCAGTTTGTTAACCGGCTTTGGCTTCCCTCCCTGCGAAGTCCACAGAGGAAAACTGTGCTAACCCAAGTCCCAGCTGTAGCCAGAGGTTAGGCTGACCCAACAAATCTGAGACCAAACAATACCTTAAAAGGTTAAGGAGAGGCCAAAGAGGGGGCCTTTGTTCCAGTCAGCAGCATATTAGGGCACCACATTTTGGGGCCAGGCGCCTTTCTGAAAGTGGGAGCTTTGGGATTCTAATCACTCCAAGGGAATGAGTTATTCTTGTTATCAATAGGGGAACAGTTGCCATTCAAGCCAGAGAAGAAAGCAGATCTACTGCAGGGCATGAAATTCAATTTTCCAGGTAGCAGCAAGTAATTGATACCACGGGGTGACCTCTGCCCAAGGCAGATCATTTCAAACTATAGAAAATAGCAGCGGGGCCAGCTCTACCGTGTGACCCTCAAAAACTAAGCTTTAAAAATAACAAAAGCTAATGACTTTTCCCTCTCCTATAAACGTTAACTGTTGTAGTTACCTTTGTCCCTTTTGGTCTTCCTTCCAATTCAGAAAAACCTAATCACTTTTATGGATTTTTATGGGAATTCACCCACCTGAAGACAGAGAGTAGGAAACCAGAACAGACTAATCAACTGTCTCAGTGGGCCAGAGGGTTTGCCTGTAGTCTAAAGCCTCTCTGAAAATACCACCAAGCAAACCAGACGGTACTTTAAGGAAATTAAAATACCAGTCCAATGAATTGAAAAGACATAATGATGGCACCTTGTCTCATTGGCCCATGGTGGTGTATGGCCCCAACTGACTCTGGGATTCCATCCACAAGGTCTCCTTACTATAGCAAGCCTCCTCCTCCTGATGATTTTCTCAGTCTCTTCAAGGAAAAGAACCTGATTCTCTTCTTTTTGATAATTTCCAGGGAAGACTAAACCCAAAGATAGAAAGTCCTTTATGCTGGCATTACCTCCCCTTTCCCTCATTCAACTGAATTTGCCCCAGATACAATTTCTAATTGTGGCTTAGTACAACAGAAAGATCACTGATACTGGAATAAGAGCACCAGTGTTCAACTCTTGCCTTTGATACTTTTTTTTTTAAAAGGATAACCTAAGTCTCAGTTTCCTTCCTCTATAAAACAAGTCTTTTGGACTAGGTGTTTTCTGGGGTTTCATCCAGCTCCTTCCAGAGCTGATCCTCTGAGAGTGTCACACCTTGTCACCTTAGCAATATGATTACAAATAAGCCATTTCCCTAAAATGGGAATAATGATATTAACACTACCTACTTTATACGGTTATTGTAAGGTTATCAGTTGATCTTCATTCTCAAAGATCATGACATTAGGGAGATGATGTCATGACATGCAAATGAGTTGGATTTTAGTGAGGGAGGCTGGAAAGTCTCCGGACTCACTTTCCCCTTGAGGGCCATCTGGGTTATTGTAAGGAGTTGACCTATTACTAAACTATTATTAAACCTATTATTAAAAAGGCAAAAAAAAAAAAGCATCATATTCCAAGGGATTTCTTATCCATTCCTTCTGAAAATTCAGAATTGACTTTTCTATAGCATCCACCAATCATTATAAATTCAAAAGTGTTTCAACTTTAGGACTTCCTTTAGATAAAAGATCAGTATTGCAAATATGGGCCACTGGGAAGAATTGTGGATAAGTCATTGGGAATTGTTCAGAAATTAAATCATTTTCGATATTCACACAAGGTCCTATTATTCATTCACTACTTGACACTGAGTTAGTGTTATCTCCCAAATTAGGATTATTGAAGTTCATAGCTCCTGACATTTCTCAAACTATAAGCAAGAAGAATTTTTTAAAAATTAAATATAGCCATTTCAATCATAAATTACGTGACTGCAGAAAAAGAGACTGGAAGATTACAGTTTCATGAGTCAATTTAGATTTTAATCAGATTTTTCCTTCCAATTTTAATTAAAGTACTTGACATAGAAAAATGATTATTAGAAAAACTGCAAGAAAAGCAAGGAGAAAAATGAATTGGGAAAAAAAATAAATCCCTAATACTATGAAGATTCATGGCATCTGTAGAGGTGGAACAGAAAAAATTAAAACAGAAAAATGTTTTAATGAATATTATAATGTATAGTAGTATTTTCCTTTTGAGACATGTGGGGAAATGTATGTGACATGTTTTCCCCTTCTGTATGCTGACATGAACAAAAAACTACTGTGCATGGCTTAGTTTTTTTCAATTTTCTTTCTTAGCTTAAAATCTGGTGCATGCAAGTCTGATTTTTCTTCCAAATAACAGGATATTTGTTAATTATTATTAACTATTAACTTCCGTGTGGAACAACTAGCCTTGTTTCTATAACAATCAATCAACAAAATAAATGTCTATCAATTGGGGAATGGCTAAACAAATTATGGTACATACATGAAATGTTACAACATGTTAGAAAAGGCAAACATGATTAATGCAGAGAAGTCTAAAACCATTTACAATAACTGATGCACAGTAAAATAAGCAGAACCAAGAAAACAACATGCATAATGACTACAATAATGAAAATGGAAAGAACATAGCCACAAAACAATCAAAAGTAACATTACAAGGAAGAATAGTCCCGAAGAAGAGATATGAGAAGATAATTCTCTTCCCCCCCACTCTTTTGCAGAGTTATTCCATTGGTACATTTGCATTCCACAGGTATCATTGCATATATTCTCAGATAATTTTTATTCTCAGAGAATTATTAAGGCTAATGATGAGTTTTGCTGATCATTTTCTTCTTCCTTTCCCCCATATACATTTTAATTATATTTTTGGGTAGCTTTCTGGGAAAGAGTCAGAGAGGAATACTGGGGAAAAAAATGCTGATGCAACAACTAAATATATCTACAAAATTTATTTCAAAAATAAAATATGAAAAAACCCCAATCAATCAGTCAACAAGGACTTAGAATCAGAAGGTCCAGGTTCAAATATTACCTCTGCCACTTATTACTATGAAATCTTTGACAAATCATTTACCCTGAAGCTCAGTTTTCTCACTTATAAAAGAAGAGAGTTGGTTTAAATGGCTTTTACATTATAATTACATATTATATGTCATATATTGCATATTATATTAATTTATGTTATGTATCATGTATTGTTGTATTGTTATATTACAGATATTATCATATATAATATATTGCTATATTACATTATTGTATTATATTATATTACATAAGTCTCTTCTAGTTCTTTATGAACTATGGTGTTTTTATTAAGCATCTACTAAGTTTCCACTCTGATGTAAGCTTTATGGAGGCCACAAAAACAATATAAGATATGATTCATGCCTTCAAGCACCTTCCATCTTATCAGAGAGATGCTCCACAACTATTAGGGAACCATCATTATGGTAGATAAGTGATAGAGATGGATCTAGAGATAGAGAGATGGATAGAGAAACCATTAGAGAGTGAGATAGAAAGTGAGATGGAGAGAGAGAGGATTATTAAGGCTAATCACTATGCTAAGTTTTCAAATATAAACAACTAAGACCATCCCTATCTACAAGGAGCTAACATTAATTGGGGAAGACAACAAATAAAGGGGACCTCAGCAGGAGGAGTCCTTACAGAGAGCTAAGATGACTGGTGAGGAGACAGAGGAACCTAAAGAATGAGTGAAGTGAGAATGACCCAAACCCCTCATGCGTGGTTCTGACTACAAGTACAATACAAGAAGATTAGAGAGAACTTGAATAGTTAAAATCACTAGATGGAGAAGGTAAAGCTAAAACTTTGCCTAAGAAGATTAGTAGGATTTTGAAAAGCAGATGAATAGGTGAGGGATGGGAATCACATTATTCAAAAGAAGATATATTGAAACCAACCCAACAAGAGCAAAGGAAAAGTACATGTGGTAGAATAGAGAAGAATAATATTGAACGGATAGGGTAGTCAGGTTGCTTGCGGTAGGTAATTGTTTTAGGTTCTTGAGAGACTAGATATAGGCAAACCATGGAAGAATCTGTGGCAATAATCTGTAAGTGAGATGATGAAGGACTGGACTAGGATGATAGTAACTGGGAAAATAAAGAGGAAGGGAAAAAATTAAAGACATTTCAACAAAGTGAAATTTGGTGATAGACCTATGTAGATGCAACATGCCTGGCAAATGCAGAAATTGCCTCCAATATCATCTCCTTACATGTAGAATGTAGGAAACCATCTTATGGGAGAGTCATGAGGACAAAAGGCCTTGGAGAGACCTTAGAGCATATGTAAACATTCTGTAACTGGTTCTAGTATGATAACTATGTGATTAGGAGAAGCTTTTTTAATTGTCTTTATAGGTGATACCTCCAAAAAGCAACTGGCAATCTTTGTGGCAGCAGGTGTCCAAGGTGGCAGCATACCTGTTCTAGAGTCAGGAAAACTCATTTTCCTGAGTTTAAATCAGTCCTCATTTGACCCTCCTCAGCAAGTCACCTAATTTTGTTTGCCTCAGTTCCTCATCTGTAAAATAAGCTGAAAAAGAAAATGGAAAAGCACTCCAGTTTCTTTGCCAAGGAAACCCCAAACGGAGTCTTAAAAAGTCGGACTCAATTCAACAACCACATTTTTTTTCTTTCCTACATTTGCTTCAGCTTCTTAATTTAGGCTCTTCTCTTTCACTCCTTTGCTGATAGCATCAGGTGAGAAAATATGCTATAAAAGGGAAAGGCCCAGTGGATCTGCAGTTACATACAGCTTAATAGGGAATTCCCAATTTGAAAAGTATATCTATCCTTTGATAGAAGATGAACAACTGCTAGCAATCTAGTCTTTAAGAGTTGCCTGAGGCACTGAGGTTTTAAGAGACCTGCTGGGAGTCACATAGATAGGGTATGATAGGACAAAGCTGTCTCTGAAACCTGATTGGTTGACTCCCAGCTTCTCTGACCTAGCAGCTCATAGGTATCTAGGGGAGGAATTGGAAAATGCACTGCTGATAGGGCCAATTTGTTTTCACACCTACAAGCTAAGAATGTTTTTCACGTTTTCAAAAAAGGGTTTTTTTTGTACTTTAAAATGTAAAAAATATCCTCAGTTTGCTGTCCATATAAAAATAGGCTGCTGGCAAATAGCAGTTTGCACACAGGGGATCCAGGGGCAAAAAAAAAAAAAAAAAAAAACTCCTAGCCATATATATGTCTTGGGAAACTGAATGGAAAATGACTAAGACTCTAAATCACCATTCCCTGATGACCTACTGACCAGACATTTTAGAAACTGGGAAGGAGGAGGTCAGAGAAGCTAAGTGTCATTGTGCTTAGTTGCATCACTATCTACATATTCTTGTTTTGTTAGAACCTCCTCTGTTAAATGGTCAATGACTTGCTTGTGCTTATTATGTCCCAACATTGAACATGAACTAATAAAAATGAGAAAGCATTATAGTTGTGCCTCTGAGAGAAAGAGAGAGGGAGGAAGAGAGGGAGAGGAAGAGAAAGAAGGAAAGGCAGATACACAAAGACATGATAGACTGTGATATGACAGGACAGGACAGAACAGGACAGGAAAGAAGAGGAGAGGAGGAGAGATAGAGATGATAGAGAGTTAGAGATGGATAGAAGTAAAGAGAAATGGATGGCTATAAGAGATAATAAGATAAAGAAAGATGGCAGAGATGGATAGAGATTGAGAGAGATGGATAGAGACAAGAAATGGTGAGATAAAAAGAGAGATGACATATGGATAGACAATGAGAGAGATAAGAGATAGACTGTGAGATAGGGAGATAAATGGCAGATTGAATAGAGTTTGAGTGAGATGGATAGAGATAAAGATAGAGTGATAATATGGATATGGAGATAGAGATGGATAGAGCCATTGATAGAGAGTGAGATAAAGAGATAGATAATAGAGATTGGAAAAAAAACTGAAGAGAAGAGAATTATTAACCATTATGATGAGGATTCATATATAAACAACTAAGACCATCCCTATCTACAAGGAGCTTATATATTAATTGGGGAATACAACAAATAAAAGGGAAATCAGCAAGTGGAGTCCTCATAAAGAGCTAAGATGATTGGTGAGGAGACAGAGGAATCTGAAGAAAGAGTGAAGTGAGAATGGCTCAGATCCTTCATGAAATTGTAGTCAGGTATAGGGATTTATTAGGTAGGAGAAGGTTCTTCAAAATGAAAGATTCTCTGGAATGGGAAGGGGTCCAGGGAGGAGGTAGAGAAATTCAGAGAATAAATCAATCCAGAGTGTCATAGACAGAACTTGAATATGAATGTTGATCTACAAGGCCAGCTGTCTTTTCACTACATTATGATGCCTCTGATCAGGAGTGTGGTGCAGTGAATTAAATGCTTACCTGAAAATCAAAACCCTTGTCTTCAGATTTTAGACCCAGTGAGTTATTCCTTCCATGACACCTGACAAATTCCTTAACCTGTAAAATGATCATATATTTAGATCATATGTTTAGATTTAAAGGATCATATATTTAGATGAAAAGACCATAGAAGTCATAGTCTAGATTTTTCATATTAAAGATAAGGAAACTAAGGATGGGGGGGAGGGTTAAACAATTAAGTTCAAGGTTAAATAAATATTAAATACAGAGGCAAGACACAACCCCTGGTTCTCCAATGCTTAATCTATCACTCTGTCCTCAGTACCCCAAGGGGATGGAGTAGGTAATCTATAAGGTACCGTCCAACTCTTAATTTATAATTCTCATGAACTATCTTCAAGGAAAAAAAAAAAACTCAACATCAACAAACTCCAAATCAGCCCAGTGGAAAACCCCACTAGAAATTAGTTTAAGTAGAAGTGATGTTGGAAATTAAGGCTGGACCCACACCTAACACCGCATACCAGGATAAGATCTAAATGGGCTCATGATCTAGATATAAAGAGTGATATTATAAGCAAATTAGAGGAACATAGGATAGTTTACCTCTCAGACCTGTGGAGATGGAATAAATTTATGTCCAAAGAAGATCTGAAACTCTTAATTGAACACCAGATAGATAATTTTGATTATATTAACTTAAAAAGTTTCTGTACAAACAAAACTAATGCAGACAAGATTAGGAGGGAAGCATCAAATTGGGAAATCATCTTTACATTTAAGGGTTCTGATAAAGGTCTCATCTCTAAGATATATAGAGAATTGTCTCATATTTATAAGAATTCAAGCCATTCTCCAATTGATAAATGGTCAAAAGATAGGAACAAACAATTTTCAGATGATGAAATTAAAACTATTTATAGTCATATGAAAAGGTGCTCCAAATCACTATTGATCAGAAAAATGCAAATTAAGACAACTCTGAGGTACCACTACACACCTGTCAGATTGGCTAAAATGACAGGAAAGGATAATGACAGGTGTTGGAGGGGATGTGGGAAGACTGAGACACTGATGCATTGTTGGTGGAACTGTGAACGGATCCAACCATTCTGGAGAGCAATTTGGAGCTATGCTCAAAAAGTTATCAAACTGTGCATACCCTTTGACCCAGCAGTGTTTCTATTGGGCTTATATCCCAAAGAAATCATAAAAAAAGGAAAGGGCCCCATATGTGCAAGAATGTTTGTGGCAACTCTTTTTGTAGTGGCTAGAAACTGGAAACTGAATGGATGCCCATCAATTGGAGAATGATTGAATAAATTATGTATATGAATGTTATGGAATATTATTGTTCTGTGAGAAACGACCAGCAGGACGATTTCAGAGAGGCCTGGAGAGACTTGCAAGAACTGATGCTGAGTGAAGTGAGCAGAACCAGGAGATTATTATTCATGGCAACAGCAATACTATATGATGATCAATTCTGATGGACATGACTCTCTTCAACAATGAAATGCTTCAAACCAGTTCCAATTGTTCAGTGAAGAAAACCATATACACCCAGAGAGAGGGATGTGAAATGTGGACCACAACATATCATTTTCATGCTCTCTATTGATATTTGCTTGCATTGTATTTCCTTTATCTGATTATTCTTTCTTGTAGATACGATTTCTCCTGCACAAAAATGATGTGTGGAAATAAGTATACATATATTCGATTTCTTAAGTATTTTAACATAATTAACATGTAGTGGATATCCTGTCATCTAGGGGAGAGGTGGGGAGTAGGGGGGAAAAATTTGTAACAGAAAGCTTTGTAAGGGTTAATGTTGAAGAATTACCCATACATATGTTTTGCAAATAAAAAGTATTAATAAAAAAAAGTGATGTTGGATCCCAGAGTTTTCCTCATGCAGGATGCTTAAACTTGGAAATCATGAGATTATCTACAGTTTGACCTGAAGATTTCTGGTCCATCTGAATGAAAGCTTGGTAAATTCTTTTCTTAATTAACCTTTGTCCCATCCCCTGTATAATTAAGCAGGCAACTGTTGCAATTCTCCTTTTGAGGTAACTATGGCCTTCTGCTCATGCAAGCTGGGTCTGAGAGTGTTCCAAAAAAAAAAAAAGAAAAAGAAAGAAAAGAAAAAAGAAACAAACAAAGAAAAAAAGAAAAAAAAAGAAACAAACAAACAAAGAAAGAAAAAGATTCTGTATCTAAATTGAAAATGAGAGGGTTAGTGGATAGAGGGAAAAAAGAAACAATTATTTTGCCCCTTTTGTCTGCCTGAGCCCTCATCCTTTGAAGCCACTATGAAGTGTAGTAATTACGAGTGAATTTTTTCCTTACGTCCTTGCTACAGCCCCCATCTAAACAAAGCCCCCAAAACCATTTGAAAAGCAAAAAGAATCTGTCAAACCAGTGATTTGGAGGCATGGAGAATTCTCTATGACTTGTCTCAACTTAATTCAATGGAATTTTCTGAGGGTTTTTGTATTTTTGTGTGTATGTACTTTTTTCTGAACTCAGTCAATGTGTATTGTGTAAGAGAATGAGCCTTAATTTAATTAAGATCTTTGCCATGTAATAGCAAAAATGCTGACCTCCAAAAGAACAGACCTGGATTCAAATTTTCCTTCTGATAACTTGCAGGCTACAAGATTTTGAGTTAGTTAGTCACTTACCATATTAGTATCCAAAGTTTAACAAAGTACCTTTTACTTTTATAAAATCTCTTTTTAATTCTCTTTTTTGCTTTTTATTCCTCTATAATTTGTATACTATGTAACATTCCCTTCTTTCTATATAACTAGTTTCTCCTTTGATGTCAGAGAAGTCAGGCTCTTGTTCTCCTACATTTGTCACTGGTCCTTCCTTTCCTTCTTTACTGATTCTTGCTCCTTTTTGGCCGTTTGACCCTCACAACCTACTTCTTCTGAGGTCAGTGCTGCTAGTATTATTCCCATTTTACAAATGAAAAAACTGAGCTTTGAGCTAAATTAAATTATTTTCTCAGAGTCACAAACATGGTGAGAATTCTTGCTTGGCATTTAATAAGTGATTGATAAATGCTTGTTGATTGACTAAAGTAGGCTTCAAAGCCTGGTTTTCCTGATTCTTAACTCCAGCACTATCCAACATGACACGACTATGAGCCCAAACACTAAACACAGAACATTTAAAAATTATAGATATATTTAAGAAAAAAAATGGCAGCTGAATTTTTGTGAATCAGTTATATAGTATGAACTCACCTAATTGTCAGCTCTTACATTCACCTTAGGCTGTCCAGACCTGATCAAATTAGGCCTGCTAGGTGGGTGAATGCTTGATTTATTTTTCATGGGATGTGTATTAGGAAATATTTTTTTAAATCATAGAATGTTAGAAATAAAAGATTAGTTCACAGAAGCATAGACAAATGAAGAAATTAAGATCCAGGGACATCAAATAAATTACTTCCCCAAATTCTCATGGATGGGGCTAGGACTGCACTGGAAGGCAACATCTAGTCCAAACCCTCTCACTTTACACATGAAGAAACTATAAGTGACTTGTTAAATATCACATAGACAGTAAACATGAAAGATAAGATTTGAACCCAATTCTTCTTTTCACAGTACCATATTATCTCCTGACACCAAGGCTCTGACAATCCCACAATTGTTCCAGTCATTATATTATGCTGTGCTCATTTTAGAGTACAGGATTCTGAGAATCAGAAAAGCAAAGATTCTATTATCATATATCAGTAATGCATAAACTTAGGGCAGCTAGATGGTACAATTGGTAGAACATTGGACTTGAAATCAGGAATACTCACCTTCATGAGACAAATCTGACCTCAGTCACTTAGTTGCTGTGTGATCCAGACAAGTCACTCAACCTGTTTGCCTCATTTTCCTTATCCGTAAAATAAGCTAGAGAAGGAAATGGGAAACCACTCCAGTATCTTTGCCAAGAAAACACCAAATGGAATCATGAAGAATTAGACAAAACTGAACCAGTTTAATAACAATAAAAAACATAAATTTAGGTAGGCCTTCAACAGTTTCTCAATAATTCTTCTGTTTTAACTTTATAAATTTTATGTCTCATTTCTCAAAGAGGTTATTACCAACCTGGTTTTCTCTCTTTTCCCTCAATGTCCCAAACTTTTCATAAGTCCCTCCTACTCCCTGCTCTTTGTTTCTAGTTTTATAAAAGTTTTACAAGGTGCATACCCTCAATGCCATTCCCTCCCATCTCCTCCAGGAACCTATTCCAGCAAAGCTCCTCCAGTCATATGAATCTTCCATCTTAACTTGCCTCTATATTTCCTCATATCTTTCTCCCTGCAAACATGCTCCAATCTCTCTAATATTTAATTTTTTTTTAAAAAAAGGCCTTCCCCCTATCTTTCTATGGTTTCCAGCTCTGATTCTATCTCCTCTTCATCTGTATCAGCCTTGACAAAGCTATCCATAATCTATACCTTCATTTTGTCATTATCTTTTGCAATTTGGCTCCTGATTCTTTCTTTCATCACTATTACTAAAGCCATTCTTTCCCACATCCTAGGGCAGCACAGCTAGCAAGTATCTGAGAACAGATCTGAAATCATGAAGATAAGGATTCCTGATTTTTCACCTTCTATTCACTAAATTGAACAATCTTTTCCTCTGCCATATTTATTATCCCTGAACTCTCTGCAGTTTTGACCTTATGTAGCATCTCTTCTTCATATTCTATTTCCCCAGCATTCAATTCAGAGGTACCACCTTTTTTGCTTCTCCTACATCTTTAATGATCCTTTCCTATCTCCTTTTGGTCTCTTGTTGTATATATGTGTATTCCCCAAAGTTCTGACTGTGGTCCTTTTCTCTCTTCTCTCTAAATATTCTCCACAATTTTTATCCACTCCCATGACTTTAACTGCTGTGCTTATGCAAGTGAGTCTTAAATCATCACCTCTATATTGGATCTGTTTTCTTAGTTTTAAGTTAATATCAGTGACTGCCTTTAGAACATCTCTACCCCATATCCCACTAGCACTTCAAACTCAACAAATCCAAAATTAATTTTATGATCATTCTGTTAGTATCCTTCACCATCTGACTTTACTTTTTCTATCATAAGGATCACCATTCACTCTGTCTCCAATGTTCACAATTTTGCTGTAAGCTTTCATTCCTCCTTCTTCTGTCAGCTCTCATAGTTGATCAATAATTAGGGTTGATGATTTCATCTTCACAATCTCTCTTGAATTTGCTTCCACCTTTCTATTTTTTATTGCTGTTATTCTTGTACAAGCTCTAATTATTATTTACTCAGACCACTGCAATACCCTCCTAAGGGGTCTTTCTGGCCCCACACTCTCTCTGCTCAATTTCATTCTTCATACTATTGTGAGAATAACCACAAACATATATATTTGGTCAAGTAATTCCTCTGCTCAACAATATTCAGTAGCTTTTTATTGCCTCTTTAGTGTAAGGCAGTTACTATGCCTGACATTCAAGAGTAACCATAATCTAGTACCAGACTAGCATTTACCTCCTACTTAAAAAAAGGCTTTTGGTATTCTAAGTTTAACAAACAACAATAAACACGAACATTTCCACATACAAAGAAGAACAGAAAAAGAGCATTACATACAAAACCACAAATTTCTGGTTACCCAGAAACTGCATGTTTAAAAGTATATAATTAATTCAATATGTTAGTTCAAAAGCTGTCTTGCTTGGCTGTGTCTCCCTCTGAATTTACTTCTCCTATCCCCTCTAATTTTTAAAAATGCTCTACTGATGTTCTTCTCTGCCTAGAGAGGTAGCCTGATGGTTCAGTGGATAGGGACCTGGACCAGGAGTCCCAAAGATATGAGTTCAGATCTATCCTTGAACTTTTACTTGGGGCTTGACACAGAACAAGTTATTTCATTTGTTTGCCTCAGTTTCCTTGATTGTAAAATAGGGATAATAATGTCACCTATCACTCAGCATAGTTATAAAGATCAAAGATCTAAAGTGCTTAGCACCTTGCCTGGTGAATAGTAGATGCTATACAAATGTTTGCTATTATTCTTTTTTCTTTTCATCTTGTTTTTGGCATCACTATTACTTCCCCTTTCCAATAAACTCCCCCCCATACACACATACATAGACACCCCCTCTGAACTAAAAGTCTTCCCTTGTAACAAAAAAACATAGTCCAGTCAAACATATTAGTTGTCTGACAAAAACGTATGCCTCATTTTGCAGACCTCTATTCAATCCCTTCTCTGTCAAGACGTGGGAAATATGATTCATCATCAATCTTTTGGAGTCATGTTTGGTATTTCCTTTGATCACAGTCCTTCTGTCTTTTCAAGTGGTTTTTCCTAATATTATAGTTCTTGTATAGATTGTTCCCCTGGCTCTGCTCACTTCACTCTGCATTGGCTCATGCAAGTCTTTCCAGGTTATTTTGAATCCATCTGTTTTGTAACTTTGTAATAATATTCTATTATATTCATGTAACATAATTTGCTCAGTCATTTCCCAATTGATGGGCACCCTCTTGGTTCCCAGTCTTTTGCTAACAACATCTCAAGTTAGGTTCCTTTGGGTTTCCAGCCCTGCTGGGATACCCTAAGCAGAACGTTTCCAGTTTCGGAGGCCCCCGGGGCTTCCTTGTTCACCCAGTCCCAGTTTTCATTCCCCCATCCCCCAACATAAAGAGAAATGCAGACTGAGACTTCAGATGTTCCTGGAGCATTTCTGGTCCAACCCTTGATAAGCTGCTTTCAGCTTACTTATCCACAATGGCATGGGCTTCCTTCATTGAGGAGTCCTGGGGGCTTCTGGCTGTCTTGTTCAGCCTTGGACTGAATGAAAATATTAAACTTTCTCTTTGGATTTCTTGATTGTCATTTGGTCTGGTGATATCCTTAGAATTAGAGTACAAAAATAGGAGAGTTGGGCTCCCTTTTCACATAGTTATCTTACTGGAAGCTGTCCATTATATTATCCTTTTCCAGCTAGCTCTCAACTCACAGAATTTTAGGGTTGGAAAGGACATTGATAGCCATCTAATCTAACTCATTCTCTAGAAAGTTTCCCACTATAATATACTGGGCAAATGGCCATTAAGCTCTGCAATCCATTACCTCACAAACTGGCTCATTCCATTTATGGAGAACTCTAATCATTAGGAGCTACCCATGAATGGAATGAGCTACTTTGTAAGATAATATGTTAGGAGGGTCAGCTAGGTGGCACAGTGGGTAGACTGTTAAGCACTGAGTCAGGAAGAGCTGAGTTTAAATGTGATCTCAGACACTTACTAGGTATAAGACCCTAGGCAAGTCATTTAACCCTGTTTGCCGCAGCTTCCATAAAATGAGTTGGTGGAGGAAATGACAAACCACTCCAGTATCTTAGCCAAGAAAATCCCAAATTGGATCATGATGAACCATATTGGTTTCAGGAATACTTATCTTTCTGTAATGTAGTAGACAGAACAAGAGGATGCAAAACATGAGATCTGGATTCTAGTCTTATTTCCAACACTTTCATTCAGCATTACTTTATTCAATAGGCAAAGAAAAGGATGTTATCCTAGGCATGGGTAAAAAGTATTTGATCAGGCAAGATACACACCAAGGTTATCCACTGCATCCCAAGCCATCTCCAGTCATCTTGACTTTTGTCTTGTCACTGGACACAAATGCTTAAGAAAGAGAGAGTGAGGCTGATGACTTTGTGCAACTCCATCTTACTTAAATCAATTCACTAAAAAAATGACTAAATAACAAAAATCATTAGGAATTTTTTTCTGAAATAATATCTAATATTATGCAGCACTATAAGATTTGCAAACATACACATAGATAGATAGATAGGTAGATAATTGAATGAATAGATGAATAGATGTACCTATTCCATAGGATTATTGTGAGAATAAATTTATACATATATATATACTTAAATATGTATTACTTGTATCATGATACATATTTTGATGTATTACAATGTATTCTATTATATAATAACAAAATAGATAAATTTTTCCCCCTCTGAGGCAATTGGGGTTAAGTGACTTGCCCAGGGTCACACAGCTAAGAAGTGGTAAGTGCCTAAGATACCAAATTTGAACTCAGGTCCTCCTGACTTCAGGGCTGGTGCTCTATCCACTGCGCCACCTAACTGCCACTCATAATAGATATTTAAATATCTATATATATGTATGTACATATATATATCTGTATATATATCAATATCTATATATATGTAGATATTTAAATTTAAAATTTTAAAAATTTAAATATATATAAATATATAAATTAAATATATTTATGTGTATGTGTGTGTGTGTTTGTATATATACCCTCACAATATCCCTATGGAGTAGCTACTATTATTATTTCCATTATACTCATGAGAAAACTGAATGGAAATAAAGTGACTTGCCTTGTGTCAAGCAGTTAGTAAGTGTCTGAGGCAGGATTCAAACTCAGGTCTTTCTGATTTCCTAAACCAAAATTTGCCTTTTTATTGCTTCACTTATTGCTTCTGATTCTGTCCTCTGAGGTCAAATAGAAAAAGTATAATCCCCCATCTACCATACAAATACTACTCTACTCTAGCCATTTTGTGTTTCTCTGTCCCCTGAAAATGCTTCCACTTCTATGCTTCTGATACTACCTTTGCTTATCCTTTGTTTTTGAAGAGGACCAATGACATCATGGGTTGATGTCTTGGCTCATTTGTGAATTGCATTTAAGTGAGGCAGAGTTGCACCAAGTCATCAGCCTCACTCTCTCCCCGAATCATCTATGTCCAATGACAAGACAAAAGTCAAGATGACTAGAGATGACCTGGGATGCAGTGGATGACCTTGGTGTCTTCCTAATATAACCAAACTATGCTTTTACTCATGCCTAGGATAACATTCCTTTCTTCACCTATTAAATAAATTAATGTTGAATGAAAGTATGGAAGATAAGACTAGAACCCTCATGTCTTGCATCCTCTTGTTCTGTCTACTACATCACAGAAGGATAAGTATTTCATAAATCAACATGATTCATCAATATAAACAACCAAGCCAAACCTGGGGAAAAAGCAAACAAACAAACATAGAATCAAACACACAAAAAGAAATTAAATCCTTAAAAAAAAAAAAAAAAGCAAATACTTCACATTCTTTATAAACTAGAAATGAATACCTGAGTATGTTTGGGTGGTAAGAAAAGAATCAATTTTAATTTTTAACTGAACTGCCTAGTAAATGACTCACAACAGTGTAAAGCTGTCTAAAATCTGAAAGGCATTTTTAGAGAAAAATGGAACATTCTATATCATTCACCCATCTTTTCTAGGGACCAAATGAATATTATTACATTATTTAATATGAGCATTTAAACTCCAGGCCAGAAAGAGCAACTGTCTAAAAATGATCACTATTATAGAAAACCACTGGAAACCTAAACAGGCTTTTTTGAAAGGGAAAGTGGCAATGCTTATTGGATATTGGCCATGAATCTTTTATGCATCTTTTCTGTAAAAAGGAAACCTTCTCCGCCCGCTTTGACTGCAAACAAAAACCTAAAGCATAGCATTTCCAAGCCATCAGGAAATAAAACTCTAAACAGGTGTGATCACAGCTTGCTGCTTGAACTCCCTCAGAAACCCAGGGGTTTCTTTGTGTCAAATACAGGAGATAAGCTGGAGGCCCAGAATACAAAGAGAGGGGGAGGAAGAAAAGAAAGGGAGACTTCAGGATTTGAGAAACTCTTTTATAGTTACAACTGGCAGTTATTATTACCCTTTTCAGATAGCTGCCTTATATACCTACCACCTTTTCTTCCTCCTTTACAGAATTTGCTTTGACCCAAAATCCAATGCTAAAGCATAGAAAAATATGGGTTATGTTAGGGTCTTTCTCAGTAGGAGAGGCATTATCTAATTTCCTGTGGCATCATGTGCCTGTAGGAAAATGCCCACAAATGATATGACATATTTCTTAGTGGAAGAAGGATCTCTTAATTGTTTTACCATTTTCTCTACTTTGTGATTCTATTTTTATGACTTATAAGAAATCTCCATGTTTTAAAAGTCATTCAACAAGATTGTTTTACTGGAAGGAATAGTGAATATGAAGAATTCACAGAAAAAAAAAGGGAAACTTATATGGAGTGATCTTGGGTAAAGGAACTAGGAACGTTAGAACAACAGGTACAATGATCATAATAAAGTTAAGTCAATATGGAGAGACAACAAAAGTCTGGTCAAGTACAGCAGTCAGTGTTAATATCATTTGTCAAAATTAAAGGATATGTCCTTCCCTTATATTAGGGGAAAGGGGACTAGACTGTAATTTCATTGATTTGTGCTGATGGTCCTTTTTGTTTGTTTGTTTTTGTTTTTGTTTTGTTTTGTTTTGTTTTCAAAGAGAGCCAATGATATCAGGAGGGTGATGTCTTAACTTGGAAATGAATTAGATTTAAGTGAGGCAGAGCTGTACAAAGTCACCAACTTCTCTCTTACCTTAAGAATCTTCTGAGTCCAAGGAAAGACAAAGATCAGAACAACTAGAGACAGCCCCAGATGCAGCAGCTGACTCAGTCTCAGTTTTTCCAAGGCAACACCCATTCAAGGATTAAGGGCTAGGTAAGAATGGTCTAGTTCACAAAAGAGTCAATCTGGAAGAGTAAGACACTCAGAATTTTTGACCAAAACAGAAACAATTGCTATTTCTTTCACTGCTATAAGTAACAACCAGATGAACACATTCCCTCTTTCAAAGCAAATTGGAACTCTCTGCAACTGATAGTATTAGAGATTTGGCTAGAACTTTCAGAGGTTGTTATTTACCTTGGTTCACAGTGCCAGAGATGAAAATTGAATCTCTGTCATCCTAGTCTATTCACTGCATTATCTTACATTTCATATTATTCATCAATAAACAAAGGGACCATACCTTTGGGGAAGAGTTTGTTGGACTGTTCCCGTTATGTCAAAATAAAATGTACCGATAAATTCACTTTGAAATCATCCAATAGTACCAATAATAAGCAATGTGGTAGTGAAATAAAAATGACAGGAACCTTAGGAACAATTGAACCTTTCATTTTAAAGTTCAAGATAACAAAGTCATACTTCAGTTCTTGACTCTAAATCTAAAACAGTTTTTTTTTTTTTTGGTTGTTGTTTTGCCATCTTGTGCTCATTTCGTTGTTGAGAGTCTGGCATGCCCACTAGATTTGGGAAGAAAAACTTTCAAAGGGTTCAGAGGAAAAAATAGGGTCCAATTGCTTAATATTTAAAAGAGAAGTCAGTCCAATAAGAATAGAAAGTTCCTAAGAATGAAATCCTAAAGATATAAGCACAAATTATTGCTTTGAGGAGGAAAAAGAGAAACTATCTGAAGAAATGTTTGAATATACAAATTGATATATTCATATTTGACAGTCTTCCATGTCATGCCTATGGATAGGGTGGAGAGATATGGGCCAGAAAACAGTATAATTAGGTGATTCTGAAATTGTTTAAATGATCAAATAAAAGGGTAGTTTTTAATAGATCAACTTAAAAGAAAGTTTTTAGTATAGCAATTTTCTAAATATCATCTAGGTACCCTTTCAAGGACTCCATGAAGTCAAAACTATTTGCCAAATAATATTAAGATATTTTAATTTGCAATATAGAAAATATTGATAAATAAGACATAAATAAAAGTTCTTGGGGAGGTTCTAACTCTAAATCAGCATTAAGTAGTATCGTGTATAGAAAAAGATAATAATTCCATCATTTTCTGCCATGGTCAGTCTACATAAAGAGTATTGCTGTCACCATTGGGTCCCATATTTTAAAAAGACATAGAAAAATTGATATGTGTTCAGAAGAGTGTTTCAAGGATGGTAAATATTAAAACAAATATCATAAAATAATTAATTGAAAGACCTAGAGATGCTGTCAAGAAATAAATTGAGTTAGAGAGAGTGAGATCACTATTCTTAATTATTTGAAGGTTTGTCAGGTTGAAGAGGTATTACATGTTTTCTGCTTAAACCCAGAGGGCAGAAATAAGAGCAGCAAATAGAAGGTAGAGAGAGAGGCAGATTTCAGTCAGTTTAGAAGATAAACTTTCTAACAATTAGAGCTATCCAATGAACCACTAAGGGAGGTTATGAACTTGACTTCATTGGAGGTCTTTAAGTAGAGCCTGGATTAGCATTTGCTAGGGATATTGAAAAAGAGGTTCCTTGGCCAGGTATAGGATAGAGAAATTCTAACTTTGTGGTTCTGTGATTCATTTTGTTTCTATTCCCTGCCAAAATTCTAGTAAGTTGGATTAGTTTTGCTATTATTCTCTGGAGAGAGGAAATACGGAATCTTTCTGAGGAACCAGCATTAAGTCCAACACTAAACCTCCTTAGTCTCAAGCATGTGACTTAGACATAAATATTATAATTATTTTTCTCTAACTTTAGAACCCTTTCAAAATTCATGATGTAGGTTCATAGATTTAGAGTTAGAACCAGCCTTAGATATTATCTTGTCTAAGAATCTAAATTTTTATCTCCTATACTTCTTCAGAAGTCTGGTAAAACATATGAGCCCCTTCTCACAATAATGTTTTTAAATGCATGATATAAAATTATAAAGAAAACCAGTTATATCAGAATATAATTATAAATATCAATCAACTATTGCTGTTCTTCGTGTTTTGTTTTCTTTTCTATTATTAAAGCTTTTTAATATTATTAAATTATTAAAGTTTTTTTTCAAAACATATGCACGGATAATTTTTCAACATTGATCCTTGCATAGCCTTGTGTTTCAAATTTTCCCCTCCTTCCCCCAACCCCCTCCCCTAGATGGCAAGTAATCCAATATATGTTATACATGTTAAAATATATGCTGGTTCTAATATATGTAAACACATTTATACAATTATCTTGCTGCACAAGAAAGATCAGATCAAAAAGGAAAGAAAATGAATAAGAAAACAAGATGCAAGTGAACAACAACAAAAAGAGTGAGAATGTTAAGTTATAATCCACACTCAGTTCCCATAGTCCACTATCTGGGTGTAGATGGCTCTCTTCATCATAAGATCATTGAAACTGGCTTCAATCATCTTGTTGGAAAGAGTCACATCCATAAGAATTGATTGTCATATAATATTGTTGTTGCTGCTACAATGATCTCTTGGTTCTGCTCATTTCATTTAGCATCAGTTCATATAAGTCTCTCCAGGCCTCTCTGAAATCCTCCTGCTGATCATTTTTCATAGAGAAATAATATTCCATAACATTCATATACCATAATTTATTCAGCCATTCTCCAGTTGATGGGCATCCATTCAGTTTCCAGTTTATTGCCATTACAAAAAGGGCTGCCACAAATATTTTTGTACATGTGGGTTAGCATATACCTGGCATATAGGAGGAGCTTAATAAATGCTGTTTCCCCCTTGAAATTTATATATATATACATATATATATATATATATGTTCATGAACTCCAAGTTAAGAACCTTTGATCTAATCCAAACTTCTAATTTTATAGGGAAGCAAACTGAAATACAGAAAGGCAAATAATTTGCTCCAAGTTGCTTAAGTTTTAAGTGGCAGAGAAGATTTATGAATCTAGGGCCTCTGTTTCCAAATCCCCTCACTCTTTTTATTATACCACACTTCTTCAAAATGGAATCACCAACTTAAAATAACAACAGCAATAAAATAAAAATAAAACATTTACCTTTCTGTAGAAAAAAAAAGAAAAGCAAAAATGATTGACGGGGTATATCACAGAAAATCATTAGTGGGATTGTGAATGCTAGGCTTTTAATTACAAAGTTAATGGCTGCAGGCCCCAGCTATTCCCTTGCTAGTAGACAATCTGGTTCCCTGCCTCCCACAAACATTAGCCATCCCAAAATGGTACTGCATCAGAGAAAGTGGAAATCTCAGAAAGAATTCTTGAGATTATAATCAGGGCTATCCTGGAGCCAGCTTGAGTCACAGAAAGAACTGTTAATTTTTCAATGTGAAACACCTTGGAAATCTCAGAGGTTACAAATGAAGGTTTGATTTATAATTTAGTTGCTTGTCTGGATTTTTTTAAATGATGGAGAAAATGTCAATAACATCAGATTAAATTTAAAAATATGTCCTGCATGCACAGGAGAGAGGGATGGCAGGAAGAGCTCCTGGTCAAACATTTACTAGCAGATCACTGACTGTAAATCAAGGTTCTGTCCTTTTCATTTCTTACGCTTTGCTTTTTCCACGTTTCTTGTTCATACTATGGGTCATCATTAACATCTCATATTCTCAGCTGATTCCACAAAGCTGTTTTTGAATCCTGACAAATCGGCAAAGATTTCAGTTTAGGGTTAGGTTTGATTTCCGGGGCCAGGATCTCCCCTGCTCCAGCATTGATGGCTTGGGAAGATAATCCTCATACTTAAAGTCACTAGGAAGGAATTGACTGACTTGCACATTGTGCATCTAATTTATCCAACCAGCAAACTTTCAAAATAACAAATACTAGGTCTTTAATAACTAAAAAAATAAGATTAGAGAACCCAGCTGTCTATTTGCCCCTTAATCAATCCCAAGACCCTTTTCATCCATCCCTTTGCTCTGAGGTTAATTAGCTCATTCCCCCAGCCCTGTGGATTCTATTGGTGTCCCCTTTTTCATCTTTGTGACCCCACCCTCACCCCTCCCTCCCTCCACAGGACTTCAGTCTCTATCCAGGCAATTCTAATTTTTTAGACTTTACTGAAGGGTAATAATAATCCAGTGAATAGGGCATCCATAAAGGCTAATCATTAAAGACTCCTCTTTTTATCAAGGCTAATCTTGCCATTTTTGCACCCTTAAACTTCAATCACCATCAAATTTCACAGTTCCTGGAAAAGAAAAGATGATTTTCACAGTTTTGTGGATTTTAATTACATTGGGGTTTCATAAGTATGAGCTATAGGAGAAAATTAGATGTTTTTTTTTTCAAATCATACATTTGACTTAATGCTATCTATGAGTAGTAAACTATTTCAAAAAGTAAGAGAGAAATAGAGAAATCAGAAAGACTAAGGGAAAAAAACCTCAATATTCCCTGACTTTCTACTGAAAACTACTATTTTAAAACCTACACAATGCCTCATTTTGCATGTAGATCACCATGAAGTGATGGAAAGGTAGACACTAGGGCATCATGGAATGAATCCCTCCCCAAGACTGACACCAAGAAGATTCCCACCAGAATTTCTATTAAACAAAAAAGTGTGGCCTAGAAAAAGACTGAAAACTGACCTAGTTAAGTAGGGACAGGAGCACCAGGAGCAGTTGCTTGGGGATAGTAACTTATGCAGTGCTGGATCAGAAGGATTAAAATCAACAGTGGTGGCTAGCATTCTCCAACACCTAGTGAGATAGAAAGAGTACTGACCTTGGAGACATGGAACCTGGATTCCAATCCTGCTTCTGTGATTATTATTGGGTCACTTTAAGCGTCAATGTCCTCATATGAAAAATGAGGGAATTCTTGGATCATATATTTGAGCATTGGTTTGGTCCAATCTGCTCATTTTTAAAGATGAGGAAACTGAGACCCACATAGGCAATAGACTAAAGGAGCTCTTGTGTTCCTGTTAATTCTCAATCTATGTTTCTATAAATGGATGAAATCAGAGGCATTGGAGTCATTTCTAGCTGGTGATTTCCCTTTACTTTTTTAAATTGTCAACTCCATTATAATGATAGTTTCTATGGTATCATTCTTCTCTAAACTCTACTAACCCACAGGTGACTTTAATCTATGAAAAAGAACTTAGAAATTTGTCTTTATTTTTCTGAGAAAATATTGCAAACAGAATTATGAAGTATGATGGCAGAAAGTGATTCTAAGAATTGGCACATGCTCCAATGGGAGACTCTTACTCTGTCTCTCCCTCTCTCTCGTTTCTCTATCTCTGTCTCTCTGTCTGCCTCTCTATCTTTCTCTCCCCCCTTCTCAGTCTCTGTCTCTTTCTCTGTCTGTCTTTCTCTCTCTGTCTTTCTGTCTCTGTCTACCTCTATCTCTCTCTCCTCTCTTCTCAGTCTGTCTCTTTGTCTCTCTGTCTATATCTGTGTGTGTGTGTGTCTTTCTGTCTCTGTCTACCTCTCCATCTCTCTCTCCACTCTTCTCTATCTCTGTCTCTTTCTGTCTTTTTGTCTCTTTGTCTGCCTCTCTATCTCTCTCTCCCTTCTTCTCTGTCTCTGTCGCTTTCCCTGTCTCTGTCTTTTTGTTTCTGTCTGCCTCTATCTCTCTCTCCCCCCTTCTCTGTCTTTGTCTCTCTGTCTCTGTCTGTCTCTCTGTATTTGTCTCTCTCTGTCTCTCTCTGTCTCTGTCTCTCTGTCTCTGTCTCTCTCTCTCTGTCTCTCTGTCTCTCTGTCTCTCTGTCTCTCTCTCTCTCTCTCTCTCTCTCTCTCTCTCTCCCTCCCCTATTCTCTGTCACTTTCCCTGTCTCTGTCTTTCTGTCTCTCTCGGTCTGCCTCTACCTCTCTCCCCCTTCTCTGTCTCTGTCTTTGTCTCTCTCTGTCTCTCTGTCTGTCTGTCTCTGTCTCTCTGTCTCTCTGCCTCTCTCTCTCTCTCTCTCTCTCTCTGTGTGTGTGTGTGTGTGTGTGTGTGTGTGTGTGTGTCTGCTGGGTCTGTGGGATTGTTTTTCAAGAGAATCAATCAACTCTAGGTCCTTCCTTTAGCAACTCGTTTGTGGACTGATGTCTTGGGACAATAATGGTGTGGGGGGGTGTGAGAGTGTGTGGGGTGATTTGAGAAAGAGAGGAAGTGTAAGAAAAGGAGGTTACCCAGTTTTTGCATGAAATGAAAATGAGGTGGCAGCTTTTACAGGACAATTCTTTGCCCTTCTCTCCCTGTCAGAGTGCAAATGCCAGCTGAGGCCCAACACCTTGTTTTATTGTGTGAAGACCAAAAAGAGATCTCTCAATTATCTTCAAATTAACTGCCTTTTGCCATTATATGCTCCCTCAGGACCAATCAAAAAATATGTTCCAAAAAGCTGGGACTCAGGCTGCCTCTTCATCCACATTTTGGGTAACCCTTACCACCTACACACACACACACACACACACACACACACACACACACACACAATCTGTGGTTTTCATCTCTCATGGCAAACTTTAATGCTTTAATTAGGAAGCATCTGCATGTCCAGTCTTCACAAACACCATCTGGTGCTAGGGATAAAATATGTTTCATTTTCATGAAAGAGAAACCTTAGCAAAGAAGAGCATTTTGCATATCAGTTGTAGGAGTTCTCCCATTTGCTAGAGGATAGATTCTAGACTTCAAAAGATATACTTGATAATTTAAAAGAAAGTAGAATCTATACCTGGGGTTGCCTTTCCTCTTGGAGAAACATGAAGGGAAAGATTCACAGATGCATAAAATCTCAGAGCTGTTGGCTTGTCAGGGTACTATAAAGCAGAGTTTTACCTCAAATAATATTTAGTATTTGATGGGTCCCTCTTTTTCAGAAATGAAAGCCTCTTAGAATATTATTTCAACAATTCTCACAGTGCATTTAAGAGGTAAGACAAAGGAAAACATAACTTTGGCATTGTTTTTTAAAAAAGAAAAATATTAAGACAAATGTGACAAAAGGACCTTCCCCTATAGACTAAGTCAGATGTATATCTTTCATTTGATCCCAGAATCAGTGAAACCTATTTACTGTCATGCTGTCACACTGCTTTATATATCATAAGTCTTGCACCTAGGGCATATTAGACTGAAAAAAACATCTATTTTGTTATTTCTACAATGATAGAAGGGCTTAGAAGTTAGATCCCATGGGATAGTTTCTTTAGGGAAGAAGAATCTTATTTTTAAATATTCCATTCTCTGATCAACTGTGAATGATTTAGCTATTCTCAGCAATTACAAAGATCCAAGACAATTCCAAAGTGCTCATGATGGAAAATGCTATCCATATCCAAAGAAAGAACTGATGGAGTCTCAACACAGATCAAAACATCGTGTTTTTCATTTCTTGACTCTATGTGTATGTGTATATGTATGTGTTTATTCATGTCTTCTTTTACAACATGACTATTATGAAAATGTGTTTTGCAAGATTGTATATGTATAACCTATATAAAATGTTTACCATGGAGGCAGGGGGAGGTAAGAAAGGGAGAGAATTTAAAACTCAAAATGTTAAAAAAAAAATGAATGTTAAAAATTGTCTTTGAGTATATTTAGAGGAAAGTAAAATATTACTTAAAAATAAATATGCCATCCTAGAAATTACAAGTTTTTCAAAGCTTACATTCCTCTGAAGTCAAGGCAGGTTTCAGATATATCTCCCATAACTCAACTTTCATGAACTCAATTCTCCAGTGTGACTGGATTATTTATCATTCTCTGAAGATATTGCACGATTTCCTGCCTTTCTAGTGAGAAGAAAAAAAGAGTTCATTTTCCTGCTCATATTTATTCATTTACTCTTTCAGCATCATTGATTGTGGGTCTGTTTTGTTGGAGATGCTTGAGTGGGAGGTGACAAGGAGAATATATTGATGAATAAAACATGGTTCCTGTCTTCAAGGAGCTAACAATCTCCAACTAGGGAAATGACAGGCACATGCAAAAATACTAAGACAGTATGTGGTAAAGGCAATAGAAAAATTATGAACAAAGTCCTAGGAAAGATTCAAGAATGCATATATCATTTCTGGCTTGAGGGATTAAGGAATGCTTCATGAAAGACATAGAATGCCTTGAGATGTGGGTTCAAATGAAAACTCATTCAAAGCTCACAATAACTTCATAAGAAGGTGCTACAGGCATTATGATCAAATTTTGTGAATGGAGAAATCAAAATAAATCAGCATCATGGAGTGGAAAGAATAATGGACTTAGAGGCAGAGAACCAGGTGGAACTAAATGGCCTCTAAGAGTCCTTTCTAGCTCTAGATCTATGATATGTGAAAATTTATAATTTACACCACAGGGCTATTGCAAGAAATGGAATTTATAGACTATAATGAAACGTATAAATCAGAGTTATTGTTGTTTTTGTTGGCATCATGGAGAAAGAGTCAATTTTGGACCCAAGAAGGTGTGGGTTCAAATTCTATCTACCACCCAGACTGAAGGTATGAGTCTGGGCAAATAACTTAATCCCTCTGTGCCTCACATAACTCTCCAAGGCTATTAAATTGAAGAAAAATACTGACTTGTATATGAAAGGAAGTTTCCTATGTCGATAAAATCCAGGTGTTAGAACTATTATTGTTGTTACTTAATGGTCAGGGGATGGAAGAGGTTATCCAGGTAGAGAGAATAGTATAATTAAAAGAAAGAAGGAAGGAAATCTAAGGAGTATATTCAGAAAATTGCGAATAATTCAATTAGACTTGAGGATTGGTTTCATGAAATTGAGCAATTAGAGACATGTCTGCCAGGTAGACTGGGGCCAGATCATGGAAAACAAGAGTGGAATGTTCCAGAGTTTGGATTGTATTCAGTAAGTAACAAGGGCCATCTCTACTCATCCTGATCTATGTCTATCTGGCCACTGAACCCAATGGCTTTAAGGGAGAAAATGACTTTGCACAGTTCTCCCTCATTTAAATCCAATTTACTAGCACTTCACAACATCACCTTCTTAATCTCATGGTCCTCTCTGAAAACAAAGAACACAGAACAACCTCTATGAATACAAGTAGGAATTGGACCACTGGGGATCCAACTGGAACAGGTCAGTAGAGCAACAAAACTCTTTCTTTTCTTTTTTCTTTCCTTTTTTTTCTTTTTTCTTTCCCTTCCTTTCTGTCTGCCCAGAAAGAGTCTCATACCACTGTCTGTAGGTGCTCTGCCCAAAAGATTGTAAACTTTGGCCCCTGAAATATAAGATATCTTGGGATTTATAGGCTAGGAAAATGCCTTAAATGCAAATTATTCTGGCTCTTATTGATTAACCAAACAATAGAGGAGCCTCATTTAGTCATTGTTTGGGTCCTGATTGACTCCGAGTGAATGTAAATAGAAATTGCTTCTGTTTTGGCCAAAAACCCTGATAGTCTCCCCCCCCCCCCATATTGGGGGGTGTGTGTGTGTGTATGTGTGTGAAAGGTAAAAGAAGCCACTCTCTGTTTCATTTTTATTTGACCTTAATCACTAATTGGGCATTGCCTCAATCAAACTAAGATCCATTAATGACCTTAACTTTAAAAGGTCAAGGTCTCCCACTGCATCCAGAGCCATCTTCAGTCCTCCTGATCTATATCTTGCCACTTGGATCCAGATGGCTCTGGAGGAAAAAATGAAGCTGGTGACTTTGTACAGCCCTCCCTCACTTCAATCCAGCTGACTAATATGTCATCACCTCCCTGACGTCATGGTCCTCTTTAAAGCAAGGGACAAACAACCACAAGGGATTTATGGAATGTTTTTTAGTAAAAGTATGTGTGTGTGTGTGTGTGTGTGTGTATATATATATAATGTGTGTGTGTGTGTGTATATATACATATATATATACATATATATATATTTATATGCAACCTAATATTGTTTTTTTGAAAACCTACCTTCACAATATTCTGAGTAAAATATTTTTATTTCTATATTCTGTCAAAGCTATTCTCCTTTCTTTGATGTGCACAATATGCATGATGGGACTGAGAAGTATTGCTTTAATTGGTATGAGGGAAAGGAGAAAGAACATATATTTTCTTTTGTTTCACAGAATCTTTTAAACCATTCTAGCCTTCATTACATAGCCCCTTATTTCTAGAACTTCTTTGTCATTGTCCAATTCTCTTGTCCTCCAGCATGAAAATTGGTCACCTTGGTTTCATATTAGATGATAACTAAACTATAATTCTGAGCATGTTTCTACTGGGACACAACTTTAATTACCCAAACTCGGAGTACACAGCAAACTGAATTGAATGAATGAAAGCCTATTAGAAGGTGTTCCCTGTGGCCAGATTTTAATTATTGTTGGGAGATACAGCAGCGCTGACATTATCTCTGCAATATCTTGCTAACCTTTACAGCTGTAAATCACAGGAACTATGATTTGTGTTCATAATCTCATCTCCCTAAGGAATAAAACTGAGAAGCAAGTGTGCCGGTTCAGCACTGGCCCTAGAAAGCCACTGCAGATGTGCAAACATGTCACATCCAGAAATTGCTGCTGTGAGACTCACCAGATTTATATACAGCAAGTTCACGGTGAAAAAAATGGCACCGAGAAAGGAGAGGTCTTACAAATCTCCCCCGAGAGCTGCAAGCGGTGTATTAAAACCATTTGCAGCATTAAGCAAGTCAGACACCCATCCAGAGCAACAGCAGAAGCTTGTAAATTAAAATAAATATAAACCATCCAGTGAAATGACTTCATGTGTCTCTACCAAGGAAGATTTTCACAGAAGGTTGGAGAGTTAGATCATTCAAATGGAGATACTAAAAATAAAGGACACCAATGTGACTGCTCAGAGGTCTTTTTGCTTTCTTTGTGTGAGATTCTACTTATGGTGCATCTTGTGGCCTCTAGTTCATCCTGAGAATGTCCTCCAGTAGCAATACAACTATGACACCATGACTTAGGAGTATGCCACTGTTGTCATCATCACCCCTCCCCATGTGATAGTCTTCTCATTCTGTAGCAAAAAAAAGCAAAAAAAAAAAAAAAGATTTGGTTTCTTGGTATCCCCTGTTGGCTTCCAGCTACCACTGTCCCCCTGCCTTGTGCCATTTACAGTTGGGGAAGGCTGTTGTTGTTCAGTCATTCGGTTGTGTTTGCTTCTTCTTGACCCCATTTTGGAGTTTCTTGGCAAAAATATTGCAGTAGTTTGCCATTTCTTTCTCCCACTCATTTTACAGATGAGGAAACTAAGGCAAATAGAGTAAAGTGACTTGCCCAGGATTACACAGCTAGTGTACACATTTGAATTCAGGAAAATGAGACTACTTGACTTCAGGCCTGGGACTCTATCCACTGTACCACTTAGCTATTTAATTATAATACCTCCTGAAAGGAAGGAAGGAAGGAAAGGGGAGAAAAAAGAAAGAAAGGAAGGAGGGAAGGAAGGAAGGAGGGAGGAAGGAAGGAAAGAAGGAAAGAAGGAAGGAAGGAAGGAAGGAAGGAAGGAAGGAAGGAAGGAAGGAAGGAAGGAAGGAAGGAAGGAAGGAAGGAGGAAGGAAGGAATGAAGGATGGAAGAAAGGAAGGAAGGAGGGAAGGAAGGAAAAAATAAACATTTATCAAGCACTTACTATGTGCCAAGTATTTCTGAGGACACAAATACAAGCAAAAAAACAACAACAGCCCTTGCCTTCAAGGAGCTTACAATGAAATAGGAAAATACACAAATGAAAATTGAAAATGGGAATGGAGAGATGTTGAAAGTGCCTTTTGTAGGAACATAATTTAAATTCTTGAAGCCAAGAACAGCGCTAGGCAGTCAACAAAAATCAACCTGGGCCCCTCCAGAAAATAGATAACTCAGGAAGAACTCACCAATGGAACAAGGAGCAGGACTTACAGACAGATAGATAGATGGATGGATGGGTGGAGAGACAGGGACAGACAGATGAGAGACAGAGAAAGAGAGAAAGAGAGAGATGGGCAATGAAAACTGACCTAGAATTTGCATGATCTGTCCTCTTTCACTTAGCTTAAGTGACTAGATGTTTTATTAGTTATTGGTCTATAGCTAATGGATTTGGTTTTGCAAATCTTTAGGTATTTCAATAAATACATATTCAAAAATCCTTTCTCCAACTCTCCTCTATCTATGGTCTTTTTTACTCCTGACTTATTTTGTCCATTATAATCTGTTTGAATTGATTTCTCTAGCTGTTTGTACAGAAGTAAGATGAACTGACCTGAAGCCAATACTCATTAGTCAGTCAGTCAATAAACATTTTGTAATGTTGTACTATGTGCCTGGCATCATGCTAAGCAATGGGGATATAAAAGGGAGCAAAAAAAAGCTCATCAAGGAGTTCACTGTATAATGAAGGAGACAACAAGCAAGCAAATATATGCAAGCTCTATGTAGGATTAATAGGAAATAATTAAGAGAATACTATAATTGAGAAGGGTTGGGCAAGGTTTCATGTAGAAAATGGGATTTTAATTGGGTCTCAGAGGAAGGCAGAAAAGCTAGTAAGTAGAGGTAAGGAAGGGGTGCATTGCAGGGATGGAAATCATCAGACTCCTTAAAAGATATGATTGGTATAGTATTGATCATATGTAAAACTGACCTGTAAAATATGACCTTTAAGTAGCACCTGGACATCCTTCTTTTTGGAAAATCATGTAACTTCATAGACCATGTGATATAGGTTGTCAAGAAACTCTTCCCTAAGTAAGATTTCTCCAAGCTATCATTCAGAAGAATATTTCATCCCAGACTATATTTTTCTTCTTATTCAAAATTTGAGTGCTTAACCTCCTGTATACAACCATCATTTCACTAGCAGGGCTTTGATAGCAGAAATGTCCAGACCCAATAGGTAACAGACATTTTATCTTAGGTTTCCCTCTTATTCCTTATCTCTCAGAATCACAGACTCTCAAGAGCTGGACAATACCCCAAAGTTGGACTAATCCAACTCTCTTTTCTCAGTTTTCCAGGTTCAGATTTCAAAATAAATTTTTAAATTACTTATAACATGTAATATATAATATTAACTATATGGTATCTAACATAGTCTATGTTCCATTCATCCTTTTAATTATCAGAGAAGTATCATATCACCATAAAAACACAGTTACTTCACTCAATAAACAATAGACCTTTCAAGGCAGAAGAATGATGTGTATGATGCATAGCTCAGAAAACTGACTATGATCAACAGAGTAAGGGATTTCCTAATTACAAATTTAAAAAAAAAAAAAAACACCTCCAAACAGAGAAAATTTACCAATGGGAAAAAAAGAAAAGGAGAAAGTGAAATAAGCCATCTGTTTCAGGCCAGAATAGAATAGAATTGTCACAAGGTAATTGTGAGAAACAACCAATGGATAGCCCACTTTTGTCTTCACAATACCAAAAGAGGTCAAAAAAAGCCACACTGCGTGGACCATATTTCATTATCTTATGGGAGAACACTCCTGAGGATACCCTGAGATAGGCAGGCCTTGATGGGTTGTGATCTGCAATGCAGGAGGGAAGATCCTTTTAAACAGGATCAAACCTTCATTAAGTATCAGAGTATCAACTCTAACAGAGAGAGTATCAACTCTAAGAGAGAGATTTATCCATGATGCAGTGCTGTACTTTAACAGTTTTTTAAAGTTTTTTTTTAATTAAATGATTTATCTTAATATAAATAAATTAAATGTGTCTTAATATAAATTAAAAAGACTAACTTTGCAACTATTTACATTTAAATAAATGAATTTTGATATATGATCTATTTTTCAGTCATTCCTTCAGATTCTCAGCAAGGATTCCTTATCCATTAAACTCATCCATTTTCCCTTTTATATTTTCATCCTCTATATTCTGTTATTATGGCTCTGTTTTTCCTGTATTTTGCATTATTTCAGAGGTCTTTCCATAATTATTTATTGATTTTTCTTTGTCAATCTTAATTGAATTAGATTATTGCACTATATAAATTTATCACACTTTATTTGTCCATTATTAAATATTTTGGTTGCTTCCAGTTTTTTTTAAGCTACAAATAATGATGTTATTAAATTCTTTGAATGGATAACTTTTTGTTCCTTTCTTATAACATTTTGAGGTTATGTTTCCAACAATAAAATTATTGCATGAAAAGAATGTGGTTTGGGGAGGAAAGCTATACTGCTTATTGACAGATTATTTCTAGAAAGATTCACACCTTTGCAATTCCAAAAACAATGAATAAGTGTAGTATTGAGTTTCATTGCTTTTAATCACCTTTGTCAGTTTCATGGATGTGAGGTAGTGCCTCAAAGTTGCATCTCTGGTTGTAATGTCGAGCATATTTTATGTAATTATTAACTACCTATATTTTTTTTGAAAACTATTTTTTTCATATGCCTTAACAACATGTCTTTTATTTACTTGTTTAACCAACTTTTAAAAAATCAGTTACTTGAATCAAAGCAAATAATTGAATCATTGAATTGCTGATGATTCTAAGTTGGAAAGCTAACACACTGAATTACATTAGGATCAGAGAAAGAAAATCTCAATGGACTAGAACAATGACCCAAATCTAATAAAATGAAAATCTATAGTGTTAAATATAAAGTCTTATATTTAGGATAAAAATTACCTGCCCAAAGGCAGAATGGATATAACATGGCTAGATTATAAGCTTGTGTGAAAAAGAATTAGAGATTTAATGGACTCCAAAGTTCAATATAACTCAATTTTTTATGTGTCAGAGATCAATAGTCTTAAACTACATTAATCTAGAAAAAGTGAGAATATTTCGGTTTTCTATCTTGGTAGTGTCATCACTGCAATGCTATGTTTAGCTTTAGGAATTATGCTGAAGAAAGGAAATTTGCACTCTGGAGTATTTTCAAAGGAGGGCTACCAGAAAGATGAGGGGACTAGATACCATTGCATTCAAGAACAAATTAAAGGAACTAGAATGTTTAATAAGAAGAGAAGACTTAGTAGTAATGGTAGTATGGGTGAGTAAGAGTTGTCTTGAAATGATATCATGTGGAACATCATTCAATTTGCCAAATTTTCTTCC
Organism: Myrmecobius fasciatus; assembly: GCA_023553655.1. Lineage (NCBI taxonomy): Eukaryota > Metazoa > Chordata > Mammalia > Dasyuromorphia > Myrmecobiidae > Myrmecobius > Myrmecobius fasciatus. Next base: position 621,487 of record JAJPUD010000522.1, read on the forward strand.
CAGAGGGCAGAAATAAGAGCAAGAAGTAGAAACTGTGAGGAGGCAGATTTCAACTTTGCTATCAGTGTCAGGAAATATCTCTTTGTAGGAAATAAAGGGTAAGGACTGAGACTGGGAGATGTAAGGGTGAATTCTTTTCCAGTTGAATCATTCTGTACCTTTTAGGGGAATCTGAGGCATTAAGTAGCTCATTTGGATATGAAAGAGCTCAGAGAGAAAATGAACATGACCTCAGGGCATAGATCAACAGCTTTTCTCATCTCCTTATTTGCATATACTGCTGGAAAAATTTTTGCATTTATGCATTAAAAAAAAAAAACTAAAACTAGGGAACCCTGAACCCCAGAGTTTGGGGATTGTTGGGCAAATAGTCATTAGCTGGTTATGATCTAGACTAAGGAGATAAAATTTTGAAAAATGAACTGAATGTTCAATATAAATTCTTTCAATGGGAGTTTCCAGCCCTGAATTGGGAGAAAGTACCAAAAAGAAAGGTGAAACCTCTTTTCTCTTATCACTCTGGATGATGGCAAGCCTCCAAGCCAAGTCACTGAAGGAGCAGAATTGAAGAGTATTCCTCTAGATAGAAAGGTCTTATCCCTTTCTGAAAGAATACAACAGAATGTTTGCTAAATGTTGAATCTGAGTCTAAAGATGAAAGTAATAGAAACTACAGCTGTCCACTAAGAAGTAATCTGAGAAAGTCTAGCAGATTTATCTATTTAGCAAAGATGATCCAACACTGGAGCTTTAAGGGTCCTTTAAGACCCTGTGAAGAGCAAATCCAAATGATCAATTTTTCAGGCATAATTACCACATCCACAAATTCTCTAATAAAAGAGTCCAAATCATTCTAGAGGATGAAAATCCTACAACTCTAAAGAGAAAGAGACTTTCAGATCATACCTTACTTGAAATTGTTGATTATTCAAGCCTTTTGGAAGAAATGTTTTGTAAATACTATCCTTGCTATTTCCTTTAAGTATATATTTTGCTATGAGTTAAACAGCTAATCAGTCGATAAGGCTAATTGTTAATTCAAAGCACACTGGTGGGGACTCATGATCTATAAGTGTAGGAATAGTCATGTACAGAATTGTTTCCTAGAAACCTAGGTGATGAGGTCCTGAATGGTGGGTGTGGTTGGCAGAGAAAAACTGAAACACTGATAAAAATTATTCCCTAAGGCAGACAAAAAGAAAGCTCTGATAGAGATAAATTTAGCTCAGTGGAGGTAATCCAGTTAGAATTCCAAGTTATGTCAAGTCCCTGAGGCTAAATCTTTTTTATAAAACAGTTTATATCCCATGGCTTCCATATTGCCTTCCTGTGGGTCAGTTTATCACAGCACTCAGCCTCTTGGTATCTTTCCCCTTACCCCTCCCCTATACCCTCCTGACCACAGCTTTATGGTGTCTTTCTTCTTCTGACTCCTTCTCCTCCTTATAGCTAACTCTTCTAAGGTGCTAAATCCCTTTCCAGATTTAGCCCGTTAGTTAAGGGAATGCCCCAATCTCATGGGGTATGTCCTATATCCCGGTAAATAGCAAGTTTCTCTAGGGAAGTTACCCTTTTCATTCCTTTCTGCACTCTCTCACTTTATTTCATATTTATCTTTCCTTATGCCTGTAACATCTTCTCTTAAATAAACCTACCTTTGGCCAAAGAGAATGGCCATTGTGAATTTTTCACATGACTAGATACAATATTTGGTGCCTACCATTATCTGGTGTTTACCTCAGCCATATCATAGGTATAATCTGATCTGACAACTCAACGTGTGAGTTCAAGTTTGAATTTGGGAGCTTATCTCAGAAAAAAAATTTCCTAAAGATTAGAAATGGTCAAAAGTGGAATGGGTTTCCCTTTAGTGGAGCACTTCAAGAAAAAGTGGTTCAGGTTGTTTGGGATGTTATAAAATGGACACTTGTTCAAGTACAGGTTGATACATGACTTTTGATATTGCTTCCAACTCTGAGATTTTGTAGTTTTATAAGACAGAATACTCAAGCCTTCATACCAATGAGTTAGTATTCAACACTGAAGGAAGCTGCATGTTAGTACATTTACAATTTCATTTGTTACATAATAAAGATCTGTTTTAAAAAAAAATCAATATGTAATTTCCATGAATTAATATATAATATACAGATGTATGTGATTTATATATCTATGCAATAATATGTGTACATATATGTATATGTGTATGTATACATATATATATGTGCATACATACTATATTTTAGACCAATTTTCATTCCTTTCCATCATTATTGCTATGTTGCCCAAAAAAGTAAATATTGTGTGAGGATATGACCACAATACCCTATATTAGGGATAGGGATGAGGAACAAGCTTACTTGACAAAATTCAGATAGTCAGTGTAATACTGGACTTGATATTAAAGTTTCATCTTTTTTTTTTCTTGCCCATTCTTATGTATTCTCTGAGTGTGTGTGTGTGTGTGTGTGTGTGTGTGCGTGTGTACATATGTGTTTGGGGTGGATGAATAAGTACTTCAATAACAACATAATACACTATTAAGACTGACACATTTAATTAATACCCAACACAATTATTACAATGATGACACAAGGGAGAAATCCTAAGACCAAAGGCAGAAGTTGGACAATATTTGGGTTTCTTAAAGTTTTGTGTGTCATGGACACCTTTGGCAGTATGATGAAGCCTATTAACCTTTTCTCAGAATAATATTTTAAGAGTATAAATTAAACAATTGCAAAAGAAAACAATTATAATGAAAAATAATAAACTACACATTTTTGTGTATCTATCTATATGTATATCTATATCTATATGGAGAAAAACTAATTATATATATATATATTTAATATGTGAAATATATATTTCACAGATCTCTAGGCTGGATAATCTCTGATGTCATTTCCAACTTTGAGAGTCTGTGAAATTCTTAACTATTCACATTTATATTTGTGAAATTAGCCCTGAAGAGCAATTATAGAAATTCCTAAAGGAGTACTTAGCATCTTTTTAGAGATTTATGGCTTCCTCTCAGAAATCCCAAAGATTGAGGGTCTTAAAGAAAATGTTAATGTACATTATCCTTTTAAAGATGCCATCTGGATTGAAGACCAAGCCAATGAGGAGGAAGAAGCTGTTCTTTGAAGAGGACTGTTATTTGCTTTCTAGTGAAAACAGTTTATACTGACATATATAAAACACATTTACCAAGTACTTAAAAGAGTTTTTAAATTCTGAACTGTGTTGTAAAATATAGGATATAACTAATATCCTAGCTAAAATCTACTAAATTTTCTCAATTTCTAGTCTCTCATTATTTGATCTATCTTTCTCTCTCCTCATCCCCATTCCCCAACCCTGAAGGCAACTTCTATGCAGAGAGACATAGGCTACAGAGACTGAAAACTTGCTTCAGAATTAGGAAGAACGTTGTTCAAGTCTCATTTCTGACTTATATTAGTGATGTGACTCTGGGCAAATAGCTTCAAACTCTAGACAATTCTCTATGACAATAAGTTGCAAAGGAGATGCCAATCAATATTGATAGAGAGAATTCCCTTACTTTGAAGTTCACTAAAAGTAGTGGAATTCTGGATTCAGTCCCTATCCCTGCAGTATCTTTCAAACATGCAAAATTTTGACTTAGGATTTTCCTTTATGATTTAACTAATGACTATCCCCTTTTTCCTCCCGGAAACTGTTAAGGTACATGGAGCTGGTGAGAACATGCAACGAGAATAGAGAAATAATTTGGGTACCTATTACATCATGTTATTGCCTTCCCATATCAGGAAACAAGACAGATATTTGATTGTTTTTTTAGAAATCGAACTTAAATGTTTTTTTTTATAATTTTTCATCCTTTTTTCCCCCAGTGAAATTCAAATATGCAAAATTAATCATCAAAAATGTGGAATAGTGACTCATCTCAAGCATCCAGAAGCAGGAGAAAAACATCCTTTTCTTGACACCTTGCTAATATCAGTCTATCTTCATTTATGCATCCAATTGGCATTTTTAAACCCAGGTACCTTATCTCTCATCCTGTCTTAACCTCTTGAGCCCTTAAACTATCCTCATACAATTTCAGGTCAAAGTTTTCTTGACCATTTCTGACAAGGTGGTCCAAGTGACATTTTGTCTGGAGACACTAATTATGACACACACCCTTCCTTTGGGCTCAGACCAAAGGTCCTTCATTAGTTGGCTACTACTGTTTTGTTAATCTAATGAATGGTTCCTTAGGAAATAACCAAGTGAGGGCTTATTAATGCTGAAGGCTTCATCTATTATAAAGTTCTTTGCCCTTAAAGGAGGTCACAGAATGACGGAATGAAGGAGGAAATCTTCCTTTAAGCTCATCCATCTGCTTTAATTAATCACCATGCCAAGCAGAACTGTCAGAAAAAATTTCAGTGTTGTCTTTGGTTTCACACGAAGAAAGTGCTGCTGAAATTCCCTTTAGCACATGCTGTCCATCAAAAAAAGGACTGTGTGGGAAATGAATAGAATTTTTATCCGGAGAAAAGGACCTTCTAAACAAAGAGAGAAATTTCGATAATGTAGTAAAAAACAAACAAAAAAAAAAACACCTGTCCAGTTTTAACACATGTAGTAAATACTTGTTATTATTTTCTCCTTAAACTTCTTTTCTAAACCAGTATTACAGTCACACACAAAAAAAGATATGGGAATCCCTTATTCTCTTTGGGAGCCTAGTTGCTTTAGCTGAGACACTGAGACAAGCAGAAAGAAAACTTGCTCTGGAGCCAGGGAAGTGACTGAAGTTTGGACAAGTTACAACCTCCTAGACCTGGATGTTTCCTCATCTGGAAAACAACAGGTTCAAGCTAAATAGCTTCTGGACTTTAGATTTTGGGCTTTATATTTACAATATGAAGAACAAGAAAGAAGAAAAAGAAGGAGGAGGAGGAGGAAGAGGAGGAGAACAAGAAGAAAAGAAGAAAGAAGAAAAGAAGAAGGAAGAAGAGTAAGAAAAGCAGAAGAAAGAAGGAAGAACAAGGAGAACAAGAAAAAAGAACAAGAACAAGAAGAAAAGAAGTAGAAAAAAAAGAAAAATAGTAATAGGAACAAAAAACTTTAAAAGAATCTTCCATATTTCTTTTTGTCACAGTCATGAATGCAATTATTGTTCATGGGATAATAGGGTTGGAATTCATTGAAGTGGTATTCTAGTAAATGTTTTGCAATGTTTTCTCTTCAGAAAAAAATGCTTATTTACAATACACTTTAAAGTTTAATCTATATTATTAATCATTTTCTTAAGTTTAAATAAACAATAAATCAAGCCCTGATTGGTAGTTTTTGCTGATTTTGCTGATTTTTGCTGATTTGCAAATGCTCACATTGAAAATTTGACTCTTTTGTCAATTGAAGTTGGCATCAGAACACTTGTTTTTTGTTTTTCGGTTTTTTATTAAAGCTTTTTATTTTCAAAACATATACATGGACAATTTTTCAACACTTACCCTTGCAAAATCTTGTGTTCCGATTTTCCCTCCTTCCCCTCATGCCCTCCCCCAGATGGCAAGTAATCCAATATATGTTAAACATGATAAAAATATATATTAAATATAATACATGCATACATTTTATACAATTATTTTGCTGCACAAGAAAAATCAGATTAAAAAGGAAAAAATGAGAAAGAAAATTAAATGCAAGCAAACAACAACAAAAAAGAATGAAAATGCTATGTTGTGATCCACATTCCCACATCTCTCTGGATGTAGATGGCTCTCTTTATTACAAGATCATTGGAACTGGCCTCAATCATCTTATTGTTGAAAAGAGCCACATCCATCAGAATTGATCATCATATAATCTTTTTGTTTCCGTGTACAATGATCATCTGGTTCTGCTCATTTCATTTAGCATCAGTTCATGTAAGTCTCTCTAGGCTTCTCTGAAATCATCCTGCTGATCATTTCTTATAGAACAATAATATTAATAATATATTAATATATATATACATATATATATACCATAACATATACCATAACTTAGCCATTCTCTAACTGATGGGCATCCACTCAGTTTCCAGTTTCTTGTCATTACAAAAAGGGCTGCCACAAACATTTATGCACATGTGGGTCCCTTTCCCTCCTTTATGATCTCTTTTGGATAAAAGTCCAGTAGAAACACTGTTGGATCAGAGGGAACACATTTTGATGGCCCTTTGGGTGTAGCAGAACACATGTTTAAAAAACTTGGAAGATCATTTAGTGCCGGTCATCTTAACTTGGGTTACATGAACTTGTGTTTTCTTTTTTAAAAATTCTTTTTTTATGATTATATTTTAGCATAATTAGTTTTATTGTAATTCTATATATTTTATTTTATACATTAGAAAACATTCTGAAAAGGTATCTGGGAAAAAAAAATAAAATTTTGTTACTGTTTTGTTTTTTTAAAAGTTTGCCTTCTTTTATTTGAACTTGTACAGAAAAAGGCTCTGGTTCCCATCAAAGAATAAAATGGAACAGAGTAAAAACCCCTCAGGTGGTTCTATTTTTTTCCCTGGAGAATCAGATATTCAGTTCAAACTTGAAGAACATTCACTGGCTTTGATCTAGTTTAAAGCCATCCTTTCACAGATAGAAAAACTGAAGCCCAAAAAAGTGACACAACTTCAACATTTAACACAGTAACTGTCATGGAGGAGGTGCTTAATAACTGTTTATTGAATGGAATTGACTTGTCCAAAGTCATGCAGATAATAAATGGCAAATGTGGGATTGGAACCCAGGCCCTCTGACTTCCACACCATTGGTATTTGCAACATACAATGCTCTTTAGTGAAGTCCTCATTCAATGAATGATTCAGTATTATATAATTATGGGATTGTTGAAATGTACAGGATTCTGAAGAAGTATTATATCAACCTTGTGGCCTGTCCATCTTTATTAACCTGCTTATCTTCCCCAGGCACAACTTTTTGAAGACCTGGCTCAAGTCCCTTCTGCTCTATTAGATCTGTGAGCCCATAATAATTTGAGCCCTTTGAAAAAAGCTTCAGAATTCTTATGTGGTTTGTGGATTATTATAATTTCACTTGTCAACCTGAGGGAAAATGTTTGATTGTGGAACAAAATATATATTTTGTGTTTTGACTACAAGCCAACAAAAGTCAATTTCCACTTCTCTCAGTGTTCTGTTTCCTAGTGAGTTACAAAATTGTAACAGTTACTTGTGGGGTAGTACTAACAGGCTAATATAGGATGATATAGGATGAGAAGGGATGGAATGGGAATGAGAGAGAATTGGGAACGGGAGCTTGGTAACACAGTGGATAGAGTTCTATGCTTAGAGTTAGAGAGATGAGTTCAAAACCTGTCTCTGTGTGTCTGTGCGTCCATCTACTAAGAAATCCCTTGGGACTTTTAGAAAATATGGTAGTTTTGGGATTTAGTCATAAAATTGTTAAGTTGAAAGAGACTTTAGGCATCATCTAGCTCATTTTTTTTGTTGTTGTTGTTCAGTTGTTTGTCAGTTGCATATGACTCTTGTAATCCCATTTGCGTTTTCTTGACAAAGATACTGGAATGTTTTACCATTTCCTTTTCTAGCTCATTTTACAAATGAGAAAACTGAGGCAAACAGGGTTAAGGACTTGCCCAGGTTCACATGGCTATCAAGTGACTGAGGCCATAATTGAACTCAGGAAAATGAGTTTTCCTGACTCCAAGCCCAGCACTCTATCCACTTCACTATTTAACTACTCCTGTGCCATCTAGCTGCATCTTATTTTGTATATGGGGAAATCAAAGACTAAAGATATTGGGTGACATCTAAAGTCACCAAGCTAATCCATGTCAGAACTAGGACAAGAACATAGATTTTTATTTTTTTGCAAGGCAATTGGGGTTAAGTCACTTGCCCAGAGTCTTACAATTAGTAAGTGTTAAATATCTATGGCTGGATTTGAACTCATGTTCTGCTTACTCCAGGGACACAGGCTGCACTATCTAGCTGCCCCAAACATACTTCTTCTAACCCCTAGACCAGAACTCTTTTTACTAAATCACACTATCTCAACTTTGAATGCCTGACATTTTAATTTTCATCCAGACAAAGCATCAATATCTACCCTTGATCTAGTAATTGGTGTCTTTTCAGGATTGAGAAAATACCATCTAGTCATGGCTGTCTTTACAATGAGTTGATTCAGACCAGTTCCAATGGTCTTGTGATGAAGAGAGCCATCTACACCCAGAGAGAGGACTGTGGGAACTGAGTGCGTTTCACACCATAGCATTTTCATTCTTTTTGTTGTTGTTTGCTTGAATTTTATTTTCTTTCTCATTTTTTTCTGGTTTGATTTGATTTTTCTTGTGCAGCAAGACAACTGTATAAATATGTATGCATATATTGGATTTAACATATATTTCTAACATAAAAAAGAGAAAATACCAGCTAATTCTCTTTTCTGTATATCTGGCCTTGTCATCTCTTCCTTCCAGGATAAGGTCTCTAAAAACAAGAAATCCATATTTCAGTTTTTCCATCTGCTCTACTTGGGTCTCTAAAGACAGACGAATGAGCAATGAGCTGTTTTAATTTTGGTACAATCTGCTGTAGCATCTACACAGTAGAAAACAAATGTTTGCTGCTGTCATTGTAGCCCTGACTCATTGGACTTTGTCACTTTTCTATATTGAGAAGAGAAATATGGTGAGGATTTAACCATAGTTTTTGCCCAGAGCACTAACTATCCCAGACATGTCTAAGCCTTAATCAATCATCTTGACATCAGAGAATTGCATCATTGTTCTTTGAGGACACTACAACCTGGGCCTTTTCTTGACAGGTATGCACCAATACAATCTTTTACCCACATGATCATGGTGGGGGAGGGAAGGGAAGGAGTATACAGGGCCATGATCACAAATGTGTATGAATTTCATAAAACCTTTTTAAATTAATGATTTATTAATAATGTATTTTATTATTTATTTATTAAATGATCAGTCTAGTATGATGAAGAAAGAGCTATCTTTCTTGTCTCTGATACATATTGGCTGTGTGACCTTGGACACAATCTCTAGCTGCTGCAGACACCCTTCTAAGATTAAGCTTCAGAGAAGATGTTCACCTGAATTTGCAGAGCAAGTTTCCTTACCTGGGAGTTCCATATACTAATGAAATCATAACTTCTCTCCTTATAACTATTCCTAATACATTTATGAGTATTAATGTTAAATTATACAGCTCTAGATATAGAGCTGAAAAAGTTCCTCAGAGCCCATGCAGTCTAGCTTCTTAATTTTACAGCTGAAGAAATTATCTTTTTGATGGTCACCCAGATAGTAATTATCAGAAGTGGGATTTGAATTTGCATTAGGTCCTCTGACTCCAAAGTCGTTGCTATTTCAGCTATATCAAAAGGGATACATATATATGATTGCCAGTAGTATTTGTCACTATCATGGGAGGAGCTCCATAGCAGGATCTAAGTTAGTGAGGTATTCCCACTTTTTTATAACATTTTCTTGTTTGCATCAAACCCCAAACTAATAATGTAGCAACTCCTGATTGACTTTCATATTTAATCAAAAGTACTTGACAGCTATACACAAAAGAAAAACCAAATGGATAATAAATTGTTACTATTCATGTTCTATGAAGAATTTAGGAAAAATCATATATGAGGGCAGCTAGATGGTGCAGTGGATAAAGCACCAGCCCTGAATTCAGAAGGACCTGGGTTCAAATCTGGTCTCAGACACTTAACACTTCCTAGCTGTGTGACCCTGGGCAAGTCACTTAACCCCAATTGCCTCAGCAAAAAAAAAAAAAAAAAAAAAAGTCATATATGAGAGTCACACAGAATAGACAGAAATGGTAATAACCCGAATTTTTGAAAGATGGTGATGGTGGGAGAATAAAAGATATTCCCTTGCTTATCTTTAACTCTATCCATTGAGCATAAAATTACAGCACCTTTGCAATAGAAAAGCATTTTAGAAATCACCTTCTACCTAAGGAAGGCATCCTGCCTCTCCAGTGGATAGGCAATAGCATCTTAAAAGAGCTAGTGGAAGTTTATCAGTGCAAATAGATGACAAATTCATATGGCCCAATGGAAGCTTGGAATAGTTAGGTGAAACAGGTGAGAAAGCACTGGGCTTGAAATCAGAAAGACTTATCTTCATAAATTCAAATCCAGCCTCAAACATTTACTAAGTGACCCTGGTCAGGTGACTTCACTTTGACTGAAATGATACAATAAAAATGATAGTTCACAGATACTAGATCGTGACACCCCACTGTTTTGGGGGTGGGGCAGTTATTCCTTGTATAGACCTCCATGTGTGCCAGAGACTACTTGGGCAACAATTAAGTACCTACATAATTTACCAATCTTGATTTGTTATATCACCCCAAGCCAGCATTCAGACCCCAAAACATCTAATTTTTTGTTTCCTCTATCAATATTGATGATCAAAAAGTCTCATGATTAAAGCTTTTAATTATTGAACTTAATAACTAAGATTGTAGTTATGATGGAAACAATAAGTCAAGAGCATTTAACAGCAAACTCAATTTAAGTTTTATGGGTAACTAGAGAATAATCCTTTCAATATAACTTCCATCTATCATCTATCATTTTTTAGCTCTTGGGACATCTCTTTGAAAATTTATATGGATGATCTTAGCCCAAAGTTGCACCAGCTTTTTGCTGAATAAACTACATTTTTTGACATGACTCCATGAAAATGGCATCAAGAGCTAATAAACAAAGTGTTCTACCATTTTATCTACTTTTCCATTTAAATATCCATTGTTTGAGGGTTAGAACAACCAGAATATTGTTAACCTTCAAATTCCCCAATATCAAGCATAACACAATGATACAATTCAGCCTTTCAACTCCTTTAAAAGTCTTCCAATTTATCCTTCAGTAATCTCATTAATCAGTCTTGATTCTTGATTTATCATTCATGAGGCTAGCTTCTTAAAACATCTTTTTTAAATCAGAAGTTTAATTTCTATGTGATGATGCTTTCTGATTATGAAGAATTAATTTTCTTCCCATAGTATAGATGGGATTAGATTCTGCTAGCCATTAGGTACAATTTACTTTGTATTTAGAAGCCATACCCCAGTAAAACTGTCTTGACAGATGGCTAAACAAGATTGACAGTAACCAATAGTGAGTTAGAGGGATGTCTACCTCAAGCATGTGAAGACTTCCCCAGATGGAATGGGCAGATGAGAACAATTTCTACCAATGGCCATGAAGGTAGCTTGGTAGGGCACCAAAGATGCCAAGATCATCCACTGCATCCCAGGCCATTGCCAGTCATCCTGATAACTCAGGAAAAGAGAGTAATAAGGTTGATGTACAACTCTGCATCACTTAAATACAGTTCACAGGCAAGTCAAGACATCACCTCATGACATTATTAGTCCTTTTCAAATATGATGAACAAGAGCAACAATTGTTTTTATTTTTCTCCACAGGAAAATCTATGTTAGCATATGAGGGGAATATCTTTAACTTGAATAACTTTTCTTTTAATTGCTATTTACTAGTTGACTCTGAAAGGGTTGTTCTGAAAGAATTGTTAGAGGGGCAAAGTGATTTGTCCAAGTATCTGTCAAAGGAATTGAATTTGATTTTTCTGACCTTTATTTCTTTCTATTATTTCACATCATTCTCTCTAAGACTATTTAAGCTATAGACCAATTATTGATCTATATTCCAAGTCTCTCAAATGGGGATAATGATTTTTTTAATTGGGAGTTCTGCAATCCAATGAAATCTCAGATCTATTCCAAAAAAGTTTCAAACATACATTGTCAATGACTCAACTTGGACAATGTACAAAGACTTTATGAAGTCCCTCAATGTGCATATATAACAGCACTGATTAAAAATTTCCCTAGAAAAAGGTAGATGGGTATAGAGGGACACCTGATGAGTTTCAGGGACATAAACTGAAACACAAGATCTGACTTGTCTAGGACACTGACAGTTCTTTCACAAAGTGCTACTATTTATAGACATAAGCATCTGTCTAATTTTAGACATGTCTGTCTAATTTTAAATAATAAGGCCTTTAGGCATTGACTGTGACTAATTGTATGTTTTGACGAGTACTTAGCGCATGGCTGGCACTCAATAAATGTTAAATAATTGAACATACTAACAATAATTGTATTTGTAAGCACGCTGAGTAAGGACTGTTCCTAAATATGTTTCGGTACAGAGCCCAGTGAGTTGTTGGCAAGCAAACAAAGTGAAATGATGATAATACCAAATGGCCCCCTTTTTTTGAAAGCAAAATTCAGTGAAATGCACACTGACTTTATAGTTTCATCAATTGATAAGTGAAGTCTTCAAGCTGAGTTTTAGCTCCAGTGGTGGCATGGTGCAGGGCAAACTCCCTAGGGCTAGCACATAGTAGGCACTTAATAAATGCTAGTTCACTAATTCAGCTTCACTTTATTCATCTGAAAAATGAGGTTGTTATACTATATTATGTGATCATATGTACATGTATATATGTACATGCACATAAGTATATTGTGTTATATACACATTTATATATACATATCGGGGATGAGGTATGTGGGTGTTGAAAATTTCTCTTACCAACACCCAGTTGTCTGGGGAATAGGCTAAAAAAGTTTTGGGACATGGCTAGAGGAAGATGACTCCATATAGTTTGTATTTAGCTTATATCTTTCCATTAAATTATGAATCACATTCTGTTGAATAGTTAAATGATATAATTGTGGAAAATCATGATCAGAGAGAGAAGAGTCTAGATATGGGATGAGGACTTTAGAGATATGTATAATTTACAGATTTAAATGTATATATGAATGCAACATAGAAAAGTCCTACATATGTATATGTGTATTATAAACAGGTAGATGCATACACATATATGTATTAATAGAAATTGTTCTCTAACAATAAATGTTCTCACTTTTTTTTTTTACTAATTATAATCTTAAAAGTTATTTAGGACACTGAGACATTAAGTGAATTGCCCACAGTCACACTGGCAGTGTGTCAGAGAAAAAACTAGAACTCAGGTCTTTTTGGCTCCAATGATCTCTATTTACTATACCATTCTCTCTCTCTCTCTCTCTCTCTCTCTCTCTCTCTCTCTCTCTCTCTCT
>JAJPUD010000522.1:634748-672686 GCA_023553655.1 Myrmecobius fasciatus
CTCTCTCTCTCTCTCTCTCTCTCTCTCTCTCTCTCTCTCTCTCCCTCTTTTTTCTCTCCCTCCTTACCTCTTCCCCTCCTTTTCTCCCCGCCCCCCTTCTGAATCACTACCATGTTGAGTCAGAGAATAATAATTCAGATGGATAAAGAGTACAAGGTATGGGTATGTATTATGGCAGAGAATTAGCCTACTTATGCAAGGTTTTATATAAGAACTAAATAGAAAGGAAAGCTAAGTTTTCCAATCTGTTCTATGTTTCTTCCATCCCCACCCCCTGACCAAAGCCACTAAAGAGAATTATGGCCCCTTCAATGTTAAAAAGATATTGCATTCTCTGTACAGAGAAAAATCTATGATACAAATATAAACAGTATTTATACAAATGCAAAAATCTCCCAACAAGTTATAAAGATGCTACAACATCTAAGGGGCTATTTGTATTTGTATAAATACTATTTATATGCATCATAGATTTTTCTCTGAACACACACAGAGGTGATACAAATATAAATAGTACAAATAGCTATAATCAAAACAAAGCATAAGATTATGGGATCACTGAACTAGAACCAGAACAGTGCTCAGAAACCATCCAATCTAACCTTCTCACGAGGGAGACTGCCCATGGTCACTGTGACTACAAACCTGATAAGTGCTTTGGAAAGGAGCAAAATAATTTATAAAGACCTATGGGGAAAAGTCTTCCTGGAGAACACAGTGTTTGATTTGGGTAAGTATAATAATAAATATAAAAAGTAGCAAGCATTGATGTAGAGCTCCAAGGTTTCCAAAGCACATTACAAATATTATCTCATTTGACCCTTATAATAACTGTGGGAGGTAAGTGCTATTACTATTATACCCATATTACAGGTGAGGACACTAAGTTAATAGTAGTTAAGTGACTTGCCTAAGATTTCACAGTATCCCAGACTGCATTTGAACTTAGGTTCAGTGCTTACTAATTGCCTCTTAATAGGTTTGAAGAAAATCCTAAACTTTAGGAGAGGAGGCAGGGGACTATTGTGATAGTAAAGGCTAGAGATAGCAGGGTATAGTAAGGGCCACTACATCAGGTAGTTCCAATTGACTAAAACACAATTGAAGAATGCTAGTTGGTAGAAAAAATAGAGTGATGACAGAATGAATAAAGCAGGCAAAGGAGAGAAATTTATTCTAGATCTATGCAGGAGGAAGCTTTCTGGCAGTGCTATGAGTGATGATCTAAAAAGGGAAGACTGCAGGAATTGGAAAGAAAAACCCTATTATAAGGCTATTTTTATTGTGAAGGTAAGAGCTAATAGAGGACTCTTCTAGGTGATGTCAGTGGGCATACAGAGAAGGGGGTGGGTATAAGATATGGTATAAAAATAAAATTGGTGGGATTTATAATTGATTGGGTATGAGAACTGAGGGAGGAAAAGAAAATCGGATAAAATAGCTAAGTTTGGCAGATAGTACAGGATAAATGATGTCACTCACAGAAATAACTTAGAAAAGGATGAAAAGGATGGGGGGAGCAGAATATGTAAAAGAAGATAGTCTTGATTTTCAACATGCTGAGTTTGAAATGCTGATGAAAGATTCAAGATGAAATGTTCCATAGGCTAAAAGAAAGGTAACATTTTAGTCTGGGATAAAAAGTCAGAGAGAAAGATGCAGATTTGGGAATGACCTGAATTGGGCTCACCCTTGAAGCCATGGGAAATGCAGAGCATATATAAAGACAAAGCAGAGAATCACCACCATAAGAAGTTGAGAAGGATTCTAATAGAGATAGTTAGAGAGATAGAATAATTAGGAGAGTATGGCATATTTGAAGGCAATCAGGGAAAGAATAACTAGAACAGGGACTATTAACCTACAAATTTAAAAATAGTGATAATCATATTTCAACATTTTTGCTTTCCTTTGATGATCTATGCATTTTATTTTGTTTATTTGAATAAACAATCCTTTCTGAGAAAGGATTCATAAGCTTCCCTAGGTTGCTCCCCCCAAAAAAATTATGAACCATTATGTACTAGAAGAAAGGGATAATGAACAATGAGGAATGTTGTAGAGTGGTCAAGGAGGCTTTTGAATAAGAGAAGAAAAAAGAAAATCATTGGATCTGGTGATTCAGAAGTGATTAGTAACCTTTGGCATTCAAGTTTCAGTAGCACAGGAGAGCAGAAGGTAGATTGTGAGGGGAAAAGAGATAATGTGTAGTAAGGACATGTTTTTCAAGAAATTTGGTCGTAACAAAGAGCAGAAATATGGCTGGATGGAAAAAAAAAGTCAAGGGAAGACTTTTCTTTTTCTTTTTCCTTTTTTTTTCTTAAGGATTGGGAAGACATGAGCATTGTTGAAGACTTGTTTGTAGGCAAATGGAAAAGAACTAGCAAATAAAAAGAGACTGAAGATTCATGAGAAATGAAGGATGATTACTGAAGACAGTTCCTCTGAAAATCCAAGACAAAATGGCATCAAGATAATATATAAAGGAATTAACCTTAGCAATCAGTAGAATTATCTCTTCCTTAGGTTCAGAAAGAAAGAAAAACGTGTCAATATTGAAAAGATTTGAGAAATGGAAAAAAAATTAGTGTTCCAATTAAATAATTTCAGTCATATGAGTGAAATAGGAAGCTGCCTGCCATGTGTTTGTAAAAGGAAAAAGTCTAAATTCTCCACTGTGGGAAATGATATAATGACTCAATAATAATAGAACTGAAGCATTCACAAGAAGCAATGAATTCCTGGTTGTGGTTTATGCCATAAATTTAGAATGGAGTGAGATATCAAGGTAATACTATTAACTCATTACATTTTTCTCTCTTCCTACCAATCCTCTCCCCTGAATTTGGCATTTAGGTATTTATTTTTTTATGACAGCACGTCAAGTTATAGCTACCATCTCATTTTGCCTAGATAGATGTCATTCTATGACATGAGTCCAAGTCTACATCGACAAAGGAAAAGTTAAATGGAATGGCAATCAGTGACCCTGTAAATCCAGTCAAGGAAGAAGGCCAGCTTCAACATTTGGACACACATATCTGCCAAGCCAACCTGGCATAGTGGAATGAGCATCAGATTTGATATCAAAGGATTAGTGTTCATGTACTGGGTCTGCTTCCTACAAGTCCCTTTCATTCTTTGGATCCTAGTCAAATGAAGGAGTTAGAGTAGGTAACCAACCACTGAGGTCTCTTCCAGTCATAAATGCTTGCTTTTTGTGATGTTATCTCCATATTTTATGTCCTTTTATTTCAATAGCAGATTATTTTGACTTAATAATTTCTCCAACTTTCTATTTCTATTTATCATGGGCATGCAAAGTTTTTGGTGTCTATTAACTCTCTCCTACATATATTTAAGCTCCTGCTGAAATGAATGAAATACTTTTGCCAAGTCTTTGCGTAATGAACTGTTATAAATTCAGCTTTTACTCTTTTCTTCCTTGTGGCTAATCCTTCTTCTGTTGACTTAAAGGGAGTTAAAGGGAATGGATATGCAGAATAAGAAAATTTGCCTATTAAATGCTGAGCCTGCAGGGTGAGATATGTCTTTTAACATGTCTTGTATACTATCTAATACCCTGTTGATGGTTGGCAAATGATGAATAGCTACAGTTAGGCCCTTCTGGGTGTTGAGAAAATTTCTGGCTATAGTCAGCCTCCAAAATCTTACAGCTGATATAATGTGTCTGTCCAGAATAGGACAGATATACTCTACTTTGTGCATATTAGTTATAGTGTTCTCAGAAGCAATTTTAGATTACTTCCTGTTACCAGGGTCCAGGGTCTCCCTCTCCTCATGCAATTCTCCATGTTTCTACAGACTGAGTTTGGATTCTGGAGTTGTGACCCTACTAAAGAGTCCTTATCTTTCTTTGTCTTATTCCACCTACTTGGAACTGCTCAAGAAAGCTTCCTAATATACTTCGGTATAGTTTTGTATTTAGGTTTCTCAAAAGGTGGCTAAAAAGATTCTCCACCTTCAATTTGAACTCTCAAGATATTCAGTGAATATTGGGTAAAAGGATAATGGCTTATTTCACTTCAATAGAAAATATATTAGATCCAAAGGATTCCCAGAAGCCTATAAAAGGAGAACACACATAAAATACCTGATAAAACATTGGTTCTGGCCCCAATTCTGGAAGGAAATAAATTTAAAAATATCATTAGAGCAACTTTTTAACATTCTGGTGAATCCCTTTTCCCCCCACAAAGTTTCACACAATCCTATCTCAAACTTGTCTTATAGCCTCTGAGATTTGGAGTTGTTGGGCTTTGCAGGAAATTTAAGTACTCCCTCTTGGATGGCTCCCACCCTTGTTTGGACAGAGCTACTCATTATCAGCAACAGTGTCCATGGACATTATTTTCTGTTCATCATTGCCTTCATTGCATCCAAGGACCAAATGAGGGCCTTTGAATAAGTTGGCAGAAAACAATAGGTGGGAAGTCCACCTAAGATCTAAGATTTAAGTGTTCAAAAAAGGAAATCAAAAGGTCAAAAAACTGAGTTCTAGGAAATCTGTTTCTTAGGCTACCTGAGCAAGCAAATGTAGTAGCTACATATGATTTTACCATAAATTTGTATTACCTACACAGGTCTTCCCCCTTCTTTCTCCCTACCTACACCAGGCAATATGTCCATTATGCTTCATGCTGGCCTATCTTCAGAATAAATGAGATTCATGCAAGAAAAGGAGTCATGGGACAATAAAGTGAATTATTTGGTGAGATCATGTTATCAATTACAAAAATTGTGAGGGATGGGGAGCAGCTCCTTCAAGAAAAGTTCATCCTTTGTAGCTTCAGTCCACCAATCACTGTGAATTCCCTGTATCTTCCAAATAAAGTATTGCTAAGAATGTCTTCTCCACAAAATGCCTCTCAAATACTAATTATGAAAGACTTGTTTAATGTAACCAAGTTGATCAAAGAAGTCATCAAATAGATCAAGAATTCCCTGATCAACTTTTTTTTTTTTTACATCTTTAATGATTATGGAGACCTGGCTCAAAATTTCTCTCTTCTTCCATGAGCATTTCTAGAACTATTCAACTCATATTTCTTCTTATTATTAAAGTATATATTTCTCTTTTTATGCAAATAAAAAGCTTTAATAAAAAAATTGTATCTACGTGAACAAAAAATATCTGAGAAAGGAAACCCAATGCAAGCAAGCATCAATAGAGATCATGGAAATGATATGTTGTGGTCCAATTTTCATATCCCTCTCTCTGGGTATATATGGCTTTCTTCACTGAACAATTGGAACTGGTTTGAGACATCTCATTGTTGAAGAGAGCCATGTCCATCAGAATTGATCATCATATAGTATTGTTGTTGACATGTATAATGATCTCCTGGTTCTGCTTGTTTCACTCAGCATCAGTTCATGCAAGTAGAATATATATTTCTCAAAGGCAAGTGTTGGTTTTGCCTTTTTTCTCTGTTCCTAGCACTTTATATAATGTCCTGCACATAGTAAAAGCTTAATAATTTCTTGTTGATTGATTGATCTGTTGTTAGATGTCCATTTTTAAGGCAAAATCAGGCAAAATTGATTTAAGCAATCAATAATTGCACTTGTAGTCAAAACTATATTCAGAGCTTATTTGGTATCATGGTATATATTATATAAACCTGCCAAGTGAAAACATACTTAACAGACATTTAGGATTAAAATCATTCCTGATTCCTGAACTTGGAGTCACTGGTAACAACCCATTATAGCTATTAATCATTGGGAACTATGCAGATTTTTTATTAATATCCAAGCTTCAGGCTTCTAGCACTGAACTAAAAAATATATAATTGACCAGGAGGATAGGTGTCCATATTTTTTTTTCAGACTACATGTCAGTGACTCTGTGATATCAGTGGGACAAACTAAATAGTCATTAGAAGGAAAATAAATTTGGCTTTAGTGTTGATATCTGCAAAGATCAGACTAATATTCTTTCAACTGCAATTGAAATTCATTCAGTAGAAATCCTGTAAGGACTATCAAAATGGAAAATTATAATAATTCATACCTCCAGTAAGTCTAATTTGTTGAAAGACTAGAATAGAAAGAGTTTCAGTACCAATTGATGTATAACAAGTGAATCAAAATGACATCAGCGAAATAAGTAGTGAATGGCAACAGCATTCTAAAAACTTGAACAAGTTAATTTTTAAAACAATCAATTATTTATCTTTTATTTTTACATATTTTAAAATTTCTATTCTATCTCCCCATGTTTCCCTTTCAGTGAGCCATCACATATAATAAATAATTTTTTAAATAAAAAAGATGGCGGGAAATCAGCAAAATTAATGTATATGTCAAAGAAATCTGATAATTTATGTATGTCCCTCATATGTGGATCACCCCTATCGTTGCAAAAGAAAGGGGGAGAAGTGTCTTCTTTTCTTTTCTTTGGCAACATTCATTTCCGACTACTTTGTGGCTGTTGTTACTAGTATATGTATAATAAAAATGTAAAAGATATTGATCAGGGAATTACTGAATTATCCAATCACTTCCTTAATCAACCTGATTAGATTGAATGGGATATGACTCTAGTTGCATCTGAGAAGCCTATCTAGATAGATCATATATATATATGTATATATATAATATGAGTGCATGCTTTTTCTTGGCTCTACTTGCTTTATTTTATATCAGTTCACGTACATTTTTTCATATTTCTCTGTTTTTATCATATTTTTCATTTCTTACAGCATAGTAATATTTCATTACATTTATGTAACACAGTATGTTTAGCCATTCCCCTGTTGATAGACATCTACTTTCAACATTCTAATAGGGGCTTCGACCTATTATTGTACTTTATCCAAGTATGGTAAACCATATTTTATTGTTTCCAACTTCATATCCTTTTCTTTCCTTCTTTTTGTTTTGTTTTTGTGAGGCAATTGAAGCTGTGACTTACCCAGGGTCACATAGCTAGTAAGAATCAGGTATCTGAGGCTGAATTTGAACTCAGGTTTTCCTGACTTAGGGACAGTATCCACTGTCTTCTGCTTTTCTTGTTGAAAAGATAAACAATTCAGGATTATCAACACAATGCAATAACAGGGCAAAACCTCAAATTTTCAGTTCTATTTCCCTCAGAATAGATACTCTTATTCCCCTGTGATATATATTGTTTATACCATCTACCTTCAGCCAGCCACAATGTTGTACTCCTAAAATATCAGCTATCTGGAAGGCTGAAGCTGATGGATATCTTGAGCTTGGGAGATCTGAATTGTAGTGAGCTATATGAATCAGGTATGCATCTTTAGTTGGCCTTAATATGGTGAGTCCCTGGGAGCCAGGTCCAACCATGTTGCTAAGGAGGAGAGACCTTACCCAGGTCTTAGATCCAACAGGTTAATGCTTCTATGATGATAAATTGTGGGATTGAGTCTTTGTATTTTCACCCTTGGCTATATAGAAAGATGAGGTCTTTTGAGAGATACAAACAGAGGGACAGACAGAGAGACAGAAAGAGAAGAAGAAGAAAGAAAAAGAAAAAGAAGAAGAAAAAGAAGAAGTTCTAATCTAATCTAAAATATGTTCTATTCTGACTTCATTAGTTTTCTGTCAGGAGATGAATAGCATATTTCATCATAATCCCCTTTGGGACTGTTTGCTCATTGGACTGATCAGATGTATTAAGACTTTCAGAATTGATTATCTTCATAATATTGCTGTTCCTATATAAACTCTTCTTCTGGTTCTTCTCACTTAACTTTACATCACTTCACACAAATCTTACTAGATTTTTCTGAAATGATTCTCTTTATCATTTTTAACAGCAAAATAGATTTTCACTGACAAAATTTTTTGTGAGATGTGGTATGATTCATTTTGCAGTATTGCATCTCCACTCAAGAATTTCAGAACTTTACTTTTCATTATATAAATTTATTGATCAGAGTTCATCATTTCATTGACAGACACAAAACGGATCATTAGAAGTAAAAATTTTCCCAATTTCACTAGAAAAAAAATGATCTTTCTAAAAATCTTCAGTAATTTAGTCTTTGTATGGTCTTGCCAATGATACATATTTTTCCCCCTAGCAATAGTAAGCAATTGAAAAAATTAGTCTTTTCATGTTTCTCCAAATTTCAAGAAGCTTAAATTTGACCATGTCATTTCCCTACTCAAGAAGTGTCAATAGCTCCCTATGTCTCTTGACTCTATACCCTCCTTTCTATAAGGATTTCATCATTTCATACCTGGAAAATGCAATAGACTTCTAACCTATCTTCTTGTTTCTCACTTTTCACCAATATTCCTTAATATTATTGCTTAAATTAATCTTTTAAAAATGTATAGTTCTAATTATGCCACTCTTTTGCTTAAGAATCTTTAAGGATTCTCCTATGACTGCCAAAGATTGCTCCAAATCCTAGCCTGTCATTCAAAGTCCTCCAAAACTGGGCCTTAACCTTCCATTTTAGCTCTACCTTCCAATATTCCCCTACACATACTCTATCCTCTAACCAATCTGGACCACTCCCTAAAATGGAAAATTCAGATGAATGGATTCTTCAACCACATTAGCTAATTAAGATGATGCTGTAATACACATTTTGGGACATGGTCAATATGAGGAACTGTTTTGTTTAATTATGCAAATTTGTAACAAAAGTTTTATCTTTCTTTTTATTTATTGGAAAAGGGTAGAATAGGGAGGGAGAGGGGGATTGGGTTACAACTCCTTCCCCATACCCAAAAAAGAAAGAAAGAAAGAAAGAAAGAAAGAAAGAAAGAAAGAAAGAAGGAAGGAAGGAAGGAAGGAAGGAAGGAAGGAAGGAAGGAAGGAAGGAAGGAAGGAAGGAAGGAAGGAAGGAAGGAAGGAAGAAAGGAAGGAAGAAAGAAAGAAAGAAAGAAAGAAAGAAAGAAAGAAAGAAAGAAAGAAAGAAAGAAAGAAAGGAAGGAAGAAAGAAAGAAAGAAAGAAAGAAAGGAAGGAAGAAAGAAAGAAAGAAAGAAAGAAAAAAGAAAGAAAGAAAGAAAGAAAAAAGAAAGAAAGAAAGAAAAAAGAAAGAAGAAAGAAAGGAAGGAAGGAAGGAAGGAAGGAAGAAAGAAAGAAAAGAAAAACAAAAAAAGAGAAAAAAGGAAAAGAAAGCAAAGAAAATCATTAAACTATGGCTTTGAAATGCACAGGAAAGAATAGAAAATCAGAAGGAAACAGAAAAGAAGGAAAACAAGAAGGTATTACCAACAAGTAAGAAAGTTTTGAGAATAACATGAGTTTCTTATATACATGAAAGAAAAACAAATGTATAAAATAAAAATTCATAGTTTCAGATACAACCCCTCTCTGTTATACTAAATGTATGGAAATACTCATTCTAGTTAATGTTTGTTAAATTCAGAATTGTAAAAATGTAAATAAAAAAATTAAAAGACAAACCAAAAAGGATATATTATTACTGTAATGAACTAGTATATTTTAGCATTTTTATTTTTGGGTTGAATAGCAATTTATGCTTACTCTTTCAATGAAGCCTCCCTTAAACTTTTTCTTTCCTCCTCCCAATCTTAAAGAGGTTGTAAAACTGAGCAAATCAGTTTTTACCATAACTACATGGTCAGAAAAAAAATTGATGCAGAGAAGATATATGATTTACAAAAAGTCAAACAGAAAGTCAATGCCTTCTGTGCTTGTTGACCATTTGTCAGAACCCTGAAAGAGGAAATAGAATATATTGGATTCTAGAAATGAACATTAGATTCCTATTCCTGCCTATTTTCACTCCTCAAAATGGCTTCTGAACTCAAATATCACTGGAATGAAAAATTGCTAAATTTTTCCTTTCTTCCATTTCTTTATTCATTTCTTTCCTCCCTTCACTCAGCCCCTCTCATTTGTAGATGAAATGACTAACAATCTCAGAAACATGTTCACTTAGGGGATTACCCTTGTTAAAGTGTGTGATTGGGCCTGGAAGCTAGAGTATTTAGCTTTTAATCTCGAAGGGCACAAGGAAAGTTGAAATCTAAGACTCCATAAGAAAGAAAGAATTTCGTGGAATTAATCTGGAGGTGAGGGGTGAGGAGGGTTGAAATGGGATCTAAAGTAAACCAGTCCAAATGAAAATACCAGTTGGCCTTGAGCAATAAGAAGCTCTGGATCTGTGTGTCCAAGAACAATTTCGATTCTCTGTTCCCACCCCACAATCTCTTCCCTCCTGAGATTTAGATCCATTTTTCCACCCAAAACACTGCTATTGGATTAGGCTTTTTATGCAGGGAACATAGAACAAATGCCCTTAGTTAATTAAACAGAATGAGATTTCAAAATCCTTCAGGCTACAAGAGCTGTGTCAAGCCATTTCTCCCTAGAATTTTTATGTCTTGTTCCTCACTCATTTTATTTAAGTTGTAAGCTCACTGAGCAGTATCACACTTGTCTTTGTAGTTCTCAGGACTTTTTTTTATGATGTTGCTGCTGGGAGTTATATTTGTACATTCTCTATCATTTCCTCATTCCAGTGATCTGAGGCCCAAATCATGTTTGCTATATACCAGGAAGATCCCATGGCTGCATTCTCACCCTATTAATCATCTTTTCATTTGATTTTCACAGCTATCCTGTGAATGAAGTGCTATTATTATCCTCATTCTGCAGATGAGAAAACTGAGGCTGAGACTTGCTCAGTTATACATATAGTTAATTAAGTTAGTTAAGTACCTTAGGTGACATTTGAACTCAGATCTTGCTGACCATTGAGTGTGATCTCCATTGTCCTATGCTAAAAATCTTTTTAAGTGCTTGTTATTTCTTACTAAATAAAGTCTAAATTCTTTAGTTTGGTATTAAAGACCATCTACAATCTGTTGCCACTCTAAATTTCCAGCCCTATTTTGTACAAATCTGTTTCATATATTTCATGTTCTAGGTCAATTGACCTATTGATGATATCTACTATCCCCTGCTTTTCTGTCTCTGTGTTTTTGCTCACACTCCTTCCTACACCTGGCTTGGTCTCCATTCTGCTGTCTTTGTCTGTTGTAAAAGATAAATTCATTGTTTCCTTTCTCAAACCAGTTCCTCCCCATTTCCCTATTCTGTGAATGACACCATAAACTCCCTATCACCTATTCCATTCACCCTTTAAAATCCAACTCAAGTACCATTTTTGAGTCTTCTCCAGTTTCTGTTTGTGATTCCCTTTGCCCTTTCAGACTGAACAGAATTCTGCTGTTATATCTATCTCATGCACTTGTTTGTTCATCACTCTTAAAGAGGATAAATAACATCATGAGGGCCATGGCTTGACTGGCTAACAAAGGGCTCAAGAATTGGAAGGCATCTAGTCCAACTCATTCACAAAAGCAATAATAACCACTAACATATCTGACAAATAATCGTCCAACCTTTGCCAGAAGAACACCAATGAGGTGAACCCCCCTCCTCTCCAGGCAGCCCATTCTACTTTTGAAGAGTTCAATGTGTTAGCAAGGTTTAGCTGAATTCAACTCTCTTTGCAATTCTCACCTGCTGCTTTCACTTTCAGCCTTCTGAGACCAAATAGGACATTTCCAATCTCTTTTCTACATGACTGCCTTCACACACCACCAAGAAAACTCAGATCCTCCTTGCATATCATTTTGTACTGTGTATTCCTCTATTATAATTTTCTCTTCTTGTTAGAGAATATGCTTTTTGAGGTCAGGAATTATATTTTGGTTAATGTTTGTACCTCTCTGGGGCATTATGCAACATCTTGTGCATAATAGGGACCCAGTAAAAGCTTAATAAATATTGAATTGAACTCTCTACAACTGTATTGATTTTACCCTTTCAAGAGAATAGGGCAGTTATAACAGAGATGATGATGAGGAAAACTTTTTTAACAAGACACCAAAAATGGTCCTGGAAACTGCACACTCTGAAAACCTACTATCTTTACCCAAAAAAGATTTTAGAGAGTAGTAGATATAGCAGCAGGATTCAAATCAGCTGCATTTCTGCAGTTTCTAACAAAGCAAACTGATAATAATAAGAAGGAAGAATTCCAAGTGAAATTGAGAGATAGAGGAAGCATAAAAAAAGGAGGCTTGGAGAAGAAAGGAATAAGAAGGAAATAAAAAAGAAAGGAATAAACATTTGCATAGCTACTGTATGCCAGGCACTATACTAAGCACTTTTTTTTTTTAACAAATAATATCTCATTTGATCCTCACAATAGTATGCAAGGTAAGTGCTATTATTATCCCCATTTTGCAGATGATGAAACTCATGCAAAGTTTAAGTGATCTGTCCACGATCACAAAGCTATCTGAGACTACATTTGAATTCATTCTTTTGACTCTAATCGGGTTCAAATTTTTTATCTAGAGTTCGATCTTGGGTGGATCATCTAAACCTCCCTCTGTTTCACTTTACTCATTTCTAAACTGTGGTGGCTGGGCTGATTTGTGACATCCCTCCCAATTCTATATTCATAATTCTATCGCTTGCAGCCCCGCTCTCACTGTTGCTCTTTCTTATCCTTACAAAAAACAGTTATCAGCAGCATGGCAATTTTACCTGCTAACTTTAAAGAGTCACATTCATCCTGTTGTCTAACACTAACTAGAAAGGCAAATAAAAAGGAATTAGCAGGAACAATCAACCCTTGCTTTATGTTTCTCTCCCAATTTCCTCAATCTTAGATATGTTAGAGGGACTGGAGTCCATCAGTCTGATTTATGTCATTTGGTTTCTTTGTAATAGAAGTTCTGGGCCTAAGTGGCACAGAATCTCATTATCCCATAGCCCATAACTCTTGGTGGAAATGCTGGTCCTTCTAGTCCCATCAAGTCAGCTACTCTCAAAATCTATCTAAACACTGACCCCAAGTGGGAGAAAGATACAGTGAAGCTTCCCCATTTTACAGCAGTTACTTCAGAAAAGGGTAATCAGGCTTCTGCTGACAGTCCAGCCAGGATTCAATTTCTTCTGCAATCAAATGTGGAGTGAGAGGCAGAGAACGAGTCTCTGCAACTGGAACAAGAATGTTCTGCTCAGAAAAGGGATGATTGATTACCCAAAGAATGTGATAAATATTCCAATCCCATGTATAATGGCTCCATTTATTTACTTCAGTCTCCAACAAATCATGCATCCTTTCTCCAAGACTGAAATCTGAGAAAATTTCTCTTAAGCTAGAGGGAAGTTTCTCTCTTACTATCTAGAAGAAAAATTTCCATTCATAGCATCTTCGTAAGAAGTTTATGGGAGCAAGCACTGGACAGGGGTTCGGGAAACCTGGGTTCAGGTGTTGGCTAAATTGCCTAAGAATCCTAACTCACATTTCCACAAAACTGGCAAGGCTCAGAAAGCACTTTCCCACAACCCAGTGTGGTTGATGCTCTAAATATTCTGTCCCCATTTTATAGAAGAGTTTTCAAAATTAAAATGACTTGCTCAAAATCAGACAACTCAGCACTGGAAATAAATACAGTGGGCTGGCTGACTACAAAACTAGGGCTGATGTCCTGCCTCTAACCAATTGTATAGATGCAATGGTAAGAGCCCTTAACCTGCAGTCAGAAAAACTTAAGTTCAAACCTCATCTCAAATACTTACTAGCGATGTGACACTGTGCAAGTTTTTTGTCCTGTTTTTCTCAATTTTTCTAACTATAAAATGAAGATCATTACAGCACTTATTTCTCAGGTTTGTGAGATAAGTTGGGAGGATGCAATGCCATATTGTAAAGTACTTAGCATAGTACCTAGTCCAGAGGAAGTACTTAATAAATGCTTATTTCCTTCCTTCCCTGGGTAAAACTCTCAAAACCTCAGTTTCTTCATCTGTAAGTAGGGAGATATGAATATTCACACTGCCTGCCCCAACAAGACTTGTGAGGAGACAAGGAAATATGTGTGTGAATGAAAGTGCTTTCTAATCATTGAACATCATATAAAGGTATCTATTACCATTATTTGTATTAAAATTCAATCCTGTTTAACTGACACCTTTTAAACATATCTCTTTAAACAGAAACATTATAAGAGTAGGCTGCTGGCATCCAACTTGTGAGACTATATGGGGATTTCCTTCCTGTCTACCACCCATTAGGAGAGTAGTAATTAAAAATAAATTGTAATTTAAAACCTGAAAGGAAGAGGTTTCCAGGATGATGCTGAAGACAGTTCAATAGTACTGGAATGTCAGCTTTACCTACTGCTTAATACCATAAATAATGAAATTCCAGCCCACTCTCTGCATCCCCTAGGGCCTACCACAGGGCCTAGCACTTAGTAGGAATCTAGTAAATGTTTGTTGAATGGAACATAGCTGACCCCCAACCTAGAACAATTGCCAAGAGAGAAATATCCATAATATACACTGTGTACATTGAGCCCTGTATCCCTAACTGAGAGTGATAGAATTCACAGGTTTCAGAAGGGAAGAACAGCTGAAACTAGTGATGTATACAAAAGGGAGCTGGCTGACCTACTAGGCAAGGAGCTGGGAGTGATGTGTGTGCTTCCTGAATGTGTCTTTGTCTAAAAGATGCTGGATTCTGGCTCCTTACCAGAGTGCCTGCTTTATCTGGGCTCAGAGGAAAAAGCCAAGGCTATTTGAATGTTGCCTCTACATTTATCAGCATTCTCACTTGACCTTGAAAGCTACACAAAGGATGATGAAGATTCCAAGAACTTAGTTTCATGGCTGTCTTATAATTCATCCTAACTTCTGCTTTCCCATCTAGATACCTTAAACCTACATTGATCTCATCTTCACAACAGCCCTTTGAGGTTTTTAAAAATTATCTCCATTTTATAGATGAGGAAACTGAGGCCGACAGAACTTAAGTGATTGGACTGAAGTCTTAGAGCTAGTAAGTTTTCTAAGGCTAGATTTGAGCTCTTCCTGTGACTCTAGACCCAACTGTATCCACAGTGCTCCATAACTACCAGAAGTGGTTGGTCTAAAGACCATGCTGGAGTCAGCAGGAATCCAAAATGTCTCATTCAAAATTGGCATGAGTATGAACATTGTAAAGCTATTATTACATCATACCTTCTGCCTTTCATCATTCCAGGACACTAGCTAAAAATCACAGCATCTGAACCTTCTTTTTTTTCCTTTTTTAGAAAATTTAGACTTTGAATTTTCAAGTCAAAAGAGCTGTGTTTGTTCTCCTGTCTGCCAGGTACTAGTACACCTTAGACAGCTAATTCATCTCCCTGTGTCTAAGTTTTCTCATCTGTAAAATGAGTTGGAAAGAGGGTTGAATAAAGTAGAATCTCTCTGGTCCCTTCCAAATTGAATGCTCTGTGATTTTGCTTCAGGAAGCTGGGCATAGGATGCAGTAATAACAACTTTCTAATTATCTATACACATCTTTTCAATACTCAACTTGTCTCTAAGGGTCTCTGAGAATCAAGCATCCTACAGTTCCTTTGTTGAGAGTTACTAGTTTGTTTAGTCCAGTGAGCTTTGGAGCTTAGCTCTGAGGCTGAGGTGTTTTAATTGGTGAATGAGTGAAAGGTTCACTTCAACCCACTAGTCTAACAAGTCCATTATCATTCTTGCCATCCCATCTGGCCATTCACAAGACACCAGGGCCTCCAACTGAGACATATTGCTATTTATTCTGTGATTTCAAGTACCTCCTCATATGCATCTCTTGCTCTAGAAACAATAATTAAATCAGGTCAACCATTGCTCCTGGAAAAGCACTAACAATTCATTGCTGGGTAACTGCATTTACAATCTGATGATCTAGGGGCTGTTAACTTTGAGTTCTTAGGTCAATCTGGTGAACCCAAGGACCCCATCTCAGGAAAATATTGTTTAAAATAATAAAAGAAAATATATAAGGTTACAAAGGAAATCAATAATATTAAGATGAAATCATCAGTTTTCTTTTACATTCACAGACTTTAGGTTAAATCCCCTGGTCTAGACCAAGGCTTCTTAAACTTTTTCTATTCATGGTCCCTTTTCACTTGAGGAATTTTTTATGTGACCACCAGGACATAGGAATATAAAATAAGTATACAAACCAAAGATTTATTGATAATAAATCATAATTTTGTGACCCCCCACATTCAGTTACAAGACCTCACAGGAGTTGGGTCACTAACCATAGTTTAAGAAACTGGGGTCTAGACTAAAACTTCCTTCCTATATATATAATGGCAGATCTCTTGAGTTTGGGTATTCCATGCTGCTGAGGGCAGATTGGGCATTCACACTAAGTTCCATAGTAATATAGTGAGCCCAAGGAGTAGGAGAATGAAACAGACCAAATTGGAACTAGAGCAACTCAAAGCTACCAAGCTAATTAGAATAGCACAAAGCTGTGAATAGTACTTTATTTTCCAGCCTGGGAGAACTAGGAAGATCTAGCATTTCAAGTAAATACAGAAATAAAACAAACAAACACAAATATAAATCTCATGTATGTAATCTCTAGTAGAATAGAAGCTTCTTGAGGGCAGATACTTTTATTTTTGTTTTTATATCTCGAATGCCTGGTACATAGTAAGTACTGAGTAATTAGGCAGAGATGTAGCACAGCATATAGAATGCCGGACTTGGAGTTAGGATAAACCCAAGTTTAAATCCTGTTTTGAAATCTTTCTTTCAAGGAAGCAAGGCTCATCTACACTGCTAAGATATAGTCTGACAGAAGTTCCAAAATCTCAATTGTGCTGTCATTTATGTCATGCTCATATCCCTCTGTGTAATATGTAGCATCTCCTTTCTTTCAGGTATAACCATTGCTTCTCTGTCATGTGACCTTTAGGATTTTATTGATTGTCTGGACTAAAGAAGGTGTTAACAGTGTGAGCATTTTCATGTCAAAAATCAGCAAATACAATAAATCAAGAGCTGATTTATTTATTGTTTTGTTGATTGTCTAGAAGTAAGGATTAATTCTAGAGAGGGAAGCTATTCAGCACAGCAGGCTTGGAATCAAGAAGACTCATCTTCTTGAATTCAAATCTGGTCTTAGATGTTAGCTGTGTGATCCTGAGAAAGTCACCTAACCCTATTGGCCTCAGTTTCCTATCTATAAAATGAGCTGGAGAAGGAAATGGCAAACCACTCCATCATCTTTGCCAAGAAATCCCAAAATGGGGTCATAAAAAGTCAGACATGATTGAAAATGACCAAACAACAAGAAGGGAGAAGGATAACAAGCCATTTATACTTTCTCAACCTTAGTTTCCTCATCTGTAAAATGAGTTGGACTCAATAGTCTCAAAGATCCCTTCCAATTCAAAATTCTTATTTTATTAACTTCTTGTTGATTAATCAGTAAATTCTTATTAAATTGCATTGCCAATGGTAATGCTCTTTAAGACTGGCTCCTCTCTGCTGTAAGGTGAGGGCAAATCAGACTCCATGCCTGCTAAGTTGAAACCAACTTTCTTAGAAAGCCAACATAACCATCAATTTTACATCTTTTCAATTGCTTTTTAAAGAGCCGGTGCTTTATTTTACATGCCCCACAGGCTACTTTAGATACACCTACAAAGGAAATCCATTTTTAATGTTATCATTAATTTTAGCGAAAGAGCTGCCTAAGTATTAAATGTGGCAATGGAAAAATGCATTAGTGAACAGAGAACCAGGTTCTACCTTTCGTACTCTACTCCACACCCTCCCTCTCCACACTAGGTAGGGAAAATAGATTCTCATAAACATGGACCAGACATACTAGTGGACATTTACTCAGGAGATGGAGAACAGATCTACCTAATCCTTTTAATTTCCCCTTCCTTTGCTCTGCAAAGAGTAGTTGCAGCAGGAGCTGGCATTTATATAGCTTACATGCATTACAAATATTTCTTCATTTCATCCTCACCACAACCTTGAGAGGCAGATGGTATCATTAACCCCATTCTACAGATGAGGAAATTGAGACAAAGAGAGGCTAAATGACTAGTAAGAATCTGTATTTAAGTTTGAATTTAGGTCTTCCCAGTCCAGCACTATATCTATTGTGTCACCTAGAAGTTGTTGAGCAAGGGATAGAGCTCTGGACCTGGAGTCAGGAAGACCTTGACTGTACTTTTTTATGTACATACTTGTCTCCCCCATTAGAATGTAAGCTCCTTGAGGGCAGGAAATGTTTCACTTTTGCCTTTGAATCCTCAATGTCTCATTCAATGACAGGCTCATAGTAATGTGTAAGAAATGCTTACTGATTGATTGATATTCAGTTAGACTCTTCCCCTCCACAGGGAAAACCTATGCCTCCTGGGGGTGGAATGAAGTAGGAATATCTCATCATTTATTCCTCCCCCCTCTCCTTTTTCTCTATTTTATGCAGACTTTATATGGGAGAATGTGTTAGTCATTTTCAACTTGCAGCCAAAAGAATATACCTAGCAGCCCTGTTATCTGAGATACCTAGGTAACAACAACAAACTAATATTTATACACCACCTATTATGTGCCAGGCATCATGCTAAGCAATTTACAAATATTACCTTATTTGATCTTCACAACAATCCTACAATCAAGAAAAATACTCTGACCAGTATCAGATGGATGCTGCTTGTCAAAATTGACTAGCAGCACAAGACAACTGCTTCAGTCCAGGAAACCCTTAATATGAGATGCCCTGACCAGATAGTCTCATGATAGACAGGCAATAATCATATCTAAGGAAGGAAGGGATGCTGTATGTTACATGCAGGGAGCTGGTACCAAGTTAAATTTCAAATATCTAATACAAGGTTGTTGGTTTGGGCATCAATAAGCACATCATGCTTCTTAGTGACATCTACATCATTTTAAAAGCCACTAGAATCTGTTTCTTATTAGCTCCAGCAGCATTTCTTGAACCACATGTGCAAGACCATCATATAAAATTTTTTTGGTCACAGAGTTATATGTACTGGGTACCTTGGTGCATCTTGGTATTTTGGATTTGTTTTAATTTGTTTATCTCTTACTGTTAGTCTAAAGGAAAAATCTTTCAGAAGATGCAATTTGCCATGCAGAGTGAGAGTTTAGGATTTTACCAGATAGCATTCCAAGCAGTGGAGATGAATCTTGCATCCCTGAACCAATCTTCTCTACCTCAGTCCATGAGAACTGTTGCCAAGGGGAGATGATTAATAAGGGCCCATGAGAAAAGACACAAACCATATTGCCTTTAAAATCCCTTTATGGTTAAGACAACAGTGTAAATTGAAGTTCTGAAATGTAAAGTCAGCTCAAATCTGGAGAAAAATTGTTAAATTTTCAATGTGAGAATTTGCATGTCAAAAATCAGCAAATGCTACAAATCAGGGCTTGGTGTATTATTTTATTAATTATCTACAGTTTAAAAAGTGGGGGAGAAAATGTTAAGAATTCTGACTATATTTAAATGTGTATTGTAGGTACATTTTTAAAAGCTAGTTGTTAAACATTTAGCAGCACACATACTAATCACTAATCCTATATATGAATGAATGAAGAAGCATTTATTTAGCATTTACTACATACAGAGCACTATGCTAAATCTTAGAGATACTAGTAAAATGTGCCTACTTTCAAGGAGTTCACATTCTAATAAGTGAGACAAAATGTAGAAAAGGTTTCTGGTACAAATTAAATCGAGAAGCCTCATGGTTCTTAGGATTTAGCAGTAAAGCAGAAGATAATGTATTTTATTTAATAGAATTTTTTAAAAATTTATTTTATCTGACTTTTTATTAATAGACATTAATTTTCAATTCTTCTTACATCTTTCCCATGTAATGAAAACAAAACAAAACAAAATCCTTGCAACAAATACACAAGGCAAAACAAATTCCCACATTGGTCATGTCCATCGGGTATGTGTACTTCATTCTGCATCTTGAGTATGTTTCATTATCAGTCCTCTGGAATCACAGTTGGTCATTGCATTGATCAACGCGCTTTAGTTTTTCAAAATTATTTATTTTTAAAACATTGTTATATTATAAACTGATTATATGGCATTTTTCACTTTATGTCATCTCATAAAAGTCTTCCCTTGTTTCTCTGAAACTGTCTTTTTTGTCATTTCTTATGGCACAGTAGTATTACTTCACATTCACATAACTTGTTCAACTATTCCCAATGAATGGCTTTCTTTACTATTCAGCCTTCCCCACTACAAAAAAATGCTTCTATAAATATTCTTTGCACATATAAGTCCTTTTTTCCTTTTTCTTTGATCTCTTT
Organism: Myrmecobius fasciatus; assembly: GCA_023553655.1. Lineage (NCBI taxonomy): Eukaryota > Metazoa > Chordata > Mammalia > Dasyuromorphia > Myrmecobiidae > Myrmecobius > Myrmecobius fasciatus. Next base: position 654,914 of record JAJPUD010000522.1, read on the forward strand.
GGGGTATAAGTTTTGTTTGTTGTTATTATTTTTGTAGATCAAAGGATTTGTACAATTTAACAACTTCTAAGGCATAGTTCTAAATTGCTTTTCAGAAAGACTAGATTAATTCACAGCTCTACCAACAGTACATTAACACGCCTGTTTAAATGTCACTTCCACTTAAATTGTATCTCTCATTGATTTGAACTATTTGACAGTGCCAGGGAGAATTTTCTTTTTCATGTCTTCTGAGAAGGCAACAGTGCTCCCCATCACCTATCACTCTGCCCACCAAATTGCATTTCCACAAAAATTTTCTCTTTAGACTAACAGTAAGAGATAAACAAATTAAAACAAATCCAGAGTACCAGGATACACCTGGTATTACACAGTACAAATAACTCTGTGACCAAAAAAGTTTTATATGATGGTCTTGCATGTGTGGTTCAAGAAGGCCACTAGAGCTAATAAGAAACAGATTCTTCTGGCTTCTAAGACGATTGTAGATGTCACTACATGTGCTTATAGATGCCAAAAACAAAAATCTCGGATTACATATTTCAACAATATAAGCACCAGCAAACCTTTGGAACTTGTTGCTGTTGATTTCCTATTTCAAAAAGGATCTAATAAATCCATGAGTCTCATGTGCTAGGTGATCACTTCACAAAATATGTGCAAGTATCCCTTACCAGAACCAGAAAGGTACCACACTTACTAAACTATTGTAGGAATAATATTTCCCAGTACATGGACTTCCTACCAAGATTTGTTTACGCCTATACAGAGACTTTGAAAACATACTGCTAAGGGAGCACCTTTGAATGGGAATAGAGTTCAAAATTTATACTTTAACACTCTTAAGAAGACCAGCAGTGTTTCTATTGGGCCTATATCCCAGAGATCTTAGAGGAGGAAAAGGGACCCACACGTGCAAGAATGTTTGTGGCAGCCCTTTTTGTAGTGGCTGGAAACAGGAAACTGAATGGATGCCCATCAATTGGAGAGTGGCTGAATAAATTATGGTATATGAATGTTATGGAATATTATTGCTCTGTAAGAAATTACCATCAAGATGATTTCAGAGAGGCCTGGAGAGACTTGCATGAACTGATGCTGAGTGAAACAAGCAGAACCAGGAGATCAATACTATATGATGATCAATTCTGATGGACATGGCTCTCTGCAACAAAGAATTGTCTCAAACCAGTTCCAATTGTTCACTGAAGAAAACCATATACACCCAGAGAGAGGGATATGAAATATGGACCACAACATAACATTTTCATGATCTCTATTGATGTTTGCTTGCATTGTGTTTCCTTTCTCTTATTTTCTTTTTTTTTTCTTGTAGATAGGATTTTTCTTGCACAACTTGTCAAGTATTTCAACATTATTAACATGTAGTGGACTTCCTGCCATCTAGGGGAAGGGAGGGGACTGGGGGTAAAATTTATAATGGAAAGCTTTGTAAAGATCAGTGCTGGGGAACTACCCATACATATGTTATACAAATACAAAGCTTTAATAAAAAAATAAATAAATAAAAAACAAAAAAACAAAAAAAAAGAAGACATAACCATTTCAACAGTATATTCTTTAAAATATTAGGAACAATGAGACAAAAACAAAAAAATCTAAGTGTAGTTTATATATTTGTGACATTTGTACTATGCAAACACAATTCCGCTATGAATAATGTCACAGCCTGCTGATGTTTGGGTCAAGCTTACAAATGCCTACCAAAGCACTTGCGTTTAGACTTGAAGATAAAGTGATTTCAAACTCTCACAACTGATACATCTCTCAGTTAGGAGAGAATCTAAAAACAAAAACAAAAACAAAAAACTTTACCACCTACTTCCACTTGAATTCAGAAGACCTTTCTGCCTTTACATCTCTCCTATTCCTTCCCTTCCCTCTATTCAAACAGCCACCAACCTGACACGGATCCTCATCCTCTCACACATGGACAATAGGTGTTGATTTTTTCCCTCCTTATCTCTTCTCACTCCAGTTTGCCAAGAAAACCCCAAATGGGATCCCAAAAAAGCCAGTTGACTGAAAAATGACTGAACAACAACAATAGATTTGGGGAGATATGATTTGGTTTAACATTTTAAAATTGAGGCTGATAGGAAAATCATACAAATTGCCTAGATTAGGACCAATAGTTAGAGGGCAGGACTTGAGACTAATTTATCATCAGTTCTTATTGGTCAGGCACTTCAGGAATGAGTAAGACTAGATAATCAGGCTGGGTCACTTTTGAAAATTGTGTTATAGTTTCAGTGACCCCAAATTATTAGATTCTGCAAAAGCTGACCTTTTTTATCGCCCATATTTCCAAATGATGATGTGAGAATGTGAATCATAGAATGGTATGATCTCAGAAAAATTAAAACTGCATGTGACCTAAAGGACAATGACAACATTCATAATATGCATGAGTTCATAGGCTGACCATATTAAAAGTAAAGACCCAAATGAGTCATGGTGTGAAAGGTACCAAGGGCATGTATAGCTAGAAAAGGAGATGGAGTAATCAGGTAATAAGAGGAAAACAGATGGATAGACTGAATGCTGAACTCTCCATGAAACAGTAAATGAGCCATGGGAAGCTCTTTAGAATTTGGGAATAGATCCTTTAGGATTGATGGAAAGACATGGATTAAAAATAATACAAAATTAATGGCAAGAATCTGTAGGGCTATGATCTTTCTCAGTGAAAGAAGCCCTTGTCCTGATAAGCTAATGCATCCATATAAGTATTAAAGCATGGATAGACTGACATTTAATTTATTTTGCATTTGTCCATACTCCTGCTCTCAGCATAGCCCATATTATGCTCAAATAGCCAATAATTAATTCAAAATTAAAATGTTCCAAATGTCAAAGATTCCAAATTCTCCAGAATTATAAGCATATTGTTTTAATGAATCATGATCCGTATCATAAGGACATTATCTTAATGAATCATGATCTGTAAGGTTCCTGATTATCCATTTCTAAAAATCAAGAAAACTGATACTCTGTGATTCAAAAGGTTTGGCTACTTTATAACTCAAACTTATTAATAAACTTATGAATTTTTAGTAAAGCCATTTCAGGCCTTAGGTTCCAAAACCAACAGTGTTTGATATTTCTTAAAAGGGATGAATAGAAAATTAGGCTAATGATTAAAGGTTATTTTTTTTTACAGGAGGTAATTAATTAAATGATTAACTATGAAGGCTAATCCTCATGTGTAAACTCTGAAATAATTTTTTTGCCAGTTTTCTCCCCACTCAAAATATTTCCCTTTGTGCCCCCATTCTTTCACCTACTTAAAGACTTTTGGGAGGTCATTAATGACTCAATGAAGAAAATTTCAAAAGATTAATAATGTCTCTAAGTCACTAGGTCCAGTATGTCCCCTTTCTATTTTATATGAGAGGAAATATGGTTTAGTGACCCTAGAAATGGGAATATCTAGGTTCAATTTTGGGCATCTGGGTAGCACAGTGCAGAGAGCACTGAGTTTGAAGTCAAGAAGCTGTGTGACCTTAGGCAAGTTCACTTAACCCTATTTATCTCAGTTTCTTATCTGTAAAATGATATGGAGAAAGATATGGCAAACCACTCCAGTCTCTCTGCCAAGAAAACTACAAATGGCATCAAAAAGATCTAGACATATCTAAACAATAATACAACAAAAGGTTCAATTTCTGTCTCTAATACATAGTAGCTTTGTGGCCTTGAGAAAATAATTTCATCTCTCAATGCCTTCAAACAGCTCTAGAAGTTTTCATATAAGACATTCCCTCCTTAGGAAAAAAATATGTGCCACCCTCTCTGTCCCCCCAAAAATGAGAAAAAATGACTACTATGACAGCTTTTGGGAGGAGGAATGTCTCTTCTCTCTTCCATCTAGCTCAGATTTATTACATGACATAATATTTTGCAGTTTCTTAATTTTCTGTTTTACTTACTCTGCTAAAATTTACGAGTTCATAAAATAATCCGATTAATTCAGATCAAGTACCGTATATCAGCATTTCCTCCTCAAATCTATGTTTCATGTAGACAAACAAATATTGACCCTTGGACCCAGGATGTATTATATACTATACTAACCCTTTCTCATCCTTTAAACCTGAAGGGTTTAAGTTAGGGACCAAATGGTAGAAAATTTTTCTTTTACCTCCAAATCACCTCTCTTAACTTCTTGAAAGATAGACAGATCTCCATTAAAGGCAGTTTTTTTTTTTCCCTGCAGGTTAAAAGTTCCAAAAATATATAATCAAAACATGATGTCCAAGATGCCAAGTGAGAAAGAGGATGTGACAGGGTCTCATTATTCTCAAAGCCTCAGGAGAATTCTTTTTACCAGGGCTATTTCAATATCTCACCCATTTGCAAGGACTGTGAATCCCATTAGCAGCTCCTCAGAAGCAGGACCTCCTTCCTTTGAAGGGTCTCGAGGTGAATAGCTTTAAATAATGACTCATATTTTTCTATATCTCAGTTTAGGAAGTCTCGTGGAAAGCAGTTTAGACAGAAAAGAGGCAACTGGAAGGTCTAATGAAGGGAGAAAAATACATTATTCACTCAGTTTGTAACCTTCCCTTTCACTAGTTAGAAAGCAATTAAGGAAAGGAATGAGATCTCTGACTAGATGGAGCCCAATTCCCACCTTTTTAATGAATTCAGAGGCAGGAGACAAGAGGAAAGAAGAAACAGAAAGGTAATCCATCATTGCATTTCTGGGCCAGGGAAGATATGCTTGTGTATACAGAAAGAATTCACTGGGTTTCTTACAATTTCACAGCCTTCATCTGGGCATCGGCAAATCAAATGCAGGCCCAAAGGACCGGCAGACACCATACTCCGTAGAATGATAGGACCTGAAAATGCTGCTCTAATTTCAGTAGATATTTGCTTTCTGTAAGTCCTAGCCAAGTGTCACCAAAATAAGTGGCTGTGGGTGGCCCTAGAGGAAGTATTTAGACATATGTCCATCCTTTATGTAGAAATGTCTGACCCCAGATAAACTTAAGCTATTTCCCCACCCCCACAACCAATCCCTATCCTTCCTCTCCCTTCCCTCTTCCCCCAGGCTGTCTTATAGTACTGACTACAACAGGGAAAAATAATTCCCTTACAGGTTATCCTGGAAGGACCTCACCTTTTTTAATTAGATTAAAAAAGCTAAACTAAATCAACCTAATAAATACGAATACCCAAGCACAGCAAATTCCCACACTATGTCCAAAAAAATTATCTAAAATATATTGAGACCCAGAGTCAATCACCTCTCTGACAGATGGTGGACAGCATGCTTCATTCCTCCTTTTCTTAAAGAGAGGAATTTAGATTTGAAATTAATGTATTATAAGGAATATTTACTGCCATCAGAGGGAGAGGACCAGAAATTATGGGACTAAGATTCAAATAGTGACTAATGGGGTATTTTTGAACTAGTTTTGGAGGAGTCATTGGATTAGATTTTGATAGCTCCTGATTTCAAAACTCCTGTGCCCAGGGACTCTTGAAACAAAAAGAATGTGTTTACACCTTTTTTACTGGAGATTAGTAGTACATACTTCAGATGGTCTTTCTGGCCAAGTGTTCATTTAGCTGAAGGTCAAGAGGAAAAAAACAAAACAACAAAAAATTTCCCAGACAATTTGAGTCAGTCTTTCCCTGTACAAAGACTCTTCAAGAGAGAAAAAAAAGGACAAAGTCATAGGCACCACAGGCCTAGCAAAGCCCAAGAAAGGCAAGTTGAGCATGGAATTTGCAAAGAATACAATCTGAGAGAAAATGGTCTACTTCTCTACTTGAGGTCACCATTGGCAGAATAATGGAACAGGCAGTGAGGAAGACACCTGAAATTGAGCTCTAAAATGCTATTAAATTTTAAATAGTTAAAAATGACCTTTCCCCAACTATAGTCATGGATTCTAAATAAAGATGTGCGCTGAGTTCAAAAGAATTAATGATCAAGGCTATAGTTAAAATCAAGGCTAGGTTTAGAAAGGATTACAGTTTCAAGTCTAAGTTGGAGTCTTAGCTTCTTTTCAAAACTAAGGTGATATGATTCTAAACTGTTATTTACAATATTCAAGATTAGAAGAAAAATAAGCATACTTTGTTTAATTTTTTTTAGGACAATACTATGTTATTTGAAATTACAATTCAGGTGGGTAGATTTCACCTGAGAAAAAATATTCCTGACATTCATAACTGACTAAAAGGAGAATGGGACATTAGTTTCACAGGAGCCCTACCTGGATGAATTATGTCCCAGAATTTGGAACAAACTTGAACATGTGATTGCTGTTTTAGTCAATAAAATTGACAAAATAATAGAGGATGGTCTCAAAGGGGGCACAGACTGGAGATGGGAATAATATTCTGGTTTTCTAAAAGGGAAGAGAGTAGATTCTTCAAACTAAGGGTCAATAAGCATGAAGGCAATTCCTGACAAAAAAATTTCAGGTGAATAACCTAGAGCTCTGTCCTTTGGATGATTATGTTCAATAAATATGACTTGACAATAGCCTATAGAAAAAGAACTGGAAGATTTCAGTTGAATGTATTTTCAAAATGAGTCAATAGTGTGATATGGTAGTTCTCCCTCCACCCCCTGGCTACCCTATGCCCCAAAAAGCTAATGCAATTTTATATGGCATTAATTAATATTGAAATTTATAATTAATATGTCAATTAATAGAATGTAATTTTATATGGCATCAATAAAATAAAATGCTGCTGTACTCTCCTTTTGGGTTGGGCCCAGGCTGGCCATGCTCCCTTCTTCTCTCAGCTACATCTCTGATTCTCTGGACCTCCTGATCCAATTGGGTTCCAGACCCTGAATCTATCCATAGATCACAGGTTAAGAACTCATCACAAATAATTTTATAACTTGAATCACAGACTATTGGAATTAAAAGGAGCCTCAAAGATTGGCTCTTTTGTTCCTACCTTTTATGTATTATGTTCTCTCACTAGAAGTAAGTTACTGAAGATATAGATTGTCTTTCTTTTAGCTTGTTTTTAATAGACATTACACTTAGCACAGTTCCTGGCACATAATAATCATTTAATAAATATATACTGCCTGTCTGCCTACTTTTCCTGGTCAGACCATACCTTGAAGTCTGGGTCCAATTCTTAGAGCCACATTTTAGGCAAGACCATGCTGAAATAAAAAATACCTGTTATTGTTGTTCAGTGAAATGTAACTCTTCACAGCTTCGATAGAGGTATAGTCGGCAAAGATAGTGGAGGGGTTTGCCATTTCCTTCTCCAGCTCATTTTACAGAAGAGAAAACTGATATAAACAGAGTTAAGTGATTTCCCCAGCTAGGAAGTATCTGAGGCTAGATATGAATGCATGTCTTCCTGACTCCAGGCCCAGCATACTATGCACTGAGCCACCCACAGAAAGCATCTGGAGCAAAAAAACTTTCAAAGGAGGAAGGGACCTTGAAATGATGCTGATATCATCCCATATCATTGATCCTCTATGAAAATGGATGAACAACAGTAATAACAATAAAAGAGATCAAGGTTTAAAATAGGGACTAGACTAAATAATCTCTGAGGGTCTTCCAATTCTTAGAGTCTATGATGCAAACTATGTATTGGCCAATGACAGGGGTCCTCAATCTAAAATCCATAAACTCCAAAGGATCCATTGTTAGATTTAAAGGACTCATGAATTTAGATAGTGATGAGGGGAGAGGTAACTTCTTCATTTTCACTTACTTCTAACCGAAATTGAGCATTTACTTTAATTATTAATTTTATATTTTTTTTTCTGAGAGAATGTCCACATATCTTACCTGACATGCCACACAAAAAAGGTTAAAAAAAATCCCTAGCTTTTGAATTATTTTGGCTATGTTTTGATTATTTGTCATTTGTTAATTTATATCAACTATTGTTTGTTGTTGATTAGGTGATACCATGTAGCCAGGTCCTGACCCCAGTATACCAATATGTTAGGTGTTTCAAATGATATTCATTACAAAACCCTACTATGGGGAATTTGCAATTGAGGAAGAGGAGGGGAAAAATGGATTCAATCATTTGGGAACCCACATTTATATAGCCCTTGAACATTTTCAAAGTCTTTTACATGCATTATTTTATTTGATCCTCAAAATCATCCAAAGAGGTAAATGATATTATCCTCATTTTAAAAATGAGGAAATAGCTTCAGCAAAATTAAATAATTCACCCCTGAGCACACAACTAGTAAACATCAATGGTAGGATTTGGAATATGAATCTTCATTACTCAAAGTCCAACCTTCTATCTACTTCAGCATCAGTATTCTCTTAGTGATGCCAAATGGCTTTAAATTCTGGAGCACCACAACCTAAGATGAAAATAAATGAGGAATTTCCAAAGGATAGTGGAAAGATGCATGTTATGCTTGCCATAGTGTGTTATATGTGGAATATGGTCTAAAATAGATAAAGAGAAAGGCGATAGATTAGTCACATAGAGGTGATGGGTAGCAATGATACCTGATCAGCACAATGGCAACCCAAAGATGCTCAAAGAACAAGAAGAAGGCATCCAGTACATTTGGTCACTTTCCCTATGGAGGAATGATGGAAAAACATGGCCAAGAATTGCATAAGATCAGAAAAAAATAAAGCACAGATTTAGAGCTTGAAAAAACCCAGAAGTCATCTTGTCCAATCCTCTTATTTTTCATATAAGGAAACTGAGATCCAGAGGACATGGAGTGACTAGTACAAAATCACTCAGTTAATTGTCAGACCTAGGATTGAAATCCAAGTTCTCTTGGCTTCGTATCTGGCTAGGACTGTGTTGGAATCAACTCTCAAGAGCACACTGTTAAATCTTCAGTGTGAGCAATTATATCTTGAAAAATCGAAAAATGTTACAAAGTAGGGCTTGATCTGTTGTTTTAATTGGTTATAGAGACTTAAGTGGGAGAGCAAATGATAATGATGAAACAAATTTTAAATTGTGTTATGTATGCATTTCTTTCTTTGGAGAGCCACTTGTTAAAATTTTATCAACACATGAATGAATCCCTCTTCCTATTGCACCATTTGGGGGCTGGGACCTACATTGATGGAGGGGATACCCACCCCAATAAAATCACAGTATTGTACCATTGTACCAAAATATCTATAAAAGGATTGGTTAGGAACACTTTAAAAATTTTTTTTAATTTTAAATTCCTCAATCTTCATGAGACCAGAGGCAAGGAATAGATAGATATATTAAATAGAATAGATAAAAGAATTTCTCAGCATTGTTTGAATTTGGTTTTATGCAAGATATGTTTTAGGCTGCCAAAGATTTGAGAGGACCCCTTCTTCATGAATATGGGCTTGAGAATGCAGTTTTTCAAGGAACTGGAAAATTGAGTGGCTGCCCATCAATTGGAGACTATATGAATTAAGTTGTAGTTTATGCATGTAATGAAATAGTATTGTTTTATAAGAAATGATGAGCAGGTTGATTTCAGAAAAGCCTGGAAAGATTTACATGAATTGATGCTGAGTGAAATGAGCAGAACCAAAAGAAGAATGTACACAATAACAACAAGATTATGTGATGATCAACTATGGTAGAATTACCTCTTCTCAGTAATATAGTGATCCAGGACAATTCCAACAGGCTTGTGATGGAAAATGCCCCCCACACCTAGAGAGATAACCACAGAGACTGAATGTGGATTGAAGAATACTATTTTTTGTTTATTTATTTGATTTTTCTTTCTTGTGGCTTTTTTCTGAGTTTTCTTTCAAAACATGACTAATATAGAAAAAATATAGAGGGGGCGAGGAAAGGAGGTAGGAAAGGAGAAAGAAGAAAAGATGGAGGGAAATAAGAGAAAGGGAGAAAGGGGGAGGGAGAGAGAGTGAGGGAATGTGATACAGACTCTTTCAATTCAGTGTTATATATCTCTTATCATTAGTAAGCCATGAAAGGCAGTATACTCTCAGGTCTTATGTCAACAAAAAAATTACTTCATTATAAATGTGAAAACAGATCAGGGTAAAATTTCAGGGAAATGTTGATATAGAATCCAGCTATTTTCCCTCAAATTTGTCTAAGTAATGGATTTCTTTGTCCAGTCATCTAAGTCTATTTCATCCCCAAGTCAATTTCTCCGTTTGGTTCTGTGTTAATTCTATCTTCTTACTTCTGCCATGTTTCTATCCACCATACTCTTTTAGTCATAGAACTCTTTTTTATTTCCTAATCTAAAATCTACCCCAATTTCAAGTGTCTAATAATCTATAGATAAAGATTCTCTCTTGAGATTCTGGTAGAATCCTGGATTTAGAGCTCATGAGAACCTCAGAAACCATCTATTCCAAAATGATCATTTTTCGGATGACAAGAATGAAGCCCTAAGAGACTGGGTGACTTGTCCATTATTGAACAGAAAGTAAATGGCAGAAATGGGATTTGAATCCAGATCTTCCTGCCTCCTCTTATCTACTATAACACACAGTCTTTCAGTTAGGTTCCTTCTCCAACTGACTCATCTTCATGCCAACTCTGATCTTTTTTTTCACTCTTTGAATCCCAACCAACTTGCAATGATTTCCAACTTGTCTAGCATTGGGTCTTCCACGTAGATCTAATAAAACTTTCATTTTAGCTATGCTACTATCTAAGAACTATCTAAGAACCTCAATTCTTGCTTTTAAGATCATAAATACAGAATGGAAAGGAACCTTAAAGAGTATCCCATTCAAAGGTGTCATCTTATAGATGAAGAAGCCACTTCTCAGAGAGGGAACATGACTTATCTAAGGCTACATGGTTCATGAGGAGCAGAGCTGAAGTTTTGAACTCAAGTAGAGTCTCTGATTGCTAGTCTAATGAGCTTTCCAAAATACCACTGGACCTCTTTCCTTCTCTTGACCATATCTTTAACCCTTTCTTCCATTCAATTAGCACAAGTATCTATAGGAACAGATAGTACAGAAAAGGGCATGGAGGAAGGCATCTGTAGGTTCTTCTAAATAGCTGTCAGAGACAGACAAGAGAAGGTCTTCAAACTTGTGTATACATGCCCAGAAAAAATTATTTTTTAAATTCTCATTTAGACACAAAGCCTAGAAGAATTTTTAATTGTCCAGATCCTATGTTTAGAGATAAAGACAGCTCAGAGGTCCTGTAAGTCATTTTATAGATGGGAAAACAGGCCAAGGCAGTTGCCCATGTTGACATATGAAATGTCAAAGTAAGACCTGAATCCTCATCCTCTGATTTCAAAAATGATGGTCTTTGCAATATGTCAGGGATCTTCCTGGTGAGGAAATGAGTCTTTTTGCTGATGGAGATCAGCAACTCATAGACTTAGATAGTAGTATGGGGCACTGAGATAGCAAGCAAGTGAACCAAGGTCACAAGCTAGTATGGTTCAAAAGCAGGATCTGGATACTGTGCCAGCTTTCCATCCATTACTGCCACACAGCCATGATGCCTCGAAAGAAGATAAATTGGTTAATTAGAGTTTTCTTCTAAGTACCCCATTACCATTTTGGTTAGTTAATCATCTTTTCTCAAGCAAAATGATGACTGTATTTCATGAACAAAACTTGAAACTTTTATTGGTACAACATAAAGTTTGATATATTATCATCAAGGCTGTAGGAAGTAGAAAAATGAATATCCCTTAGGCATAATAATGATAATAATTACTGACACTTATATAGCACTTTCAAGTTTGTAAAGACAATTATCTCTTTTGGTCCATGTTACATTACTAACATTATGTAGCCTAAATGAAATTATTTGTATAACTAATGCATTTTTAATTTTTAAAATACATTTATTCATTATGTTTTACATATTTAAATTTATAATAATAGAAACTACATAGTATAGCAGATGAAACCCTAGATTTAGAGTAAGGAGACCTGACCCTATCATTTACTAGCTGTATGACCATGAGGAAGGCTATTAATTTCGCTGAGCCTTAGATTTCTATAAAGCAGGGATAATAAAACTCAGACTATATCCTTCATGGGTTATTGTGAAAGAAGTACCCTGTAAACTATAAAGTGTTTTATATGTTTATATGTAATATAATAACAATAAAGTTTGCATTATAACTTGTATGGACATTTTCTTTTTAAACTCCAGAATCTTATTGGGGAGGAGGGAATGCAGAAAATAGAGAAAGCATAGAAAGATGTATTAGATATCTCATACCAGTAGTGAAATGGTAAATGAATAATAGATTTTTAAAAACAATATTTCATGTAGAAAGTTAATGACTAAAGACATGAAAGTTTATTTAGGAATTTTTTTTCCTACCAATTAACTCAATGCACTCTGCAGGAGGAGGACAAGGTCCAGTTTCCAATGTTATGATCATGTAAAGCGGTACAGAATAGAAGCTGATATTTGAGAAATGTTTTGAGAATAAGATTAATGCTCTTCTCTGAAGGTTGCAAAACTTGTTTCTGTCACTCAAACTAATGAAGTGTCCTTAGAAACCATTAAGACATGGAGAGATGCCAGGATTTAATCCACTATCATATCCTTGCAACACTAAGGAAAATACATTGGTCATATTGATTTGCATAACAGCTCTTTATGCTGCTCATATTTAATGATGCCATAATGCTAATGAAATCAAATACTGGAGCCCTTTACAATGATCACATTTGATCTGTTTCCCATCCTTACTAACAGAATCATTCCTGTCCAATTTTTAAAAGAGAGAAGGGCTCTTTAAACCAAACCCCCAAAAGCCTCCTGTTCCAGACAGCTTTGTACTATGTCTGGTTAGCATTAGACTATATGATCTAGGCAATCTCTCTGGGAAGCCCAGACCATGTGTTTCCTGCAGTCTCTTGGCTGGATTCAGCAGTAAGCCTATGATTTCACTAGGTGTTAGGTAGTAAGATCTACTGTGACAGTGTGGACTTCCCCTTGAGGGGACTGTAACTAGGTCAGAACAGCCGGCAAACCCGCCTAGAACTGGGTCCCAGAAGGGAGTAAGCAGAAGGAGGTTAACCCAGAGTCAGCCTGGATATGAGGGAACCAGCTGAAATAAATCTGCAGGAAATTCCTCTGGGGCTCTTAGCTTAGATAAGCAAAAGCTAAAAGTAGAGGGGGGAGGGATAAGAAGGTCCTCTGACTTGCTCTCCAAGGGAAAGGAGGAAGTTACTTAATTAAGTTTGTGAATCCAGGTGAGGGCGAAGGCTCTTTAGTTTACCTAACCCAGGAAAGAAATAAATTTGTTGGAAAATTGGAACATAAACTAATCTTTTAAGATCCAATTTGACCTTTGGTCTTTTTCTTTTTTCTTTTTTAATGCTTGAAAAGGGAGAAGTTGGACCTGGGAGAAAGTGGACCTCATACATTAGAGGTATTGCTAGAATGTTGGAGTAAAATTTGGTATAAGAAAAGTTCTTCTTGGATTTCATCTGGGGAGGAATTCTATTACCAAAGAACCCAGAGGATCTCATTATAAAGAAGTTCTATGATATAGATGCTGTGGACAGAGAGAAGGTAAAGCTCTGTGATGTGGCTTGTTGAAATATGTAGTGTATTCTCAAGGAAAATGTCATCAGAGCTTTCTTCTATTGTGTGGGGAGGTTTGAACTGCTTACTCTTTTTTATTTGGGGTTTTTATTTTTAAACTTTTATTTTTACTTAATAGTTTAGAGAGGCAAGGAAGGAGATGTTTTATTTAATAAATAAGAGGAGTCAAACTCACTGCCTGGAACATGCAACTTTCCCAATTGTGCCTAAACCAAATTAGAATGTAATTAGGACATGTTTAACAAAATGCATAAAAATATTGCATAGACAACATTCACTTATTGTTTTTCCATATCAATGGGCAGCTACATGATACAGTGGACAGAGTACCAGGATGGAGTTACCAAGTCCTGAGTTCATATCTAACCACAGACACTAGTTGTGTGACTCTAGGTAAGTGATTTATCCCTGTTTGTCTTAGTTTCCTCACAGGCAAAATGAGTTGGAGAAAGAAATGGCAAACTACTCTAGTATCTCTACTAAGAAAATCCCCAAATGGGGATCACAAAGAGTCAGTCATGACTGAAACAACTAGATAGTAACATGTTAATAGGAGACCCACTAATAGAAATTCATTTCTATTTGAGTCTGACATTACTAATGTGGTTGGTACCCAAAGATTTAGCCTTAAATCAAGGGACTACCTGGATTCAAGTTCTGCTGCAAATACATAGTGACTTAAGAAAGCCATTTAATTCTTCAGTACTCCAGACAATTCAGAGGGGAACCTGGCCAAGAGGTTTTCCTCCCCCAGCATCTAGGACTAAGGAGGTGATCATAGTCACAAAGATTCTGGGGAAGATTTTGATGGAAAACAAGGAACACAATCATGAAAGGCAGATTGATTTTTTGTCTTGTTTTATATTTTATTTTCTTATTCCTTTTACCAATCCAGATTTCCTCAATTCATTCATTTGCTCACTCAATACATTCATCCACCCATTCATTTCTTCAACCAATATTTAGTGAGAGTTTACAATCTGCTCAGGAGCAGAGGACAAGATAAGCAAACCAAAAAAAAAAATCTCAATACAAGGTAGATAGAAGGCAGCCCAGCGTGTACAAGTTCCCAGACAAAAGTGGCTCCATCTTGTTGATTCATGTCTGTATGTATGGAAAGTGGCCCTGCCATGATTTTTCTCTTTCCTCATCTTGAACAGTGAAGAACCACTATATTTCAATCATGTTCCCAAGCTGGTTTTCTGAGGACTTAAAGCCTGGGCAATCATCACTTAAATAAACTGCCCTCTTTAGAAAGAGTAGTGTTATTGTAGAGTGTTCTTGAAACCCATTAAAACTGACTCCAAGCCCCTCCAAATCATACAAAGTCCTTGGAATTTGAGCTGGGAATTAGATTTCTGTTTGGATGGGCACTACAGGAAGGATATGCAACCCAATGTATTCTTAATTAGCTGTTCCTTAATTAGTCTTAATAAAGTATCCTTTTTTGAGCAGCACTCCAGGTAAGAGCCTCTCTGGCGGTTTTTCATAACTGTTCCCCAGACAATGACAGATTGACTTAAAAGCAGAGGGAGTATATGCAGTTTGGAAAGATCTGCACACAGTTGCACATCCCAGATCACCTAGGCTGTTCCTTTTTTTGCCCTTTTTCTTCTATCTGTGGAATAGGACAATCTGAGAAAACAAAATCAAAGCATCTGAATTAGAGAATTTTCTTAGACTTTTTCAAAGCATGAAGAAACCCAAGGGATAGAAGGACCCTGGGAATAAGAGTGCAGAAATTTGTTGTGAGGATACTACTCCATGAGTTCCATGAGTTCAAAGTGGCTCCATCTCGTTGACTCATATCTACGTACATGGGAAATGGCCCTGCTGTGATATTCTTTCCTCAGCTTGAATAGTGAAGAACCACTATATTTCAATTCTGTTCTCAAGTTGGTTTTCTGTGGACCAACACAGCCTGGGCTGTTATCAGCCTGGACAAACTGCCCTCTTTAGAAAGATTAGTGTTGTTGCAGAATGTTCTTAAAACCCATTAAAACTGGCTCCAAATCCTGTAAAGTTCTTTCCTCATGTAATCTCTCATTCTCCCAATGAAAATATGCTCCTTATATACAGGGACTATTTCATTTTGCCTTTTCATCCTTAATGCCTTAAATAGTTTCACTTAACAAATGTTTATTGAGTTTATTTAGAGATGTAAGAGACCTTTGAGGTCATCTAGTCCAACTACCTCATTAATGAAGAAATTAATACCTGGGGAAGTTGGGAGAAGGGGAAGGGAATAAACATTTTTGTAACTGCCTACTATGAGCCAGATGCAGCATTAAGTGTTTAACTAAATTTTATCTCATTTGATCCTCAAAACAACCCAAAGAGAGATGCTTTTATTTTCCTCATTTAATAGTTGAGAAAACTGAAAGTGACCCAAGATCTCACAGCTAGTAAGTACGTGAGTCCCATTTTGAAGGGAAGTCTTCCCACTAGTTACCTAGGTTAAGTGCCTTGCTCAAAATCATTCATGTAAACCCAGTATTTGAATCTGCTACTTCTGGGCTCTTTCTACTATACCACACTTGGATTAGTGAAGTGAAGATCAGTAAGCCCAAAGAGCTTCAGTGGTAAAATAAAAATGGCCTTTGAACAAATTAACTTGTCAATTTGACAACCATTTATTACATATATATACCTATTATATGGAAATAGGTGGTACAATGGATAAAGCCATGGGCCTGAAGCCAGGAAGACTGAATTTAAATCTGGCTTGTCACCTGTGTGCCCTTAGGCAAGTCACTTAATTCTACCTCAGTTTCCTCATCTGTAAAATGAGTCCGAGAAAGAAATGGTAAACCACTCCAGTATCTTTGCCAAGAAAATCATAAATGGGAGTCAAACATGAAGCCTCCTAGCTGACTCATTACCACTTTCTCTATGCCACTAAAATAATGTGAAACCCACCAGCCCTCTCCTCGCAATTGTTAGCATTGTAGAATGGAAAAAGGACAGGATTTGTTGCTGACTAATTTTTTCCTCATTAATTCAAGTGTGGGGCAGTAGAAAGAGCACAGAAGAAATTGAGTTCAAATCCTGGCTCTGTCAGTCCCTTAACCTAGGTCGCTAGTTTGGTTCAGTGAATAGCATACTGGATGATTTAAATTCACATCTTGCCTTATTAACATCCTTCCAAACATGTGACACCTTGAATTGAGCATACCACTCTCAATGTGGTTCAACCTGGACAGAATATAGTAGGATTATCACCTGGGCATATGGTACAGGCTGATAACTGAGGTCCTTTCCAACTCTAAATTTTAATGTTAAAAAATACCTTGCCTTATTCAATTAGCAAACTGGGGGGGAAAAGTAAAAGGATTTTATTTAGCATAACAAGACAGCAAGCAGCTGGGTGCTATTCTTATTCAAGCTGGATACTGCTTTTTATAGACAGGTGTAAACCACTTCCACAGAAGGGGGAAAGGTGTATTAAACTGGTACATGTAATCAATGAGGAAATGGGATTACAGCCACTTTAGCTCCTCTTTTCCAATACCAAGTACTATAGGGAGTTAGGGTTAATTTGCATGTCTTCTGCAAGCTGGCTGACCATATTTGTACCCAAAGTCCTTAGACAAGGGTCTAAGGATCACTCAGACTGACTACACAAGTAGTTGATTTTGCACACTAAAGCCATAGGCTTTTGTTGTTCAGTCTTTTCAGTCTTGTTTGACTCTTTGCAACCCCATCTGGGATTTTCTTGGCAAAGATACTAGAGTAGTTTGCCATTTCCTTCTCCAGAACATTTTACAGATGAGAAAACTGAAGCAAATAGGGTGAAGTGACTTGCCTGGGGTCACATAGGTAGTAAGTATCTAAAGTCATGGACTACTATGTACCAGCCATTGGAGATATGAAAACAAAAATAAAAGTTCCTGCCCTCAGGAAGTCTATACTCTGCTGAAGAGGCAACATTTACATGTGATATATATATATACATATATATATGTGTGTGTGTGTTTATGTATATATATATATATATGTGTGTGTGTGTGTATATGTATATATATGTGTATATATATGTGTGTGTATGTATATATATATATATATATATATGTCAGTTTGTTTCTTTTATTTTTGTATATATTTGAAATTCTAACTTACCCAAGCTGAAAAGCCAAATATTCACAGCTGTGTCCTATACTAATTAGCCCAGTAGTTTTAAGCTGCTCCATTTCCAACTTGGACTACTTGGTTCTCCTACTTCTTGTATCAATACTGA
>JAJPUD010000523.1:8450-65289 GCA_023553655.1 Myrmecobius fasciatus
TGTTCGCACCAGTTTGCTTGTTGTCTTGTTCATTTGATTGTGAGCTTAGGCAGGAACTGGGTTTTTTTTCTCCTTTTTTTAAAATATCCCCAGTGCTTAGATAATGTGTGGTTCATAATAGGTGCTTAATAAATGTTAACTTATTAACTGACACTCCAATGAATCCATGATTGTTTTCAATATGAAGACCCTCTATAGTGATGGAGAAATGTAATATCTTTCATGCCTGCCTCTCTTATTCAGCTTTTGTTCATGTTTTCCTTTAAGTTTGCCAACTTTTTTTCTAGGAATTATATTCTTTTTGAGAGTAGGGATTGACACACAGAAGAAGTCTAATAAATTCTTATTGAATTAAATTTTTGCTAAAGCACATGGAATAGGCACTAGTGAAGACTGGGCTATGTATCAGTATTTTTCTTTCACATATGACTATTTTGTTTTCCAGTCATACCTTCCTTAAATGACATTCTTGATAGCACTTCCCCTTCATAATTTCTTGTTTATAGTTTGTTGCAGCTTATTTTGCCCACCATTTTCTTCTCTGTTACCTTTAGATAGTATTTAACTCTAATTCTTTGGAAAATGTCACCTAACCCATAGTTCTACAAAATTTTTGGAAGAATTTTGGTGTTAGAAATATGGATTATGGATGATGAGGGACCATGAAATGAATCATTTTTGCATACTACAATTATTGGTACCTAGCTGTCCTCATCCTACAATTATTGGACAGCTAGGTACCAAATCTAGAGTCAAGAAGACTCATCTTCTTGAGTTCAAATCTTGCCTCAGACACTTCCTAGTTGTGTGTTCCTGAGCAAATCACTTCACCCTGTTTACCTCGGTTTCCTCATCTATAAAATGAGCTGGAAAAGGAAAGGGAAAACTACTTCAGTATCTTCGCCCAAAAAAAAAAACCCAAATGGGATTAGGAAGAGTAAGGCATGAACAAATATGGATGGGTGGGTGAGTGGGTGGATATGTATCCATTTTTGGTGAATTATTTAAAAATTAATGTAATAAAATTATTATACTATAAGCTTCATGAGCTTAATGGCCATATTATATCTGAAATCTAATCTCTCCTAGCACCTAATGTCATCATATGAAGCGCCTAATAAATTATTAAATTGAATTAAATTGATATGTATATGAATGTGATTGAAAAGGAAAAAGCCTGTCTTTTAGTTTGCCTCTTGGATGAACCATGAATTCTAGACTAGTTCATACTTGTGAGCTTTGTACCCCTAGAGTCATTGGGTTATTGCAAGAAAAGGTCCATTAATCTAAAGGCACACTAAATATAATCATGCCATGTATTTTTTTCAAATAGTGGATACTGGTCATACAATTACTCTCTTGCAGGATATGAATGGAATTTGTGGATATTCTAAATAGACACTTTTACATGAAAACTTTGGGGAGCAATATTCTAGACTAAAGTGAAAAATGCAACTCTCTTGTCTTCTCATATTGTCTTGGATACAATCCAGAACCAAAAGATTTAGATTAATTTGGGGGTAAGGGTAAAAGAAATTGTCTCCAAGCCTTTGAATCTATTTAAGCCTTGGCCTTAGAAATAAATGGTGGTCTTAGAGAGCCTTGACACCATCTTCCCCCCTCCATCCTGAGCCAATTAATCTTTTGAAAAATGTGCTCTTGTCTAATGGATATGTATGGCATAAATGACCCACAAAGAGTAGAACAAAGAATAAACCTCCATTTAGCTGTAGTCCAAATGAACTCAGTTGAAAGGAATTCTTCTGAACTCTCCTTAAACAATAACTAATAATCATAGCTGACATTTATGTAGTGCTCAACAGTTAAAAAGGACTTTACATACATTACCTCATTTGGTCCTTAATATTCTGCTACGAGTTGAATGAGAAAGCCAAGGTTCAGCTTAACTGATTTGTTCAAGGTAACATGAGTGGTCAACCAGAACTCAAATCCATGCCTTCTGATTCCAAATCTAGTATTTTTTCACTGTACATTGTTTCTCCTTTTTTTTTAGAGTATGAGAATTGAAGACTATTATTAATTCATTGATATTGTCTCCAAAAATAGAAGAGTATAGGGAAAACAGAGGAAATGAGTGCTAGATTTGCAGTCAGAAGGCCTGAGTTTGAATTCTGGCTCTATTTCTTACTACTCATGTGACCTCAGACAAGTCTCTTCTTTGCCTTCAGCCTCAGTTTCCTAATCAGTAAAATGGCAGAACCGATTTGGATATTCTTTTAAATTCTCCTTCAGACTTAATCTTAGAATTTAGGATGAACAAAGAAGGGGTAGATTGTTGTATTATGTTTATGTCAATAAATCGAGAAATACCACTGCTTGTTTTCTCTCTATATATTCTCTCTCTCCCTCTTTCCTTTTCTCCCTATTTGCTTCTAAGTAGCTTCCCTGACTAGATCCTATACCCCCAGAAGGATATTGATCATGTGACCACGGTCCAGTCCATAACCATTACCTGGCCTCTTGGGTCCTCAAGAATGCAAAGGATCAGTGAAGTTCTTTTCCACACTATGATCCTTTTTATGACTTGCACTCTTCCACTTCTGGCAAAAATCCTGTGAGAGCTATATAACTCAGACCTTTGTTAGTATGTGGCAGGGAGGGGAAGAGAAACAGATCAGTATTTTCATTGGCATAAAGGTCTCCCAAAAGTAGATAGTGTTTCAATAGCACTTATTATTTACCAGGCACTGTGCTAAGTACTTTATAATTAATATCTTATTTGATCCTGCCATATGATTATTATCTCCATTTTTACATAAGGAAACTGAATCAGAGAGTCACATAGCTAGTAAGTATTTGAGGTAGTATTAGAATTTCATATTTTCCTGATTCTAGGCCCAAAACTCTCACTTAAGACCCAGCTTTTATACTCTAGATTGCCTAGCTGTCTACCAGAGAAGAAAATCTCTGTATATGGTATTAGAAAGTAGGCTGGGGCAATGAAAAATTGAGGGACTTGTCTAAAGTCACACAAGCTGAATCATGTATAGTTCATGAACCCATTTCTTCCTTATTCTGAGATTGGTGTACTTCCCAAGCTGCCTCTCAACATACCCCTTACAGATCTTTAAATACCTTAGATGTTTAAGTGCTTGTGGCTACCATTTTCCTAAGAATCACTGTATATTTAGGTGAAATTCATGCTTGCTGAAGCAAACCACAAGTCTATCTCATTATAAATAAGAATGAAAGCAATCTTTCTTTGATTAGGATGGTCAAATCTATGTAGTGTAGTCAGAGCTAAATCAGTCACAGACCAATAATAGCAAGTCAGATAGTTGAGTTCATTGGATAAGAAGATGAAGGGACTTGAGAGACAGTTTGGTATTATTGAACTTTTTACATTTTATGTGTTCCTAAAACACTTTTATGAGAATTAGGAGGGGCATAAAGAATAACCTGGGGCCCTCACCAAAATGGAGGATCTGAGGCTAGCTTCATTGCCTGCCAGTGTGGCCCAATTTGGTTGTTTTGTGTGAGTGGTATGAGATGCAAGTGCACACGGATGAGACAAAAAGGGATGGGGAACTGGTAGCTGAAACTGACAAACAGTCCTGATGGTCCCTTTATCATTCTTAGTATTATGTTGGTGACCAGGTATACATTTGTTTCTGAAGCATTTGAGCAATGTTCTTTTCAGTCCTGGGGCTGCAGGAATAGATAGATCCAGGCTCTAGAGTGGAGTTTTTGGCTCCCTGGATCCAGTTTACGGTTATTTCTGTCATATATGCACCCACAACCATCAGAGTAACCTAGAACATCTATAAACTCTAGTCCTTGTATAGCTAACCTGTTGTGAGTTACCTTTTTTCTTTTAATTAGCAAACATGCATTTTTTTCCTTTCTTCCTCTTTTCTATGTCATCCCTTTATTCTCTCCTCTACCTTCCCTAGAAAAAAGAAAAATAATACCCTTGTAGCAAATATTGATAGTCAAGTGAAACAAGTTCCTAGATTGGCACTGTCCAAAATTTGATGTTTTATTCTGCTTTTTTCCCCCTTAATCCTTTGTGGTTGTCTTTCTTGTGGTTCCTATGAAATTGTGGTTGGCATTACATTATTATTCAGTTTTTAAAGAATTTTGCCATTACACTGTTATAGTTATGGGTTGTTCTTTTACTTTTGCTCACTTTAATCTGTGTTAGTTCATAAAGTCTTCCTAGATCCTTCTGAAATAATTTTTCATCATTTCTCATGGCACAATAGTATTCCAAACCAAAATCTGTTGATCTATTCCCTAATAGATGGGTATCTCTTAGTTTCTAATTTTTGTCAACAAAAAGGAACTTCTTTAAATAGTTTTATGCCTATGATTACCTTTCTTCTTTCTTTGATTTGTTTCAATATAGGTCTAGTAGTGGTGGTGACTAAAGCTAAAGTATTATTTTGTGACAGTTTGCTGGCTTACAGTACTTACTGCTAGAAGGATGTAGAGTTCCCCTAGTGACATTTGCTTTCTACAACTGAGTTGACATTGCCATACTTCCCAGCATAGATATGGCTGTTGATTAATTAAGTTCTTGAAAATTGTTATTGGAAACATTAAGGAAAAGGAGGAAGGAAAGAGAGGAAAGGGGGACCTAACATATAATTCATATTATACCAACATATATTATATACGTATATATTATAATAAAGTATCACTTTATATAAGGGCAATGCTGCATTGAGGACAGAGAAATGGGTCCCTTCATCAGGAAGAGAGTGCTCCAAAGTGCTTTTCTGAGAATGAGATTCTTATACTCTGATTTTGGGTGCTCTGCCTCTTGCCCCCAGGGCTGACTAAGTTACATATCAGACCAGGGTAAAATATTACATGAGGAAAAAAAGTTTATGGTGGACAAAATATTATCTGCAAGGAGCACAGCTGTACTAATTATCAAAAAATGTGATTATTGCTATTTTTCCATGTGTATGTTCTATAAGCTTAAAACTCTTTAAGGGAAACTGTCATGGTGATCCCAAGACCACTGAACCCAATCTTACAACAGATATAAAGAGTACATTTCTATGGGGCAGCTAGGTGGCGCAGGGGATAGAGCACCAGTCCTGAAGTCAGGAGGACCTGAGTTCAAATTTGGTCTCAGACACTTAACATTCCCTAGCTGTGTGACCCTAGGCAAGTCACTTAACCTCAATTGCCTCAGCAAAAAAAAAAAAAAAAAAAAAAAAAAAAAAAAAAGAGTACATTACTAACTTTGGTGGAGAAGGCATGCTTCCAATTGGTTTTCCAGAATGGCTGAACCTAATAGGATATTAATATATTGTTTTCTATACTTATTTTCTGTTCCTGCTTTATTGGGGAATGGAAGGTTCATTAAAAGACCCTAAACTTAAAAGACGGTCTTTACAGATTGGAAAATTGAAAAGAGAAGAAGATACCTTCAACCTGCAAGGAGAAAGGCATGCTTTAGGAAAATGAGCTGGGAAGTGTTGGGAATATTATGATTTCTCCCAAGGATAATGATACAAACATGAAAAAGCTTTAAATACTTTATAGACATGAGTTTATCTAATCTTCACAAAAAACCAAATAGGGCTAAATCTCAGAGAGACTTGGTGACTTGTCCAGGGTCACACAGTTATTAGATGTCTGAAGCAGAATCTGACCTGGTCATCTTGATGTCAAGGTAGTTCAATGAAGTCAAGTTTCTTTGTTTGGAGATTTTGCCATGCTTTTGCTAATCCTATTAAACTTGTATTATTCATGACTTTGAAGTGAATGATTAAAATATCAATGAATCTAGAAAGAACAGGATAGACTGGGGGGTGAGAGATGAGCCATAACAACAATAATTGCTAGTTTTTAATATTGCACTTCAATGCAAAGCATTATTTCATTTTATCCTCACAACTCTTGCTATACTTGCCACTTTACAGATGAGAAAACTAAGACAGAGAGAGGTTAAGCGACTTGCTTAGGGTCATTGTCTTAGGTACGATTTAAAGTTGGGTCTTCTAAACTCTAAGTTCAGCGTTTTAACCACTGTGCTGTATAGTCACTCACCAGAATTAAAACACATTTCTGTTTAACCTGGGTTACACCAGTGAAAGCTGGGCTTGGGTGACACAGGCACTTCCCACCATGGTCCTAAGCAACTGATACATTCAACCTGTTACAGAGAATTTGGAAACTTAGTGTCTCTCACAGTGCAATGAGTAAAGGAGAATGAGACAGTAACTGAAGAGTGATGTATGAAACCAAAGCTTCTACAGTCATTTGTATCCAATTCAATGACTTGAGAATTGTGAGGCCAGAAGAATTATAGATCATAGATCATCAAATTGGACCTCTTACATAATAGATCATAGACTGTGAGAGCTGGAAGGGACTTTGAAATTCATAGAATCCCTGTCTCTCGTTTTATAGATAAGGACACTGAGGCTGAGAAATAAAGTAAGTTGTTCACATTTACACAGACACTCATTATCATAATTGTGACTAGAATCTAAGTCTTCATATCTGGTAGAGTATTTTTACGGCTGTACTACACATTTTTGAGAGAGGGAGGAAGGGAAGAAAGAAGGAAGTCAGAAGGGGAGGGAGGAAGGAAGATAGGAGAAAAGAAGCGAAGGAGAAAGAAGAAAAGGGAAAGCAAAAAGGAAAGAAGGAATAAAAAAGTAATTTAGTTTAAAAAAAATAAGAGTGTGTCAATCTATGTCTAAATATGTATTTAGGAGAGCTTAGCTTCCTGGATCAAGAGATATTAAGTAAATAAACGAATGAACGAATAAATAGATAAATAAGTGTATACCACCACCACCCCCCCCTCTCTCTCTCTCTATATATATATGATATATATACAAACATGTATGGGCATAGATATGAATATAGATCTCATTATATATGTAAAATATGTACACACAGATATCTACAATCTGTTGCATATATGCATGTGTACGTATGTATGTATGTACTCTAGGTGGCAGCTTTCTGAATTCCAGGGATCATATCTCAAGAGACTCTAGAAAACTCAAGTTTAAAAAAATTCATACAGTCTTCTCTTAGCATCCATACCATTATTAATAAT
Organism: Myrmecobius fasciatus; assembly: GCA_023553655.1. Classification (NCBI taxonomy): domain Eukaryota; kingdom Metazoa; phylum Chordata; class Mammalia; order Dasyuromorphia; family Myrmecobiidae; genus Myrmecobius; species Myrmecobius fasciatus. Next base: position 15,502 of record JAJPUD010000523.1, read on the forward strand.
TAAGATTATAATTACATATTGCTAAAGTACCTGATAGACACCCAATTATTTAATCCTCAAAGCCTGGGAAGTAGGTGGTATTCTATACTTACTCTCATTTTATTAGCAAAGTTATTTAGGCTTGAAGAGATTAGATACTTGGCCTAAAGCATTGTACCTAGTGAATATTAGAGACAGCAATATTAGGAATCCAGCTGTTATGGGATTTTCAGGAACCTGAGGAAATATAGAATTTCAGAAAGCATGCAAGATGTATGTAAAGCAATATATTTTAGAATTTTTACTCTTGCATCTCATGTTTGCATTTAAAAATAGTTGACATGGATGACTTCTGTTTATTGAAAGCCATGTGACCCCAGGCATGTCACTTAATCCCAATTGCCTCAAAAAAACAAAAAGAGGAAAAAGTACAGCTAAGTGGTACAGTAGGTAGAGCACCAGCCCTGGAATCAGGATAATCTAAGTCCAAATTTGGCCTCACTTGACATTTGCTAGCTATATGTGATCTGAGCAAGTCACTTAACTCTAATTTCCTTGTAAAACAAAAAGAATTCATAGAAATTAAGAGAGAGGAGATAAAAAATTTTCCTATAGGGCAGTGATTCTTAGGTGTTACAAAAAATCAGCAAAGACACAGATTTGTGAATGAATTAAAAATATAATATTTAGCTCTACTTTGTCAAAAGTGCAGAAAAGAAACATGAAAGGCACAATTTACAATTTAGATTGGGAAGAATCTCAAAAGTACCTTACAATCTAAGTTTATGATCCTATGGGTATGGATCATGGCCCTAAATGGTATAGAATTTTTTTTTCTAGGCTCCAGCATCTTTTTTTTTCAGGCAAATAACATGTTTCACTTTGTCAGTGTGAAAATAAACTTGGCAAGTCTACAAACAATTCCTCTACAGATCATATTTGTCAATATTAAACAGATAAGTCAAATATTTTAAGCTCTACTTTAACAAAAGGGAAAAAAAAAAACATTTACCCTGCTATCTTTTGTCACTAATCCATGTACCCTTTTACTTAAGTTTTATGTAATTTTAAGTGGAATTTGAATGTAGCTTTTTAAAATATTTTCAATGATTTCCTATGTGTTTCTGGTATGCTTACTATATTGAATGGGATATGATGAGATAAGCCTGGCACCTTTCCCTTCCTACTTGATAACATATTACCAACCATGCTTTTTTGTAAAAGGGGCTACTGTTGTGTCTATTGTTGAAAATTTGTTTAAATCAAATGGAACTGCGGTGTTATTGTATTGAGTGGGATGCAATAGCCAAAAAAGCTAAGGCCAATTTGGCCTGCATAAAGAGTTATGAATTCCAACAATAATGAGGTTGTTGTACTGCTATACTATTTTTTTTTTTTGCTTTTTGCTGAGGCAATTGGGGTTAAGTAACTTGCCCAGGGTCATACAGCTAGGGAATGTTAAGTGTCTGAGACCACATTTGAACTCAGGTCCTCCTGACTTCAGGGCTGGTGCTCTAATCACTGCACCACCTAGCTGCCCCTGCTATACTATTTCTTAATGAGACAAAAATCTGAGGTACTATGTTCAGTTCGAAATGTCACATTTTAGAGAAGGTATTAATAAGCTAGAGAGATTTGTTCTGTAGTCCCGAAGAACTAGGAACATGAGTGAAAGTTGTAAGGCAACAAATTTAGTTTTGATGTTATATCAATTGTTAAGGGAAAAATTTTTCCCAAGAATTACTGCCATCCAAAAGGTAACAGAAATTGACTTGGGAAATATTGGGTTCTTCCTCAGTTAATGTCTCAAAACTTAGGTGATGACTGCTTAGATATTTCATAGTAAGTATTTGTCTTTTTTTTTCTTTTGGTCTAACAGCTCTAAAATTCTATAATTCAGTAATTGTATCATGAGAATACTATTTCCTTTTCTCATAGAAGTTATGAATATTTAAAGCTTTTTGACCTCTTACTATTTTTCATGTGTGTGGATGTGTATGTATTATAACATAACTCCTTTTTTATTAATACTTTTTATTTGCAAAACATATGTATGAGTAATTCCTAAACATTAACCCTTACAAAGATTTCTGTTACAAATTTTCCCCCCTACTCGCCACCCCTCCCCTAGGTGGCAGGATATCCACTACATGATAATTATGTTAGAATACTTAAGAAATCGAATATATGTATAGTTATTGCATCATTTTTTGTGCAGGAGAAATCATATCTACAAGAAAGAATAATCCGATAAAGGAAATACAATGCAAGCAAACCTCAATAGAGAACATGAAAATGTTATGTTGTGGTCCACATTTCACATCCCTCTCTCTGGGTGTATATGGCTCTCTTCACCAAACAATTGGAACTGGTTTGAAGCATTTCATTGTTGAAGAGAGTCATGTCCATTAGAACTGATCCTCATATAATATTGTTGTTGCCGTGAATAATGATCTCCTGGTTCTGCTCACTTCACTGAGCATCAGTTCATGCAAGTCTCTCCAGGCCTCTCTGAAATCATCCTGCTGGTCGTTTCTTACACAGCAATAATATTCCATAACATTCATATACTATAATTTGTTTAGCCATTCTCCAATTGATGGTCATCCATTCAATTTCCAGTTTCTAGCCACTACAAAAAGGGCTGCCACAAACATTCTTGCACATGTGGGGCCCTTTCCTTCCTTTATGATTTCTTTGGGATATAAGCCCAATAGAAACACTGCTGGGTCAAAGGGTATGCACAGTTTGATAACTTTTTGAGCATAGCTCCAAATTGCTCTCCAGAATGGTTGGATCCGTTCACAGCTCCACCAACAATGCATCAGTGTCCCAGTCTTCCCACATCCCCTCCAACATTCATCGTTATCTTTTCCTGTCATTTTAGCCAATCTGACAGGTGTGTAGTGATACCTCAGAGTTGTCTTAATTTGCATTTCTCTGATCAGTAGTGATTTGGAGCACCTTTTCATATGATTATAAATAGTTTTAATTTCATCATCTGAAAATTGTCTGTTCATATCCTTTGACCATTTATCAATTGGAGAATGGCTTGAATTTTATAAATATGAGACAATTCTCTATATATCTTAGAGATGAGACCTTTATCAGAACCCTTAAACGTAAAGATGATTTCCCAATTTGATGCTTCCCTCCTAATCTTGTCTGCATTAGTTTTGTTTGTACAGAAACTTTTTAACTTAATATAATCAAAATTATCTATCTGGTGTTCAATTAAGAGTTCCAGATCTTCTTTGGACATAAATTTATTCCATCTCCACAGGTCTGAGAGGTAAACTATCCTATGTTCCTCTAATTTGGTTATAATATCACTCTTTATATCTAGATCATGAACCCATTTAGATCTTATCTTGGTGTGCGGTGTTAGGTGTGGGTCCAGCCTTAATTTCTTCCACACTAGTTTCCAATTTTCCCAGCAGTTTTTGCCGAATAGTGAGTACTTATCCCAAAAGCTGGGGTCTTTGGGTTTATCAAACACTAAATTGCTAACATTATTACCTAGCTTGTCCTGATATCCTATCCTATGCCACTGATCGACTGCTCCATTTCTCAGCCAGTACCAAATGGTTTTGATGACCGCTGCTTTATAATATAGTTTTAGATCTGGTACAGCAAGGCCACCTTCATCTTCCTTTTTTTTCATTAATTCCCTTGAAATTCTTGACCTTTTGTTCTTCCAAATGAATTTTGCTACTATTTTTTTAGATCTGTAAAATAATTTCTTGGGAGTTTTATTGGTACGGCGCTAAATAAGTAAACTAGTTTGGGTAGTATTGTCATTTTTATTAAATTCACTCGGCCTACCCATGATAGGCTCCAATATCTTTAAAAAAAATTCATTTTTTATTTGGAGTTCCAAATTCTCTCCTTCCCTCTAGTCCCTACCCTTCCCCTTGATAATCAATATGATACTCATTCTACTTGTGAAGTCATGCAAAACATGTTTCCATATTACTCAATGACATAGCGTTTTAATGTTAAAAAGAACTAAAGACATTGCTTCATTCTATATCTTTATTTCTTCAAATGAGTAAACTGAAACCCAGAGAGGGAAAAATCTTACCTTAGTTTACTCAGTTAGTAAATGACAAAGCTGATACAAGGACAGAGGTGGTCTTTTTTTTCTTTTTTTTTAAAGGATGTAGGTTTTCAAATCTTCAATTTAGTGCTATTTTCATCATACTTCTCCACTTCACTGCACTTTAACGTTACCTGTGTCTGAAGACTGGAAAGACAAAGAATGATAAAAACACTAATAATAAGAGTGAAGCATGGAGGCAGTGTGGAGTAGTGTATATATAGTATTATACTTGGGCAGGAAGAACTGGCTTCAGATTCTCCCCCTTATACTTAAAGACTAGCTATGTGACCATGGGCAAGCCATATAGCTCCTCTTACTCAGGTTTTCTCGACTGTAAAATGGGAAGAATCCTAACTATAACAATGATCTCTTAAGGTAATTGTATGCATCGAATGAGAAAAATCTGTTTAAAGTGTTCTGCAGTCCCTTTTTTTTATGATACTATGTGAATAAACAGTGTGATACAGGGAAATTGAAGGCTGATTTTGAAGTTAAGGAGATAGGGATTCAGGTCTTGCCTATGATACATACTGATTGTGTGACCCTGAACAAGTCATTTAACTTTTCAATGCACCAGGAAACTCTCCAAGACTAAAATTTATAAATGAGTCTTTGATATACATTAATGGAGAGTTTTCACTTTCACCATGGAATTCCTCAAACAAACAATGAGATAGAATAATAAAGCAAACAAAAATAACACTTCCCCTGAGGTGGAAGGTTTTAGAGACAATTAGTTCTGTGTTCACCATAAATTCTAGGTTAACTTTGATTTAGTCATTGTTTGGGTCACTATGGACTCAGATTGAAGATAAATAGCAGTCATTTCTGCTTTGGCCAGAAACCCTGAGGGTCTTCCCCGCCCAGATTTATTTATTTGAAAAATTTGGGGGGGGGAGAGGAACTAAATGAAAGAAGAAATTCTTTGCCTCAGTTGCTACCAAACCTTAATCACTGAATGGGCGTGGCCTCAGTCAAATTGAGACCTTAGCTTCAAAAGACCCAGGTCTTTAATTTCATCCAGGACCACCCCTTTGATCTACCTCTTGCCACTGAACTCAGATGGCTCTGGAGGGGGAAGGGATGCAGGTGACCTTGCATAGCCCTCCCTCACTTAAACCTAATTCTCTTGCATGTAATGGCATCATGTCCCTAATACCACGGTCCTCTTCCAGAAGAAAGGGCAAACAACAACAATAATAATGATTCTAAGGAAGTACTGGTACATCCAAGTTAACACATCCTAAAGACCATAAGTGATCTGAGATGGATAGAATACGGGATAGATGGAACAAATTTCACTTTATTTACATAAGATCAAAGATTTTGTGTAAGGAACCTTAGATATCCAAATTTCTCATTTTATAGATTAAGCAACTGAATCCCAGAGATTAACAAATCCCCAGTCACATTGGTAAATAAAGGAAGAGCCAAGATTTGAACCCTCGGTGCTTTTCCATTATTCCAGAAGTAGCATTAGTAATAATTGCATAGTATAGCAGATAGGATTCTAGACTGGAAGTTGAAAATGCAGAAAAGGCAACTCCTCTGGGGAAAGGATGAAAATGCTGAAGAATAAGGGAAAGTTCAAGGCTGAATCTTGAGAATCCCATAATGAGGAATAGGGCTAAGGGAGCATGAGAAGGGGTCAGTTTTAAAAAAAAATGAGAGAGCAATTAAGTAAAAGGAAAATTTAAGATGCCTCTTAGGGTAGATTTATGCAAACCTAGACTTGCAGTCAACCTCTGATTGTCTTCTATTTATATTTTTTAAGAAATATGCAAGACTTGAGTGCTTTGCTCTTCATTTGTCTGGAAACTAATGCATGAGCCAGCACAATTGAGGTTTTGATTTACCTTTGCTGAGCTAGCTGATTTTTGAGGGAGCCTTATTTAATGCCGCAAGAGAGGCACTGTGTCCTTGCTAATAGATGCCCCAGCTGCAGAGGATTCTGGGCTCTACATTGACTGTCTATGGGCCACTTTAGGAAATTTGGATGGCCTATCAAATATACCTCCCAAATTCCCCGATTTAGCCTAATGCCAGATTAGAGTCAGAGGATCTGGGTTTGAATTAGATTCTTCAACTTATTACATATGTGACCTTAGGGAAAGTTATTTTACCCCTTCTAGTCCATAGTTGCCTCATCTGTCAAATGATAAATCAATGTAGTCCTCTCTACATTGTGGTTGAACTCGATGGTCTGTGAAGTATCTTCTACCTCTAGGTTCCCATGATCTTTCTCTCAAAATTCATATGACTATAATTCAATTTTTCAATTTAACACACATCTTTTGAGGATTTACAGTGGACAGAATACTGTACAAAAAGGTAGAGCAGAAAGGAAACTCAAATATGAGATATCACCTGCCTTCAGGAAGCTTACAGTAGTGTAAGTGAATGGTGTAGATAAAATGTTTATCTGTAACTATAATTATAGGGCAACTAGGTGGTACAGTGATAAAGTGCTGGGAATCAGGGAGACTCATCTTTCCATTGCCTCACTTTCTTCATTACCAGTATCTTTGCTAAGCAAACTCCAAAAACAGGTCATGAAGAATCAGACATGGCTGAAATATCCAGACAACAATAACTTTAATAGCTCCAATATAAGATTGCATGACAAGAGTAGTAGAGCAATGGGGCAAATTAAAGTGCTTTGTGATGTCTAGGTAAGAAAGGTCATTATTGACCCAAGAGTGATGTTTTATGGAGGAGATGGCCTTTGAATGATTATAGAGATGATGGGTTCATTGTACTCTGCCCTTTTCAGACAACACTATGTTCATTTTTGGCTGCCACAATTTAAAAAGAACAATATTAAATTGGAGAGGATCTAGGAGAAGGCATCTGAGGTGGTAAAGAGCCTCGAGTCTGTATCATGTGATGGTTAGTTGAAAGAGCTGGACATGTTTAGTTCAAAGAAATCTTAAAGACAGCTATCTTCAAAACTTTGAAGGATATTCACTTGAAGAAGGGGTTAGATTTGTTATGTTTTTTTTTTTTTCCTAAAGGGCACACACCAAAGCAATGGGGTATTCAAGAGGCAAATATAGACTAGATATCAAGAAAAACTGCCTAATGATTAGATGTGTCCTAAAGTGTAATGAGTTCCCTCCAATACATTTCCTTTCTTTGGAAGTCTTTAAACACAGGCTGGGGAAGCTGAGGCAGAGAGTGACTTGCCTAGGATTATGCAGCTGGTGGGTATCTGAAGTTGAATTTGAATTTAGATCTTCCTGTTTTCAGACACTATGTTGTGCCCATTGTACCAATTAGCTTCCAAGTCCAGCATTCAAATAAATAAACAGATTGGACAGTCATTAGCTGGGTATGTAATCATGGGGATTTGGGGAAAAGTATACATTGGATTAAACCAATGAAGCCCCTTCTAACTGTCTCTGTAATTCTATGAGTCAGTGAATGAGGTTTAAAGAAATGGTTTTAAAGGAAGATTATGAGTTCTGTGGGAAAAAATGCTATCAATATGCAAAGAATGATGCAGATATAATAAATATTGAAACCGTATTTATTTTGTTGTCTTTAGGGACATTCCCTTACAGACAGTGGAGAATCCATCTCTGAATGTCTTTTATCTTTTTAAAACAAAATGCGTCAGTCTATGGAAGAATGGTAAATACTGATGATTTCTGAAGTTTCATCATGAGTATGAGAAAGAAAGAAAAAGGCAGAGGAGGGAGCCCTAAGGACAGAGAAGGAAATGGTCATTAAAATGATTTTGTTATTCAAACATATTAGTATTATTACCAAAAAGAACGGCCTCATTATAATTGAACAATAAAGGCTCTGGGAATGAGTTTGCCTCATTATCAGTGTCTGGTTCAGGGCCCTGCCTTTCCCAAGGGTAATTTCATTCTATAGGTATGATTCACCCTGAATGGTACAGCTGGTGCCAGGTTGGTTGATCAGGTTTCTGGGTCTAAGTGTTCATTTCTATCTGGTATCTAATAACTGCTCTCCCAGGGTACTCCTTCATGTCGGTGTTCATGTAATGATTGAGTCATCCTAGTCCTTCTTCTGACCTAATAAATTGTAAGGATAAACTAGAAGTTACTGAATCTTCAATCATGTCCTTATTTTTCTTCTAAAATGCTTTTGACGTTCAGGTTTATTTCCTGAATTTGTGATTCTCTTCTCTCCAAGGCCAATCCTTTTACCTCATGTCCCACAAAACCAAATGACTAATACTTCAAAAGATATGGAAACTTAAATCCTTTGAGATGCTACCCAGTTTAAGCACTGTTGGACTTTATGATGCTACTGTCCATACTGCCCCAACCTCAAATAAGTCTTTCTTCCTTTTTTCTCATGTAAAACTTTTTATCTCTTGTATACTTAATCATACTTATCTTACATTATATTTATTGATATCCATCTTATCCCCTTAGTAGACTATGGACAGGTGATCTGTTTATGTTACAATACTTAGAATCCTGCTCTTTACATAATAGGTACTTAATAAATGTTCATAATATATTAGATCTGGAAGAAAACTTTGAAGATTATCTTTTCCAGTGTCTTCCTTCTATAGGTGAGGAAACTGACTCCAACTGAACCCCATACTGTTTCCACCATGATTTGTTAAATTTTAATAGGAACGGAATTGAACTAACTAGGATGTTACAGTTTAATTTCCTGACTATGCTATGTTGTAGAGACATCACATCCAATACAAATATGGCCTGATAGCAGGAGTGTGCTGAAGCCAGCTTTAACCAGCTTGTAGAACAGATGTTTAAATTTTCAGTGAGCATTTACAGGTCAGAAATCACTACATTATCAGATCTCACTTTATAGTTTTGTTGATTTTCTAGATTTAATAAAATGTTCATTAGACTCAGAAACACTAATCAACACCAGACTGGAGATTTGATGATTATTTGAGGCTAATGATAATAATAATTGGTATTTTTATGTAATGTTTTATTTGCAACATGCTTTAAATTAATTATCTCGTATGGGATTTATAACATCCCAGCCTAATAACATTCCAGGGTGAGGGTGAAGGGTAGCCAGTTATAATGGAGAGAGCCAAAAATTGAGAGTAAGAGGTGTCATGGAAATAGAACTGTTGTAGAATCAAAGGAACTGGATTAAAAGATCTACTTTGCTCTTTAGGGTCTGTGTGATCTTTGGGAAATCACTTAAGCTTTCTGGGTCTAAATTTCCTTACTTGTCAAATAATTGCTTGGACTAGATGGCATCTGAAATAAGCTCTAGATCTATAATCTTAGGACTTAGATTTGAATCTCAGCTTTGTTACTGCTAGTGTCACCTAGGGAAAGTACATCTTTATCTCTTTTCATTTAAATGAATAGGTTTGAATTAGATTTGGGGCATCTGGGTAATACAGCTGGAGTACCAGACCTGAAATCAAGAAGACTTGAATTCAAATCCAGTTTCAGACACTTAATATATGTAATCCTGGAAAAGATATCTAACCCTGCTTGCCTCAGTTTCCTCATTTGTAAAATGAGCTAGAGAAATGGGGTCAGAAAGTTGGTCAAAACTGAAAAATGACCCAACAACAAGAAGTTGAACTAGATTATCTCTAAAGCCCCTTTAAGCTTTTCTTTCTACCATCCTCTTATTTCCTGTGGCTTATCTTTGAAATAGCTCTTATCCTGTAAGTTAACCTACACTGAGTTTCTCCTCATCTTCCTTCCATATATGTCTTATGAATACCAAAAGTTCCTTTCTTAATGCAGTGAGTGCTGATGGCCATAGAAGGGATTGAAAACAAGGAGCACAGCAGCTTTCAAAGTATCACATAGTCGTGGATGTTCATTAAACTTGGAAAAAAGGAGTTGTTTGGCAAAAGGTGTTCTTCAAAATGGTCACTATGATGATTACCTGGCCCCTATATCTGAACAGCTCCTTCTTTATGGTCCAAGATATGGCTATTTTTCAGCAATAGGGAAAGGAGCTCTCTTTCAATCCTCCTCCCTAAATTCTAGATCTTGAAGAGTTGGAAGGATGTCACTAAGTTGTATCAGCTCATCCTGATTTTTTGTTTGTTTTAGAAAACCTAGTTTCCATAGAATCATCAGACATGAGTTCTAGTCCCAGCTCAGCTACTTTCTAATTATATGATGTTGAGTAAACAGTTTAATAGTTCTGAGTCTCAGTTTTCTCACTGGTAAAATGGAAATAATAATGCTGATACCATCTCCTTTAGATGTTTGTTGAGAAGAAAACTCTTTGTAAACCTTAAAGTATCCTATACATTTGAGTTGTTTATTATTAATAATGATAACCTCCTGCCATTCATTGAAGGTTCAGCTTCAAATCAATTCAAGAAATATTTATTAATTAACAAACAGTTATTAAACATCTACTATGTATGTATACTGTATTAAGCACTGAAGCTACAAGAGAACAAATGAAAACAGTGCTTCAGGGTACTCAGATTCTTTTGGATAACCTATTTAACTATATAAAAGACATTTATTGTGTACTTATTATGTACCTAGAATTATAGTGAAGATAAAGCTGAATAACACAAGAATTTTATGATCTATTGAGAGGGAAAATCCATAAATATGGTACAAAGTTAGGCATACACAAAGTATATACTTTTTTATATAAATATAACAAGAGCACAAAGTAGTGCTCTGAAACTATAAAATAGGTATATTCAGCTGGATAAGGATCTGCAGTTTCCTAATAGTACAATGTCCAGAGAAGCTCCTTTCATTTATCCTAGAAACTGAGGGCTAGTCCACATCAGATATCTTAGAGGAAGATAGAGCTGTTACAGGAGATTGAAGAAGGCAAGAATTTGCTTTCATCTGGCCAAAAAATACCTCATAGTGGAGATGGCCTTTGAAGAAAGTCCAGATTAGGAAAACATTTGAAATGTTAGACATCTAAGAAGGAATACTGTGAAATGGGAAGAAGCAGTTTTGGTTTTGGTTTTTTAGCAACTACTTTAAGTTTGGGCTCATTCTCTGTTTTCTCCAGGAAAGAATGTGTTTCTGGTTTCAGAACTGTTGCCCTTTGATCTTTGCCCTTCCTAATAAATAAGTCTTTGTAAAAACTAAATGATATTAACTGGTTAATTCAAAATGGGGAGATTGTAATTGGTAGACTGATATTGGAGGAGTATATTGGATGGAGACTTATAAGCAATCCTATTAGGGGGAAAAAAACTTTCAACTTTTCATGGTTATCCCTAGAACACTGAGAATAGAAGTAAAGGCCATTCTCTCAAGACTGCTAGTCTTTGTGTTGGTTGGTAAAACATCCCACAGAGCCTTTTACACCAGTAACACAAACTTGTGGCCACCAATACCTTGATGTAACCAACAGAATGTAAGCCCCTTGAGGGTAGAGACAGCTTAATTTTTTTTTTTTGGCTTTTTCTCTGTGGTGACTGAACTGTACATAGCACATAGTAAGTACTTAATGAATGCTTGATAAATGAATGACAATTGAAGCCCCTAATCACACCTCCTTTGGTATACCATTGCCACCATTTGTAATTGAAATTTCCAACTAGTAAATCTTACTGAATAACAGTCAGCATGACTGCTTAAGCATTTAATTTCCATGGAATCATGAGGACTCCCAATGTAAGGAGAATTAGAGGAATAGTATGCTGTAATATGCAATATATGGTGCTTCATGGGTGTGCTAAGATCTCATCAATCATGTCCATCTCACTAAATTTCTCTCCCATTGGATGCATGAGAGTTAAATGCCCATAGATTGTGCATCAACAAACACAGCACTTAAATGAATATTCAGATGCCTAAGTGGGGAGGTTTTATTGTCTCAGAGTCACATGGGAACCAATCTCTCAAATTATGATGGAAGTCGATGGGAAAACTCAACTTAATATACCCATCTTAACTTAACACATGGCTATTTTTCTGGAATACATCTAACCCTCAAGGCAAGTTCAAGCAGGAATGACTTTTTCCTCTGAAAAATTCCTTAACTGAGCTTTGTTGATTTCTCAGTTAAGTACCAAAGGAGTAATGCTATTTCCCCAGCTTAATCAGGACTTGCTGCTTTAACACATTGCTATCTCATCCTTTCCTTTCTCAGCTCTTCCTTTTGAATGTCTGTCCTTCCAGGTGCAACCTCCTCACCCTACTATTCCCCAAACCTACTAGGGAATTCAGCAAACTTTTTTTTTAAACACACAGGCTTAGTTTTTCCTTAAATGGTAATGAATAAATTACTTCATGGGGCTTGACAGAAAGATGAATCTCTTAACACATTATGCAGCCGTTGAGTTCTGCAGCTAAGATTACAGTTCAATTCATATCTGATTCCTTGATTCTAAAGTATTCATTATTCCACCTCCACCCCTATTGCTAAGGTCCTGGGACACTTTTGTCTCTTGTCACAAATGAGAGGTGACTCATAGCTTCTCATTTTCCCCCTGCCAGAGTCTAGAGAATTGGGAAGATGCTGTGTAGAAAAATAAGGCTTAGGCTGACTTGATCGAGTGCTCCTAAGTTCCCCTCACTGATGCACACAGCTCACACAACATAATACAGCAATCATCCTTATTTGCCAAATTAGGGGGTGAATATAGGCCACCAACTAGCTATTTCATACAAGGATATAAGCAATGATGGGGAAAGGGGAAGTGGCATGTGAGAATGATTGGGATCCTGTTGAAGGGATCCTACTTAGGAGGACCCCAAAGAGAAATCTGGCTTTATCTTCATTGAATGAATGAATGAATAAAAGAACATTTACTAAGTGTTAACTATGTGCCAAGTACTCTGTTAAGTGTTGAAGATATTTTCAGAAAAAGTGATAGTACTCTCAAGGAGATCACATTCTGATGGGGAGGAGGTAATTCAGGGAAGGTATAAACATATCAAAATTGTAAGGATGCAGAAAAAGGACAGATGGCAAGGGCCAGGACTTCCTTAGATTACATAAATAGAATAGTTAATAATACTGGGAGGGAGGGGAGAGGACAAAATCACTTTTGGATTTTGCCCATGAGCTTTTCTCATGAATATGATGGTACCTTTCTCATGGTACCTTTTGGCAAAATAATAATAATAATAATAATAATAATAATACTGGGGGTCTGGAGGGCAAAAAAGTAAGATGAATGGAAAAGCCTGGGGACCTCATGAAGCAGTATTAGGGCAATGGTAAATCCTGCTGATCCTCCATTTCTCCAGAAAGAGTAGAGTTAGTGACTTTCATCTCATCCAAATCTTGTAAGCAGTCAAGCAGTCATGATGCCTGTGGGTGGCCCAAAAAGGAGATGTGGAAAGAAGGAAAGTGGGGAGAAAGGTATATTCCTTTTTCCCCATGATGGGTACAGATCTCCCCACTTCCTAGCTCTCTAGGATCTGAAGGTTTCTGTTCTTCTTGTTGGGTAATGTGTACAAGGGAGCAGAGATGGAAAATGGGAGGAGTAGAGGTAAGTAGGAGAAATGAAATTCCCCATTACATTCAAGCCATAGAGAAAACATGAAATATACATATACACAATTTGAAAGCTTTCATAAAATTCTTTTTGACCTTCCGAAGAGCACATGCCCAGTGAATCCTCATCAGCTCAGGCTGGCTTCAGAGCTATTAAGCACTATTAGGAGGATGATACTAGTGATTATCAAGCATAGGTACCTTCTCTTTTCTCAGTGCTGCTGCCAGGCCTCAGGGCACTGTGGGCACATCACAGGTGGTTGGAAAGAACATGTGGCTTGCCTGGATACTTGGCAGGTTGATTCTCTTGACTGAATAGCAAGCAGGCAGCCTTGACTTTTTTCTGGCCCCATCCTATCTCCCACCCACCCACCCTACTGAGTAAAGCAGTTTAAAGTCTGTTTCTTACTAGAAGGCAGCCTCTTTATGGCCAATATAAATCTGAGTAGAGTCTAGCAACTGGTGTACAGATCATTTTGCCTTTTGAAATATGTATTCTGCTTCTACCCTCCAGTTACCCAAATTTTATCCACATTTTTCATGGCCAGCTCAGACCTGGGTTCCTCCTGGGATCTTTCTGATAGTCCAGCACACATGGTCTCTCCTTCCCTTGAGCTCAAATAGCTTTGACTATCTATTGTACTTAACATAGCTCTTTTTTCCCCCTTTTCTTTATTTTTCAATTAAGAAGCTTTGTTTCCTCTCCCCCTGCTGGTTTAAAAGGAAATTTTAAAAAACCTGTAACAAATATACATACTCAGGCAACACAAGTTCCCATATTATCCATGTGCAAAAACATGTCTTGTTCTGAATCACAAATTCATCACCTCTATGTCAAAAGGTATATAGCACAAATTACTAGCAATCCTTTAGAATCATGCTTGTTTATTATATTTACCTTATTTCAAAGTAGTTTGCCTTTGCAATATTGTTATTATATAAATTGTTCTGCTTCTGCTCACTTCAATCTACATTGGTTCATGCTAGTCTTTCTAGGTTTCTCATGCCCCATCATATAACCTACCCCATTCCAGGCAATCAGAATAAAGTGACTTGCCTAGGGTCATACAACTAATAAGTGTTAAGTGTCTGAGGCCACATTTGAATTCAAGTCCTGACTCAGGATCAGTGGTCTATTCACTATATCACCTAGCTGCTCCTTTTTCATCATTTCTTACAGCACAATAATATACCATGCTATTCATATATCATAATTCATTTAATCATTCCTCAATTGATAAATATTCTCAATTTCCAATTCTTTGCCTCTATAAGAAGAGCAACTGCAAATAGATGCATATTTGTACATATGTAAACTTAGATATATGTACATACACCTCTAGATACATGCTTATGCACATATGTAGATGTATGCATATTCTACATATGGGTTATTTTCCCCTTTCTTGGATCTCTTTGAGGTATTAGAGATATTGCACAATTAAAGAATTTTACCATTTAGTGACTTTGGGGGCATAGTTTCCAATTGTTTTCCAGAATGGGTGGATCAATTCATAGCTCCACCAATGCATTAATCTTCCTGTTTCCTTGTAGCCCCTCCAACATTCATTATTTTATCCTTTTTAGTCATCTTTGCTAATCTGATGAGTGTGAGGTACCTCTTAATCATACTATCATTGTTCCTTTACCATTTAATATGCATATTCCTCTGTGAGTTCCTGGAGAGTAGGAACTTTCCTTTCCTTTCCAATATTCCATATTGTCACAGATCGAACCAATGTTGCACAAATATATGAATATATATGATCATCCGATCATAGCTCTAGAGTTATAAAAAACTTCAAATTCCATCTAACCCAACTCTCTCATTTTTACAACTGAAGAAACTAAGACACAGAAAAAGAGTAAGTTACCCAAGATCACACAAGTAATAAAATGCTAGAACTGAGATTCAAATGCAGAACCTCTTACTCCAAATTCAATACTTTTCCAATTATATTATGTCACCTCAAAATAACGAATGAAGTAAGTAAATGAATTCTTTCTTATGCTTGGTATCATGGTATTATAGTTGGGAACATTGGTAAAATTAATTCCATATATTAGCAAAGAAAATGGCCATCTCCAATAGAATATTAAGTGCTTTAAAGGCAGGGACCATTTCATTTGCGTGGCTGTATCCCCACCACACTGCTTAACACATAGTAGGTGCTTAGCAAAGACTTGTTGAATGAATGAATGTGTCATCACAGTTGTTGCAAAGCCTATTTTTCAGTCATTGCCATCTAACCTTCTTCATTTGCATTTCAGTGCTTTACCACAGTTAATTTTATTAAGGTCATAGAGTTTTGCAACTTTCATTCACCCATTGATCCATCTTTTCACTCATTCATTCATCTATCCATTTATCCATCCATCCATTTGTTCAGTTCACATTTATTAGGTGCCTACTGTATGTAATTAAAGGCCCTGTGCCCTTTAGCTACTTGTTATATATATAATAAGAAAATCCCTGAACAAAAAGACCTTACATTCAGGGGAAGCAGAGGATAGTGTGATTTGGGAAGTATAAAATACATCAGTTGAAATAAAAACAACACCAAGTAGATGGGGGCATCAAGAAAAATCCCAACACTCAGGAAGGCATTTGTATTTTCTGATGAGAAGTTAATACTATGACTTGGAAACTTTGGGTATTCTGTGGGAGTCTTGGGGTTTTGTCTTATCTCTGGAAAATATCTGGGATTTGAATGAGAAGAAAAGAGATTGAGGGAAAATCAGGAGCAGGGGATAGTCACTATAGTCATCCCCTTCCCATCAGCAGAAGGAACCCGACGGATCCTATTTGGTGTATCATTGTGTTGTACATTGAAATCTGAAAGAGTCATTAGTTATTATCATGTCTAATACATACATTTTAGAGATGAGTAAGTAAACTGAGCTCCAAGGATTCTAAGTAGTTTACCCAAGAGCAAATGTGTTACCAATTGTATACAAAGAAAATCTGTTGGAAATAATAGATAGACAGATATGATAAACATATGTATATATATATATATATCATACCAACATATATAGATATATATCATATTTTCCCATAGACGACCATAATGATTTTAGTTATATTAACAGAAAAATGTATCCTTCAACAAATAATAGAAAATCCTTATATCCACTTCTAATAATAATTCTAATCTTCCAATAATAATCAATGATTGTTGTCATATCAAATACCTTTGTTTAAATATCTCTCTCTTTTTTTTTCTTTTTGCTGAGGCAATTGGGGTTAAGTGACTTGCCCAGGGTCACACAGCTAGAAAGTGTTAAGTGTCTGAGATGAGATTTGAACTCAGGTCCTCCTGACTTCAGAGCTGGTACTCTATCCACTGCACCACCTAGCTGCCCCTAGATATCTCTTTTATGTTGACAAAGTATTTTTACACCTTCATCTTATTTTTAACCTACATCAAAAGCAGGTAGAATAAATACTACAAAGGAACTTACTCAAGGTTACATATAATATCAGTAGCAGAACTAGGTTTCCCTGATTTCTTGTCTTAGGCTTTTCCTATTTTTGATATCTTCTTCTGGGAAGGCTTGCTGAACTACATGCATTTAATTCTGCCTGCACACACAGGTATGCACACACATACACACATACACACACACACAGTCTCACTCCTACAAGAACTTACTCAAAGGGATTGGCTCATTCTTATCTTTCCTTCTCATGAAAAATTGCTTTGAAATCATCCTCGACCTTTTCCAAATGGTTTATGACTTCAGGGGAAAGGAAGAGGAAAGAAGGCTTTATAGAATATTTGTTCTTTGGTGGGTATAAGAAAACAAAAAAAAATACTGGAAGCAGCATGGTACAATGTTAAAAATGCAGGATTCAGTCAGAGGATCTCTGCCTACCTGCATTACATGGACAAAAACTTCCATCCCTCCAAGCTTCAGTTTACTTATTTATAAAATATTTAATTTCTAAGGTTTTTTTCTAATTTTAAATCTATAATTTTAGGAAAATTAGGTTTAATTCTCAGCAGCAGAATGGTGTGAGCTATTTTACTATTCCCTACCAATTCCCTTTGTCAGTTTCAAGGTCATCCCTCAGTCTAAGGTGTGGAATACCTTCTTTGAGTCATTTCCCCTCCCTTTCCTCACCGCTGTCAAAGTATTTTTTCAGTACCTGTTAAAATTATTTGGTCTATATATACTCTATTCATAGCATAGTCTTCTTGGTTTGGGAACATTAAAAATTGAATAAATGTAGCCTTGCCTTCTTGGAACTTTCTCTGCTCACCCCACCAATCTCCCACCAAAGGCAGCCCTGAAGAACCAATAGTGGTGAACTTTGTTCTGTCTGACTCTTTATGACAATATCTGGGGTTTTCTTAGCAGTTGTTTGCCATTTCTTTCTCCAAATCATTTTATAGGAAACTGAGGCAAAGTGGAGTAGGTGACTTGCCCAGGGAATAAGTAGTGTCTCAAGCCAGATTTGAACTGAGAAAGCAAAAAAATCTTCCAGTACTCTGCACTATGGCTTCTTGCAGGTGAGCAACTATGCCCATACCAAGTTACTAGATGTGGTCAAGCATGCCCTCTTTGTTCTCTCCCCTTTTTTGTCCAAATATATTAAAATAAATGCTATATGCAATGCTTCAACTTCTTACATGCAGGTTTGCCCAACAATAGTAGCAACATGGCATAACGATGGATCAGGAAAATCCAGGTCCTTCCTCTGGCACACTGATTATGTGGTCCTCCGTACATTACTCAAAGTCCTCGTATGAGACAGCAATATGGAGAAAACTGAAGGGCAGATCACAATCTGCTTTGAGAGAGGGGATTTCATCATAGACAGAGCCATATCACAAAAGTATGTTTGATTTTTTTAAATGCCTAAATTAAATGAGAGTGACCTAGCCTGAATGAAGTAAGTTCAAGGACAGCTTGAAGCACAACTGAAATAGTGTGTTTTCCCGTGTCTTTTAATCTGCCTCTCGGTTCCTTCTTGACCTTTACCCTCCCCTACCTATTTCTTTTATATGCCCAGGTCTTCTTCCAAAGCAGTGGTCCATGTTCCAAATTTGCCTTGTTTTCCAAGAGTTGGTATCAGTAATGCAAACATTTATTAATTGCTTGATTATGTACTAGACACCAGAAAAATGAAATAGTTGCTGCTCTTATGAAGCTTACATTCTATAGGGCAGCAACTTATCTACACAATATATGTATATATGTATTTATACGTCTATGTATATGTGTGTGCATGTGTATGTATATAGTCTATAAATGTGTGTGTTTATGTATACATATACATATACATATATATATATATATGCATATATATACATATAAAGGAGAGGAAGATAGGGAGGAATAGGAAAAGCTTTCTTTCCTGTAGAATGTGGCATTTATGATCTAATAATCCATTTTACTCTAAGGTGATAATTGATGAGGTAAAATCAAAAAGGATAAGAGGTTGGAATCAGAAGATCATCTCTAGATTTCAGCTCTCATTCTGTAGGGTAAATTTTTTCATTACACTTTGATGGTTGGAGAGTAAGGAAATCCAGTTTTTTAAGTCCTGGGTCTGTGTCTTCCTGACTGGGATGACCTTAGGCAAGTTATGTGTTCCCTATGAGTCTTAGTTCCTCATCTGCAAAATTAGAACACTTATACTATCTCCTTCAAAAGACAGCAAGAGTCTATTGTGAGATTTAATTTGGGTAATGAAAGGGAAAGTCCTGTTATGTATAAAATGTAGAATAAGAGATAATTCCTCCTCCCCCTGCCCCTGAAGTATTGAATTTCCAAAGATATTTGCTATGATAGAAAAGCATAAGCTTAAGAGGCAGGAAAATTGGGTTCTTGCCCAGTCTCTGCCACTAATTAACTATGTGTCCTTGAATTAGCTACTCTAGGCTCTCATAGTAGCCTTATTGGTAAAATGAGGGTTTCAGACTCCATGGCTCTTAAGGTCCATTCTGACTTTGATTGTCTACTTGGACAGGCAGTTCCTTGAACCAATTCAATACAATAAGCATTTATTAGGCATCTATAGAATGTATCTCTATAGGTGTGTTTTTAGACAAGATGATAGATAAGTAGGGAAGCTTAGGATCAGAGACATCCTTATAGATTAAGTGATAGTCTAAGGGTAAGCCTGGTATGAGGTAGAGACTTCTCTTGTCTGTACTATGGGATTCTTGCTCCCTAGCTAGGGACAGCTTCTGTTTCATAGTGTCTTCCAGAGGAACTAGGAGATTAAAAGGCTTTGAGTGGGAATATGTCCTCACCATGGAAATATGTCATCAGTTGTAATGGAATAGCCAGTGTTCTTTGGAAAGTTTCATCCTTCCCAGCCCCTTGTGACTTAGTGGCTGTAGAATCATGGCCCTCTGCAAAATAATGCAGTTCCCTTGGCCTAAATCTTTCATTTTGGCCCTAGAGCAAATAATGTATGTTTTTTTTTCTTTTCCTTCTGAGTAAAGAATAATCTTACTAGGACAGTTTTTCTTCCCCCCCCCATAAGAAAACACTATAACTCCTTCCCCATGGATTTCCTGAATCTTAAATATCAGCTCAAACATTTATGCATGAAAAATTAGATGCCATGAATGATGCATGTGTTCTGGAAAGTTTGCTTATAAATCTCACCTTCTTTGGGAGAGCCTCAGGATGACAGCCAAAGATTCATTTGTAGTTTCTATCTTAAAGCCATCTGAGATGAAATTTCTTATTTGTTTCTGACTCCCACCTCTCAACCCATTCAGCCTTCCTCCCTTGTGGCCTGAGAAATCTGCGATTATCTTGTCTGAGATATTGTTCTCTAACTCGACCAGATTAGAGCACAACTGCAAGATTGCTCTCTAATAATACCACTTCGCAGGGGATTTATAAGGATTAATGAAAAGATGCCAGGAACCCATTTTCAATTTCACTGGTGTCTTCCTACTGAGGCTCTAGTATTATTATTATTATCATTACTTTGCATTGATACCATATCTTTCATCCAAGAAGTTCAGAATGTTTTGCAAATACTGGTCTATGAATGCATTGGGGAAATGGAATCTTAGTATGCTATGGATGCATGAGGAATCATTTGAAAGGATCTCTAATGCTCCATGCTTTCAGATAACAGGTAGGAGTAAATGAGAAGCATTACTAGTCTGTAATAGCTAGAGTGGGCAGCCACGTGGTGCAATGGATAGAGGAAAGAAGAAAAGAAGGAAGACTCATCTTCTTGAATTCAAATGTTGTCTCATATATATATACTAGCTGTACAACTCTGAGCAAGTCATTCAGTTTCTTTATTTGTAAAAATGAGCTAGAGAGAAAATGGCAAACCACTCTAGAATCTCTGCCAAGAAAATTCCAAATGGGGTCACAAAGAATCAGACATGACTGAAAACTACTGAATGGTTAGAGTGCTGAACTCATCTGAAGGAAGATGTGAGTTCAAATACTGCCTCTACTGTTTACTACTTATGCAACTATAAAAGGTAATCATTTAATCACTCTGAGTCCCAGTTTTCTTCTCTGTAAAAGGGATAATAATACTTATAGTACCCACCTCATCTGGGCTATTATAAGGATCAAATGAAATAGTGTCAGGAA
Organism: Myrmecobius fasciatus; assembly: GCA_023553655.1. NCBI lineage: Eukaryota > Metazoa > Chordata > Mammalia > Dasyuromorphia > Myrmecobiidae > Myrmecobius > Myrmecobius fasciatus. Next base: position 36,596 of record JAJPUD010000523.1, read on the forward strand.
AACATTTTATACAATTTTAAAATCCTTGAAATATATCAGACAATGTGAAGAGAATGAGCATTTTTATAGTTCCTGTGTACCAGATACTGCATCAGATACAAATAATCTATCTGATGGATACCTTTGAACTAGAAGCAGCTAGCTGGTATCCTGATTTATAGTGCAAGACTTGGAGTCAAAAATATCTGAGTTTAAATCCTATCATAGACTTTTGCCTAGTTGTGTGATCTTGGATATGTCACGTTAAACCTCTTTCTTCCTCAGTTTCCTCATCTGTAAAATGGAGGTGGTAATAGAACCTATCTTACATGGTTGTAGTGATTCAAATAATATGTGCAAAGTGCTTTATAACCCTTAAAACACTATGTAAATGCTACTGTTATTGTTTTTGTTGTTGTTAGTTTCCTTTTGGAAGGGAATAGCAGCATAAGGTGTTTGATCTAAAGCTGGAAATGTCCTCAGAAATCATTTCAGTAGTTCTCAAAGTGGGGTCTGCAGTCCCCATTTCAGCAAGTCTAGAAAGTCCAAACTATTTTTACAATAATACTAAAAAGGTATTTTCCTATTACAGCATTCCCCCCTTTTCTAACTGTACATCTCTGTGAGGACAGGTTTTATTCTTATACTTCAACCAAAGTAACATACCAGTGGATTGAAGGCAGACACATGAGAATCAAGCTGATTATTCTGCCTTGTAAATAGTAAGAGAATTACCATTTATTGAGTTGAATTAAGGATCTCAGCAGGTTGAATTGACTTGAATTGGTGGTTTGGAACTTGGAGGACATTTTTCTACAAAATAGTGGTTTGTGTCTATTCTATTGTTGTTTTTAAGGTAGATTGGTTCACAAGAAGCTGTATAACCTAGACTGAGCTTTCAGTATAGTACAAAATATCATTTCAGGCCATGGGAACAGTGGTGCTATGGAAAGATAACTGAACTGGGAGCCAGCGGCCACCAGTTTGGATCCTAGTCTGCTGCTTATTTTCTGAAAGATCTTGGACAAGTCTCTGGGTCTCAGTTTCCTCATCTGTAAAATGAGTGGTTTGGACTAGATGGCCTCCAAGACCTCTTCCAGCTCTAGATCTTGGATCCTATGAAACTAACTTTCATTTATAACATTATTTTATGGGGAAAATAACTGAATTGCAGTTTGAGCTCAGGAGCATATCTCATCCTTTCCCACTTGGCTTTGTAGAGAGGCAATAGAATAGGTACAGGGCAAAGAATGGGAAGCAATAATTGCTTGAGTTTTAATCTGTACAAGGTAAGGTAATAAACCAACATAATAATTTGCTTTTAGATTGGACTTTAAGATTTATAAAGTATTTTCTATGTATTATCTCTTTTCTGCTCCACAATTTCAGCGCAGCTTTAGGTGATATTATTGGGAGGAAGGGAGATTTGATTAACTTATTTAATATTTTCCCTAGTTACATTTAAAACAATTTTTTACATTTGTTTTTAAAATTTTTGAATTTTAGTTTCTCTCAACTCCATTCCCAATTAAGAAATCCATAAAAGTCATGTTGTAAAAGAAAATATAGAATTCCCATCCTAAAAAAAAAAAAAACTCATGAAAAAAAGTTAAAAGAGAGAGAAAGATTATGCTTCAGTCTGTATTCAGACACAATCAGTTCCTTCTCTGGGTATGGATAGGATTTTTTATCGTAAGTCTCTCAAAGTAGTCATGAATCATTGTACTGAATAGGAAAGTCATTTACAGCTGGTCATGCCAAAACATTGCTATTACTCTGTATACAGTATACTTAATTTTGCTAGAGTTCATAGAGGACTTTCCAGGCTTTTTTTTTCCACTGAGAGCATCCTGCTCATCATTTCATATAGAACAATAATATTCCATCACAAACATATACCACACTCTATTGAGTCATTCCCCAATTGATAAGCATCCTTTGAGGTGATATTATTATGTCTATTTTGTAGATGAGGAAACTGCAAGAGGTTAGCTGTGTCCAGAGCTATTAAATATCTGAGGTAGAATTTTTTTTTATTAAAGCTTTTTTATTTGCAAAACATGTATGGGTAATTTTTCAACATCAACCCTTACAAAGCTTTCCATTACAAAATTTTCCCCCCTTGCCCCCACCCCTCCCCTAGATGGCAGGAAGTCTACTACATGTTAAATATGTTAAAATACTTGACAAATCTAATATGTGTATACATATTTTTACAGTTATCTCACTGTGCAAGAAAAGTCGGATCTACAAGAAAAAAATCTGAGAAGGGAAACAATGCAAGCAAACATCAATAGAGAGCATGAAAATGTTATGTTGTGGTCCACATTTCATATCCCTCTGTCTGGGTGTATATGGCTTTCTTCACTGAACAATTGGAACTGGTTTGAAACATTTAATTGTTGAAGAGAGCTATGTTCATCAGAAGTGATCATCATATAGTCTTGTTGTTGCCGTGTATAATGGTTTCCTGGTTCTGCTCATTTCACTCAGCATCAGTTCATGCACATCTCTCCAGCCCTCTCTGAATTCATCCTGCTGGTCGTTTCTTATAGAACAATAATATTCCATAACATTCACATACCATAATTTATTCAGCCATTCTCCAATTGATGGGCATCCATTCAGTTTCTAGTTTCTAGCCACCACAAAAAGGGCTGCCACAAGCATTCTTGCACATGTGGGGCCCTTTCCTTCCTTTAAGATCTCTTTGGGATATAAGCCTAGTAGAAACACTGCTGGGTCAAAGGGTATGCACAGTTTGATAACTTTTTCAGTATAGTTCCAAATTGTTCTCCAGAATGGTTGGATCCGTTCACAGTTCCACCAACAATGTAACAGTGTCCCAGTTTTCCCACATCCCCTCCCACACCTGTCACTATATTTTCCTGCCATTTTAGCCAAATTGTCAGGTGTGTAGTGGTACCTGAGGTAGAATTTGAACCCATGTCTGACTCCAAGTTCAGAATTCTGCCCAATGTATTATATTGCATCATTGGTACCTATCTGGGTAAATGACTAGCAAGTTTTCTGCATTAATGAATGCTGGGGAGTTGTCTCCTTGTGTACAGGGAGAAGGGGAGATACATATACACAAAGTCTCTCTTCCCATCCATTTATATGGAGGACTTATATGTAAGCCAGGCATTCATTAATGAATTCATTAATATATATAATATAGTATTGTATATTAATACATATAATATATTATTATAATAATATAATAATGAATTCATTTCTTGAATTTTAATCATTCCTGTGTTCTGAGTAACCTTGAACAAATCCCTTCATCTCTCTAAACTTCAGATGACTATAAAATGGGAGTGTTGGTCTAGATGGTCTCTAAGGTCCTTCCCAACACTAAAATTCTATACTGAAATTGTTTTTTGTCCTTTGACATCAGAACTCTGCCCAAGGCTTGCCTGTGGTGGGTAATGTTACAGACTAAGCACCACGGGAAGTGGGGAAAGAAAATTCTTAAGACTGAGGAAGGAGGAGATTAAGTGAAGCTAAGTGTGTGCAGAGATTTAGTCCCTCCAGTTAAAATGCTTTTTCTTTGAAATGCTCCCGGAGGCTCACTGCTTCAGGGGAAACTCAGAAGTACAGTCCTGTCATAGGCTCAGGAATACCTTACATAGCTCATTTTGATAGTTATGGAATAACTGATGGAATAAGTACCTGTACTCTATTGCTATTCACATAATGTGAGGAGATCCAAATGGAGAAGGAAGGAGGGAAGGAAAGAAGGAAGAAAGGAAGGAGGGAGGGAAGGAAAGAAAAGAAGGAAGAAAGAAAGAGAAAGAGGAGGGAGCAAAGAAAGAAAGAAGGAGTAAATAAAGGAGTTTAATATTTTTTCCATGAAGAATTTATGGGAAATTGTGAGCAAGAGTTGAAAGGGACCAGATGGCAGGATTGTAATGGGTTATTTGTTTTTTACTTTTCTTTATATCCCAAACCCTTGGTGTAATGCTTGGAGAAACTGAGGCAGTATCAGAGATTAGAGATTTTTAATAGTTTATTGATAGTTGTTGAGGGTTTGGACTCCATATCTATGGATGGGACTGAATGGGACTCTTGCCTCAAAGTATCCAGTTCATGGAGTGTTTGGACTGGCAGCCATATTAGCCAGCCATCTGGATCTCAAAGTATCCCACCCTAACAAGTTTGGAATCCATAATTATGTGTCTGGATGGGACTCTTGTCTCAAAGCACCCAGCCCATGGAGCAAGGGGCTCCAAGGACTCTTATAGGGCTCCAGCAGTCAGGGAAACAAAAGCAAAAGGAGAGATAGAACACTGGGGGATAGAAGTTCCAGGAAAGATCCATAAATTCAGTTCTGACAGGTTGGGGGTATGGAGGAAGACTCATAAATTCTGATAAGTAGTTAGGAGATATTGAGTCTGAGACCAGAAAGACATGCCCAAACATTGGAGATAAATCATCTGGAGTTTTATGTCTCTTTGGAATGCCAGTAGCCATAACTCTGTAGTCCCAGTTATCTCAGTCCTAATGGCCAGGAAGTGGGGTTTACCACTGAGGTAGACTGAGGCAGAACAAGTCAGGGAACTTGGAGCTGAACAATTAAGGGAAATTAAGGCAGAACAATTAAGGGAAATTGAGACGAGAACTGTGGCACAGCATTAATACTATGTGCAATTGACATTTAATAAATATTAATGATTGAATGATTGATGCTACTGGAGGAAAGACCCAAATCAACTAGCTCCACCAATATACTCAATCAGACAAAAATTCAACAAGCATTTATTATTGAATTATAGACCCTTGTGCTAAGTCTCTGGGATGTGAGAAGTAGGGAGGGGAGGAGTTAAAATACTCCCTGCTCTCAAGGAACCTGCATTCTTAAAATTCTAAAGGGGGCAAGGAGACAACATGAACATAAATAAGTATAAAGAGAATACCTACAGAGTAGATGGAAGGTAACCTTAGAAAGGAAGGAACTGGCATCTAGGGGGACTGTGAAAGGCCTCCTACAAGTAATGGCATTTGAGCTTTTTCTTGGAAAAAAAAGAAGAAAAAAAAAGACAGGGATTCTGAAACAGAGGTGAAGAGACAGAACTTTCCAGGTGTAAAGGATAACCAGCACAAAGGGATAAAGGCAAGAGACAGAGTATAGCATTTGGGAGACTGAAATTAAATCATTATGGCTAGAGAACAGAGTGTGTAAAAAGAGAATGATATATAAGTTTTAAATGCCAGAGTTCATATTCAGTCCTTGGAATAAAGGAATATAACCCCACATTTTCCTCTAGCTGCTAGTCTAAATTATTTATCCACCCATTTCAAAGATAAATCCTAAAACTGAGAGTTCAAAGAGACCTGAGAAGTAATCAAGTTCAACTCTCCTTTCATTTTAAAAGTAAAGAAATTGTGACCTGGAAATGCTGAATGTCCAAGGATTTCACAGAAACAAAATTTGCAGAACCAAGATTTGAACCTAGATTCTCTCACTCCTGAAGGAGCCAATTATTATCACACTCTACCAAACCATTCCTATTGGTTGTCTCTGCTCCATGCTTCTGTTCTTTCCTTATATATTTTTTCTTTTTCTATTCTTGGAGGTCCTAGATTATAAACATACCATTATTATCTACACATTCTCAAGCCCACCACATCTTCCAACTGTTTCCAAAACAAAAGAAAAAACCTGATAACCAATAGGTAACTCCCAGATTCACTATCACTAATTCACTTCATTCAGAATAACTGTCTCAATTTTATAAATGACAAAATAGATTCAAAAAGAACTTCTTATCACAGAAGAATTTCTAAGCTACTTGGTTTAATGACAAGTTAGATAATAATCTAAAATAATAAGTGCTTAGTTTTGAGCTAGGAATACTGACAATAAGTCCGGAAGAAATTTAAAGGGAAACCCATAGTTATAGGTTTGAAGAATCATGGAAAGCTTCATGAAGGCAGTGAAGTCCATAAAGAGATGGAGTCCAGGTAAAAGGATTAGCCTTAGAAAGGAGAAGGATTCATTTCCCCCATTCCCTCCCAACCCTAAAGGAAGAAATGATTTTGAAGATGTGAGGAGCTTGGTCTAGCCAGCCTCTGGTGCAGTGGCTTGACAAATTGCTGACAAGTGGAAGAAAGGTCTGAGTTTTAAATTTTAAATTAAAATTTTATTTCAATCTCCTAAGACTGAAGCTCATTTCACAAAGAGTAAAGGTCAGTTGTTTTAGAAAAATGATATACTTTTTACTTTAGCTCAGGTTTAAAAAAATGCCCATTTGATTGCTTCTGGATTAGATTTTGAGAAAAGCCTTTGATCAGAAACCTTGACTCTTTTATGATGAGGTCTTTTCTTTAATAAAGGCACATTTGATGGGACTGATCACAGAGTTTAGTTGTGAACTCTGAAGCTCTGGACAAATTTAGATATTTTCCATAAGCCCTGATTTGGATGGCATCCTGAGGCTGCAAAACCTCAAGATAGTAACAAGATAGGGTCCCACATCTTGGGACCCTAGCCCTCTCATCTCCAGCTTCAATATGGAAATCAAGAGTGAGTTTTTCCATTTGCCATATCCTATCCTAACCTCATTAACAACTCCTTCTCAGGCAACTCAAATATATTCTCTCACTTACCCACTTTGGTTCTTTTCCTAAATGTCTCAGTCACCTGTTGCAGCCCAGAAATACAAAAGAGATATGAGGAAAAATTGCTCCTGGAAGTAGGTTTTTTAAAAAACACAAGACTCTCAACTTTTAACTAGAAGTTACTGACTCTGGAGTCAAGGAACTTGGGTTCAAATCCTCTTCTGATGTTTGCTACCTGTGGGATTTTGGGGAAATCATTTAAATTTCTCTAGCCTCAATATCCTCAAATGTAAAATGAGGATATGTAGTAAGTTACTTTCCAGCTCTGTAACATATGTTTTCATGATATTATGATCAATGAACCTTATTTTAAAAAATTATTGACATAAATTGCTACATTAAACCCATTTACAGATTACCCCCAATCCATGATAAATCCTTATAACAAAGTAAAACAATTAAGTAAAACTAATTATACAATGACCTCATCTGAAAGCACATATAACTCATTTTCTAAATTAACAGGAATCTTTTTTTATTATTATTTTTCTCCTCACTCCACTGGGAAAACAAACAAACAAAAATTTCTTGCAATATTCATAGTCAGCCCTGTGGTGTCTGGTCTCATTGGTGTTATTCATTTCCCATGAGCTGCATTTTCTTTGGACTTCTTCATCATGCCCTGACATGATCCCCCCCCCCTTTTCACCTTCTTTTTGTATATTGTCTTCCCCTATAGATTATAAACTTCTTGAGGATGAGGATTGTCTTTTGTCTTTCTTTGTATCAGCCATAATAAGTGCCTAATAAATGTGTATTGATGGATTGTTATAATCCCCAAATTATAGATCAGAAAATTGATGCTAAGAAATTTTTTCAAGGTCACCTAGTTATTATATGGGTCTGAATCCAGATTTTTATTTTTCTACTATGTGACATTGTCTCTCTAAGTCCTATCTAAAAGCTCAAAACATGTCATTGGGGAGAGTGACACATTAGCCAGTTAACACAGTAATGGATATCAATTTATTTGATTAACCCATTTCATAGAAGGGGCATATGGAAGTATGAATTAAATGGAAGAGAATACAGCTCAGATTCTAGGCTATTGCTCAGATTCCAGAGAGATACTAAAGAGGAATGACTTGGCCATCTTGTAGCATTTAGATATAATGGGCCAGAGGGCCCCAAAAGAGGCAAGTGGGAAGCCACCAAACAGATGAGATCAAGGAGGTAGACAAGAAATACTGAAAAGAACACTTGCCTAGAAACCCAAAAAATAAACATCTAGTCTAAGTAAACATTCTGGGAAATAGCCTTTTGTATACAATCCATTATAAATACAAAAGTTTAACATTCTTCCCCTCAGCAGTATCCCTGTGTAGATATAAAATGAGTGGCCATTTCTACAGGCAATTTGAGGGGTGCTGCAGGGTCCTACAATGATCAAAAAGATGGATTTGTCCTTTGGTGCCTGAAATTTCCCCCAATAAAGCCACTCTTCTGGATTAATGCAACCAATGCATATGTTACCTGGAAAGGGTATCATTAAATTATAATAACTGATGAAACAAATAACCCACCAAATGATAGCAGCTGACATTTATATAGCATTCCGCTCAAATTACTTCATTTAAACTTCTTAACAGTCTGAGATGGGCACTTCAGATATTATGGGATTTTATGTTTATGGAAACTGAGTTTCAGAGAGGTCAAATGGTTTTGTTCATGTCATAGAAGTAGCATGTTTCAGAGGCAAAATTTGACCCAGGTCTCCTAAGTCGCACACTATCTTCTGTGTTCTAGTGCCTTCTACACTAGTCCAAAGGCAGTAGAAGATCATAGAAAGATTACTGAATTTGAAGTCTCAAACTGCTCAGTTGAATCCCATGAAATCTTGGATAAATCAATTCACCTCTTTGTACCTCAGTTTCTTTATCTAAAAAAGACTGGCTTCAGACTAGATACCTTCTGAATTTGAAATTTTATTATTGTATACTCATAAAAAAAAAAGATGAGTATAGTCAATATCTGGCAGATTGAATCACATTCTAGTAGAGTAGAAAAATTAATCAATAAACATTTATTAAGCACATATTATGTACCAGGCAATATGCTGAGTGCTGGGGATTTAAAAACAAAAACCAGTTCCTGTCCTTAAGGGGTTTACATTCTATTGGAGGAGATATCATGCAAACAAATATATACAAAGCAAGCTACATACAGATTAAGTAAAAAAAAATTAACAGGGAGAAGACATCAAAATTAAGAGGGTCAAAAATGAGATGGTTAGAATCATATGTGGGTTAGAACCCCAGCTCTGCTACTTACTGCCTATATGAATTTGGGCATATCATTTTTTTTGGGGGGGGGAAACTCAATGTCCTTGTCTGTGAAATGAGTAAATTCGACTGATTGGTCCCTAAGGTCCCTTCCAAATGCCATGGATCCCAAAAATTAGTCATCTAGTCTTTGCTTGAATAGTTCCACTAATGAAGTATAGTCACCACCTGGCATATCACAGAGACTCAAGTGACTATGATGGAGGATTTTAAGTTCCATTGGAAAATGAGATGCAAGTGGGATCTGTAGGAAGATAATGGAGGTGTAACCAGCGTTTTCTGGATGAGGTTTTGTAATGATGATCCCTGAGTTAAAAAGGATCTACCTGAGGAAGATTGGAAGATAACAGAAGGGAGGTGGGGGGTTTGTTGGAGTCATTAGTTCAGTTTTCAGTAGGAATATTTACACTTTAAAAATAAGCTAATACCATAAATCGAGTGTTGATTTTTTTGCTGATTGTCTAGACATAAGAAAGTGATGGAGAAAATGCTAATAATGCCGATTAAATGCATTTTTCATTTGTTTATTTTTTCATAGAACCAGTTGGTAAACATTTCCAATGCATCCCTGAAAGAGCAAAAGTTTTGTGGAGGCTAGTGGATCTTGTGGCAGTGAAGAATTTAGTTAAGTCATATGTAATCTCTGGTCAGCAACCAGGATCTGGATAACAGGATTTTTAGACTAGTGTCAGTGACTGTAATTTTACTGTCCATTGTTCAAAGAGATCCTTTTTTCTTGGAATTGCTTAATTTGACTATATCTCTACTTAAGCAGGAGGATGAGTTTCCAAGCTGATTCTGCACAAACCTTAGTAACTAAGTTACTGCCAGGCTAAGAGTAAATCAATCCACATAATAGCATTGTCAGTATGTGAAGCTATTTTGCTTGGACAGTTCAAATTCTCTTTATGACATAAAATGCTGTTTATTTGTTTTGGAAAAACACTGAACTATGGCCTGCCATTTAATGCTTAAAACTCCATTTCACAAAAGCTTTGGTGGTAGTTTCTTGATGGAGGCAGTAGGAATACAACTTGCAGAGTGGAAAATGGTATGCAGTATCTCCTATGGCTAAAGACTTAGCCATATGTTAGCCAATGTCTGCAGCAAGGAAAATTTTTAAAATTCATAAATTATGTTTCTGTTCTCAAAGTTCATTGGTTAAGAAGGATCTTATGCTTTGATTGGCAAGGTTACTGTATGAAAATGTTGGCCAAATTTGCCTGGAGCAGAGCTTTGAATAATTTGTGCAATTTGCATGGCACAGTGATTTTTAGGAAGCATATGTTATATGTTACATTACAGCAAAATTGACTGTATTCTCCCTAGTTCTACCCCTGAATGAACCAGGCTGGTTCTATACTACATTCTACTCACCAACCTCTTGTTGTTTTGCATGATTGCCAGTAATACCACCATTCATATCCACTCACTCCTACTCATGTACTACTGACTGAAGCTGGAGGAAGTCACAAAACTCACCAGAATAACTATTCCAAACCATTCTCTACAAGCCTCCCACAAGTTATATGACTACACACACACAATTTCTTAAATGAGAACTTCACCTCATACTTCAAAAATAAATGACATTTACCTCAATATTAGCCCTTCTCCTTTAAAATTATATTTCCCTGAAATTATCCCCCACTATGTCCTTCACACTAGTCTTTGAAGAAAAAGTGGCCCATCTCTTTACCATGCTCAGTCTCTCTCTTTGCTCATGATCCTATCTTGTCTTCCCCAATAGATTGTTCCCCCTATTAGTCACTTGTCTCTGTTTCTCCTCTCTCAGCTTCTGTCTCTCCTCTTCAATTTTCTGTACTAATGCTTCTTTCCATGCTGCCTACATTCCCACTGTAATCTATCTTCATCCTTAAAACAAACCTTCATCTGACTCAGTCGTGCCCACCATCTATTGTTCTATATTCTATATCTCTCCTTTTCTCAGATAAACTTCAAAAAGTTATATATGTTCAGTGCCTTCACTTCCTCTCTTTTAAACCCTTATGTCTTACTTTTGACCTAATCATGGGACAGAAACTGTTCTATCTAAAGTTACCTGTGACTTCTTCATTGACATTTATATTTTGTGATAGTAAATTGGGTCATCTTTTGTCTCAATTCTTATCTAGCCTCTAGCCATTGAATGGGCTTTGCCTCAGACAAACTAAAACTTGGGAAAGATCTAATTTAGAAAGTCCAAGGTCACTCACTGTCTCCCTAACCAGTGCCAGTCATCTTGATTTTTTTTCTTGCCACTGAATTTTGATGACTGGAGGAGAGTGGTGCTGACAACTTTTCTTAGCTCTGACTCCCTCAGATCCAATTCACAAGTGAGTCAAGACATCGTTCAGTGATGTCATTTGTCTTCTTCAAACATGAAGGATGAACAACAAGAAGAAGCTGTGAGTGAATTAAGAGAACCAACTCAGTTAACAAGACTTTCTCCTTTTTCTATCGTCTCATGTTTCTTGCCTATTTTCTCAAGATTGACTCAGCAGACTAATCTTCTTTGTTATTCATCTTTAGTAAGCAGGTACTCTTTAGAGCATTGTTCTTGGGCTACTTAAGTATTAAGTGGAGAAGTCATTAACTTTATTTCATTCTCAATAGATCATAAATCTCTCCAGTCAGAGTAGGAGAAAGGATAATACAGAAGACAAGGATTCTAAGGTGTTTTGGGCATCCCAGGATGGTACCATATAATAGGATGAAATTTGTGATCTTTGTTTTGAAGTGAAATCAGTTCCTACAGTCCTTAAGCTTCTTGTGAATAGAGATTGTTTCATTTATTGCTTTTATATCTCTAGTATTAAGTACAGTGTTTGGCACATACTAGCCAGTTACTTGATATTTGTTGATTGATTAATTGTATTTCTCATTCAAACAGTTAGAACTAGTTTCCCATCCAGGTCCCTGGCTCTACTCTCCATTTTCCAATCATTTCTTCAATAGTGTCAACCAAATAATCTTGTTAATGCATTGTTTGGATCAGATCACTTCTTTTTTCAAATACCTTTAGTGTTTATCCATTCTCTATCAAGTGAAATAAAAATTTCTCACCCTGTCATTCAAAAACCTCCATAACATGATCCAGCCTATGTTTTGAGCCCTTTATCATATTACTCTGCTCCATAGATCCTCCCTTCCAGCCAAACCAAACTGTGTTTTTCTGTGTTTTTGTTCTTCATTTTCCCATTTCTTTGTCTTTTCTCTCACCACATCCCACAACTAGAAAAGGCCTGGTTCCTTTTTTCTCATTGATTTCCATATATTGAAACACCTCTTTTGTCCTGGTCATATTCAAGGATAATATTCTACATCTCTACCATTGAAATAAAAGTGATCTCTACTTTTACAGATACCTTCTAGCATATTGTCTGGACTTCTTTTGAACTAATCATATTCTCTTTCATATCATATGCATGCAAATCTTATTTCTTCTTCATATATTACAAACTCCTGGAGAGCAGAGTCTATTCCTAACTAATGGATAAAACAAAATCATTTATTAACCATCTATTGTATTCTAGTAGATACATAGTAGATACTGAGGATACATAGACAAAAATAAGAATTGCTGTTTTCAAGAGTTGTCTTTCCTGTCTTTTCCCCTTTTTTCCCTTTCCCCCCTTTTTGCCCTTTTCCCCCTCCTTCCTTCCTTCTTTCCTTCCTTCTTTCCAGGAAACTAACAAATGTCTATTGAATTGCTTTATAGAATTTAGAGTTGGAAAGAATACTGTGTATGAAATATATACATCATGATCAACAAACACAGGGCTTTTTAAAAATTTCAGCATCTGAAATCTTGGGTTTTAGAAAAACTCAGTCCAGATGCCATGTGGGCCAAAGATATTATCTATCTATCAAAACAAAGAATAATAAGATTATACAAAGTAATAGCAATGTTGTGGGATGATCAGCTGTGAATGACTTTTTTATTCTCAGCAATACAATAATCCATGACTACTCTGAAGGGCTTATGATGAAAAAATGCTTTCCTTATCTAAGGAAAGAAATGATGGGGTCTGAGTACAAATTGAAGTATACTTTTTTAAACTTTATTTTTCCTGAGGTTTGGGGGGACTTTGGAGGGAGGGAGGAATCTATATTTTCTCTCACAACATTACTGTTATGGGGAAAAAAATAAAAAGCTGTCAGTCCCCAGGAAAAAAAAAGAATCATAAGATTAAAATCAGGAAATGATCTTTATCCTCTAGTTCAACTCTCTGAGTCTACATGTGAGGAAACTGAGGTTCTAAATGGTTAGGTAAGCCATCAGATCTCACACATATTGTCAATAGTAGAGCTGGGAAATAAACCTGTAATTCTGTATATAGTTCTTTGCCTTTGTTCCAATTTTCAAATACCCCAGTACTAGCAAGGAAATTTCTCTAGCTTGATAAGTAACTAGTTATAAAATATTATTATTTAGAGTAAAATTTCAGGCTCTTTCTTTAGTGTAATACCTTAAGGAATATACCAGGCATTGAATGAATGATAATCAGAAAGTGAAACATCAAAATCAGAGTGATATGCCATCAACTAGTGGCATATCAGCATGAGCCAGAAAAAAAAGGATAGAAGTAGACCAATAGGAATGCTGAGGATACAAAGCCAGTTCATTTCCTTTTATTAAAGAAATCCTTCTTTCACTTCCTAACAACTAGAATACTCTTCTAACAAGAAGTCGTTATTGAGTTGAGAATGGAGCCCCACTTCTGTGTCTCCATTCAGTCTCTTTAGAGAGAGTTACATATGCAATATTGCACAGTTCTATCTCCACATATTTCCTCTTCCTTTATTCTCCTGCAAGGCCCTATAACTGTTTTCAAGTACTTCTTGTTGCTGACAGGGTCACCCAGCCTATTCATTTCTTCTGGTGACTAAATGAATTGCATTTAGCCTGAAGGATAAGGCCAAGATGCTCCTCCCTACCCCCACCCCACCAAGTCAGCTTATATTAGTGACACAGGTAAGATTAAGGACATTTCTGTTCTATCTTAGAAGCGGTAGGTTGAGAAATGGTCTCCAAAGAGAATCTGTGACAATCAATTAATAGTCCCAGATGCTTCTAATAAATTCTTCAGTGGAACACTAGAGAAAACTAAGTCAGCAACTCCCAGACTGATTTGGGTGTAAGTGAAATTTATTCAAGTAGCAAAATCCCTGAGTTCTACTGTATCCTGGTTTTATCCACAGAGTCATTTTTTTTTAAATTATTGTTGAGAGTGAATCTAGTTATGAAGAAATGAGTTGGCATTGATGTTTGGATCTTAACATTAATAGGAGGCCTGGGGAATATTTGCCCAATGACTGCTTTGCCTCTAAAGGCAGGCAAAGACCTGTTATTTTCTAAGGGCTAGAGCATATATTTACCTAAGAGTTTTAAGGTATACAGGTAGCAGGAACATTATTATCACTTGTTTTTGTTTTTTGTTTTTTGTTTTTTGTTTTTTTTTATGGATAAGGAAACTGAAGCTTAGAGAGGTTAGATCTCCTGAAAGCAGGCATTCTTTTGATTTCACCTTTGTTTTCTCTAGTATTTAGCACATAGTAGGTAGTTAATAAATTATTGTCAATTAAATTATTGATTAAACCCTACTTGACTGATTAAGAGCACACTAGTGATAAGCATCAGAGAAATAATCTGAACCCAGATTTCTCTCAGTTTTAGAGCAGGAGTCATAAGGATCATGCTTAGAGAGTCAACAATGGTCCATACTTGGAAAGTCATTGCTCTTGAGTCCATGAGATTTCTGGGAGGTATTCAGGATAGAAAAAACAAAACAAAACAAAACAAAAACAAACTTTGGATTTGGTATCAAAACAGTGCATTTGAATTCATTTCATTTTTGCCATTTATCTCTCTGTACATCTTATTTGAATAAAGAACTTTTGCAGGACAAAGATGTTTTTACCTTGGCATTTCCAAACCTGGGTTCTTGAAGTATTTAACCATCATCTCTCACAACCAACCATCTTTTTTATTGACAATAATGTACACTTCTATATATGACTATGTGTCCATGGACAAGTTATATTATATTTCTATGCCTCGGTCTCCTCAGGTGTAAAATGAAGACAATGATATTTGTACAATCTCCTTTACCAGGCATTGAGTTGAGTCCAGAGGATGCAAAGACAAAATATAACAATCCTTGTTCTTAAGGAACTTACATTCTACTGAGGAGACAATAAGTAAAAGTTTGTTCATATAGTATGCAGAACTCTGTTATTGGCCATTTTGGCATTTCTACAAGTCCTTTCTTTAGCCTTGGATTTTAAAAATTAATATTTTGTTATGTGAAGGTTGTTCTTTCAGGTTGTGAATTGGGATATTGATTATCTTCTCTTTGTCTTCCCTTATGCTAAACAGTCATAAGATGTTAGATTTGGAAGATGGAAGGGACATTAGAGGTAATCGTGACATTAGAGGTAACATTTCACATGCTATCTGAAAACCAGAGATATTTGGTTTGCCCAGGTTCACACAGATAGCCAAATATCTTTGGTAACAATTTGAGGGTCATAATTTATGATTCATTTCCAGGAAAACAAAAATTTTGGAGGAAAGGTGAGATACCTGTCAAAGTGGCTACTTAACCAGTCAATCTGCTAAAAAGCTTTATGAGAAAGGAGTTTGGCTAAAAGGGTTTTGGTTTTTAATTTGCTTTTTAATTTTTTAAGCAGGGAAAGAAAAGGATTAACTTTTTTCTCACTACCCTTACCAACTGAGAGTGACCTTCATTTATTATCATGTTCCACTTTTACCTAAAAAATATCACATAGTACAATGGTGAAAGATTATCAGGATTGACTTGAATCAAGGTATTATCAGTCCCAGCTTGGGAAGGGTAAATGTTATTAAGACTGCCTAATTTAGAACCAATTGTCTGAACTTGGTCAGTTTTTTTGTTTGGTTGGTTTTTGATTTTGGGGGGTATTTTTGGTTCCACCATCAGACATTCAACTAGAAACAAAGGCCACAAGTGATGGCTGCACAATGTGATATCTCAATACGAAGTTCCTGGGGTTGTTACATTCTACTGCAAAAATCAAACCCAATTCAATTCCAGCAAAAAAGGAAGCAACGACCAACTCTCCTTTCATCTGAAGTGCTTTCATTCCTCTTCATGTCTTATTTTTCAAAAAGCAATTCTTAAGGATCTAGGATGTGTTAAACACAGCATCTTTCATCCTAGGTTGTTGAGGTACTTCTCTGTCACAGTTCCCTTGAAACCTTCCTCCATGAAACATTTATTCCGTAAGTGTCTTGCAAGTGATGCCAATTTGGAGAAATCCAAGAAATGAAATCCTAACTAGAAACTCAGAAGCTCTGAGATGTCCCCCTGATTAGACCAACAAAATTCTACATGAATTAGAGCATATTGCTTTGTGGCACTGTTCTCTTCATCTTTGAAATGGGGAAAATGAGAGTCACGTACTTTTTTATTGTTAAAGCTTTTTATTTCCAGAACATATGTATAAATAATTTTTCAACATTCACCTTTCCAAAACCTTGTGTTGCAAATTTTTCCCTTCCTTTCCCCATTCCTTCCCCCTTGACAGCAAATAATCCAATATATGTTAAACGTGTGCAATTCTTCTATACATATTTCCACATTTATGATGCTGCATAAAAAATCAGATCAAAAAGGAAAAAATGAAAAACAAACAAAAAAAGTGCAAGCAAACAACAACAAAAGTGAAAATACTATGTCGTGATCCATATACAGTTCCCACAGTTCTGTCAATGGGCGCAGATGGCTCTCTTTCATCACAAGACCTTTAGAACTGACCTGAATCATCACACTGTTGAAAAGAGTCACATCCATCAGAATTGATCATCACATAATCTTGCTGTTGCTATATACAATGAACTCCTGGTTTTACTCATTTCACTCAGCATCAGTTCATGTAAGTCCTTCCAGACATCTCTGAATTCATCTTCCTGATAATTTCTTATATAACAATAATATTCCATAACATTCATATACCATAACTTTTTTCAGCCATTCTCCAACTGATGGGCATCCACTCACTTTTCAGTTTCTTGCTAATTCAAAAAGAGCTGCCAGAAACATTTTTGCACTTGCAGGTCCCTTTCTTGCCTTTATGATCTCTTTGGGATATAAGCCCAATAACACTGCTGGATCAAATGGTATGCATAGTTTGATAACCCTTTGGGCATAGTTCCAAATTGGAAAACCACTTACTTTAGAGAAATGTTTGGATCAAAGAATAATACACTCATTCCTTCCACAAGCAATTATCAAGCATTTATTTTCTGTGTGCCAGGTATATATATGCAATGATTAAAAACAAAACTATGCATCTCCTTAAGGAATTTACATCTTTGTAGGGATAACAATGTGTACAGCTATAGGCAGATTTATTTTTAAAGATACAAAGTAATACTGAGGAGAGGTTTAACAATAGGGAGGTGGGGGTCAGAAAGGAGGTGTACAAGGAGGTGGATCTTCAGCTCACTCTTTGAAGAAAGCTAGATATTCTAAGAAGTGAAGGTGACAAAGGAAAGCATA
Organism: Myrmecobius fasciatus; assembly: GCA_023553655.1. Classification (NCBI taxonomy): domain Eukaryota; kingdom Metazoa; phylum Chordata; class Mammalia; order Dasyuromorphia; family Myrmecobiidae; genus Myrmecobius; species Myrmecobius fasciatus. The sequence continues at coordinate 54,033 of JAJPUD010000523.1, forward strand.
ATAAGCATGAGAGATAATCTAAAAAAGGCACAGAGATATGAGATAGAATATTTTATATCAAAGAAACAAAAGTGAACAAAAACCCCCACAAGAATTAGAATTTTGGCTAAGAGGGAGAATGAGTGAAAGGCAGTCATATGCAATAAGGCTGGAAAAGTAGACTGGAATTCAATTGTAAAGGGCTTTGTGTTGTAGAGAAAGGTTTGTATTTTATCCTAAAGGCAACAGGGAACCCTCAGAGCTTCTTGAGCAAATAATAAAGGATTTGTAAGTGGAAGAGACCTATAGGAACAGCAGTAGCTTGTTGTAAAATTTGTGCAGGAAGATGAATAACATGGGTATAAGAGGTCTTCGGCATTATGAAGAGATGTTCTGTATTTCACCATACCACTGGACAAAAATTGATCCTCCATCTCATCTAACCTCTGTAGAATAAATAATCCAAACTTTATTAGTTTTCCAGCCATGACATAAAGCAAGGCATTCTCACTTTGGGTGATTGTTAGATTGTTAGAAGAGGCATTCTCCATGGGCTGATTTGCCCTATTCACTGTCTTTTCTTCTCAGAATATGGTGGCCTCCACATGTGCAAGAATGTTTGTGGCAGCCCTTTTTGTAGTGGCTAGAAACTGGAAATTGAATAGATGCCCTTCAATTGGAGAATGGCTGAATAAATTATGGTATATGAATATTATGGAATATTATTGTTCTGTAAGAAATGACCAGCAAGATGATTTCAGAGAGGCCTGGAGAGACTTACATGAACTGATGCTGAGTGAAATGAGCAGAACCAGGAGATCATTATACACGGCAACAACAGTACTATATGACGATTAATTCTGATGGACATGGCTCTCTTCAACAATGAAATGTTCCAAACCACCTCCAATTATTCACTGAAGAAAGCCATATACACCCAGAGAGAGGGATGTGAAATGTGGACCACAACATAATATTCTCATACTCCTTGATTGATGTTTGCTTACATTGTGTTTCCTTTATCTGATATATCGTTTGTGTAGATAAGATTTTTCTTGCACAACAATGATAAGTTTGGAAATATGTATACATATATTCGATTTGCCAATATTTTAACATAATTAACATGTAGTGGATATCCTGCCATCTAGGGGAGGGTGGGGAGTTGGGGGGAAAAATTTGTAGCGGAAAGCTATGTAAGGGTTATTGTTGAAGAATTACCCACACATATGTTATGCAAATAAAATAAAATTAAAAAAAAAGAATATGGTGGCCTACTAAATGACCTAGGATTTTTCCAGAATCTAAGCCCAACTGGGACTTTACCATTGTTGAAATTTGTTCTCTTTGCGTCCTATTAGAGTTTCTTCGAGATGCAATGCAAAAGAAGTGAAAAGCACACAGAACTCATTGTCAGAAAGATGTTAGTTCTCCAGCTCTGTCACATATTAGACTACCAGGCAATGGCTGAGATGGCGTTTCTTCATCTGTAAAATGCAAATAGCAATATTCCCATTTTCTTTATCAAATGTGATTGTGAAGATCCAGTGGAATACTGAATGAGAAAGAGGTTCTATACTGTCAAACACTATCTAAATATCAATTATTATTCTGTCTCTCCTCATAATCCCTTCATATTTTATTGATTTATAACATTTTTTCTAAATGTTTATTCAACATTTCTCTTCTCTTCTCTACATTCATCTGGTTTATCTTAATTTCAGTCCAAGAAGTATTTCAGTATTTACAAAAATGTTCTATGGAGCCAATGTCATATACAATGAACTCCTGTTTTAAACCAACTAAATGGCTTAAGATAAATGATGATCCAAAGGAAAACTTTATAATTCAGAGCCTGTTTTATCTGCTACTTTCTTGTCCACTACAGGTTAGCCCCATATAAGGAAACCTAATATGGGATGACATCATAGAATGTGAGATCCAGATTTTTCTCCTTTTACAAAATAGATATGTATTCATATATATATATATATATATATATATATGTATGTGTATATATATATATATATATTACTTTTATGACATTTAGATTTCTTCTTGTCCCTTCACTGGCTTTTTCATTGGTAATTGATTTTCCACTCTAATCACATGGGAGAAGATTGCAGTGAAGGGAGAACCTTTTAAATGCTTTTTGTAGTTCACTGTAGCAAGTAGAGAGGGGCTCATTCAGCAGACTTAAAGAGAGCATAAGTATCTCAAATAAAAGACTTTCAAATTCAAAATAATCTGTCTTGCTGCCCTTGTGGGTCTTAGGAACAATTCTGTTTTCTAACATCTTTATGATCTCTAAAGTCCCTTCCAGAATAGCATTTTATGACTATGACAGGACCCAAGCAGGATCTCATCTCCCTGATACAGTCTTTCAGCAATATCTATGGATCTATTTATGATGGCACAGGAACCACTGAGTACAATGAGAAGTCCCAATTCTGCCACTTTTCAGTTGTGTCATCTAAGAGAAATCAACTTCCTTTTTGGGATCTTAGTTTTTTCCTCTGTAAAATGAATTGGTAGGACTATATGCTCTCCAACTAGGCTCCCAGCTCTAATAAGCTATGAGTATTCTAATAGACAATGTGGTTTCATGGATAAAGAATCATTCTCAGAATCAGGAAAATATGAGTTCAGGTCATATCCCTGACATCTATTGACCATGTGATCTTTGAGGAATCACTAACATCTTGCCCTAAGCAACACTCTAAGACTTTAAGATTTAGAATCAGTATTAATCTGCATCGGCAAATGGGTTTTCCTCATTGGGAGTTCTAAATGCCAATGATGTCAGAGGTCTAGTCCTCCCCACCAAAAAAAAAAAAAAAAAAAGAAACGAAAGAAAGAAAATATATTAGTCCTCCTTACCCTCCCTTTTTATTTTTAATCTTGATGAATTCTTCCTTTTCTTCTCCTTCCCATCTTTCCTCTTGGTATGTTACAAGATCACAGTTAACCCACAGGAGTTGATCTAGTATTTCATCTGTCAAAGGGAAGGAAATGTTCTCTAGGAGCTTCCGAGACTTTAATTAAACATGACTCGGGCTGAGCAGCAGCCCATAATAAAACTTTTATTAAAAAAAACACAGATAAGATACTGCATAACCAGGAAAGCCATATCGTGCCCTTGCTCTCCTTAATGGACCAAATTACTCATTAGAACATTAGAACCAATGAAGATCTCTACCCTGCCTCCTCCCCCACCCCTAATGCAAAACCTTTGAGTCACCTTCTATTTTAGGAATTAATAAATTTATTCTTATTTGATTTGTTATATAATTTTTCAGAAAAGGGCATTTCACTTTACTGAGGAATTTCAGAAGGCTCAATGGAATAGGGAGACCAGCAACACCAAATTAGCAGCCTCGCTTCATCTAAGGGGCTGATTTACAGTCTTTCACATGCTTTGAAGCACAACAGATATGATGGCTCTGGGAAAGAGCACTAAATCTCAGCTCCCTTGCCACGTGGGTGACAGTAGCTGCTTAAGTGGAGTCTGATTTGTGAGACTGGCAGAGACTTACATTCCACACCTCTGTCATCTCTCAACCAAGGATCTGATTTCCAAAAGAGCTTTCCTTCCCTTCCTATCCCCTGCACCCTACTTTTAATAACATTCTAGCATTTTCCTGATTCCATTCTTCAAAGACCATAAGGAGTTCCATGGACACTTTCTCATTTACTATTATCAAGCAGGTGGGAATGGGCAGCCCCATTTTTTGGGATGAGAACAAAAGTCTCTGAAAGGAACTTGTCCAGCAATACCCTAATGAAAACTGCCTATTTCACTGAACTTTTCACTTCAACATTTCAACTGGTCATGAATCTCATCCAAAGTATCAGTGCTGATGTAACATGGTATAGTGCAGAAATGCCAAACACTTCTGAGAACCAGATTAAAATAAAATCAGGGAAAATTTGACAAAATAAATAAAAAAATTACAATGCAAATAATGTCAATATAGTACCTCCAGGGATGTTTATGTATGGTTTAGTGCCACCCTCCCCCCATTTTCCCCACACACATTGCTATATGAGTTTGATGCCACTGGAATGGTGGAGAGTTGGATTTGGAGCCAAGAAGAACTAGTTTAATTTTGCTTCTCATAATTTTTAGTTATGTGACCCTAGACAAGTCATTTAATCTCTGTAGTACTCAGTATCCTCATCTATAAAATAAAGGATTGAACATTCCTTTTCAGCTCTAAATCTATGAAACTGTGATTATCTCCCTATTATTAATACAATCAAATACAGCCTTCCCTATTTTTCTCTTAATGGAATTCACAACCTGACTATTTTTCCAGACTTGTGCCTCTGAGCATTCTACAATACAACCAAATTGGTCTTCTTGCCATTTCTCACTTGTGGTACTTAGTCTCCTGCTTCCTTGTCTTTTCACAAGCTGTCTTCAAGTGTCAAATGTATTTCTTCTTTACCTGTCTATTTTTCAAAGCTCAACTCAAGCATCACTATGTATGAGGCCTTTCCCAATCTCTACCCACCCCCAGTTGCTAGTGTTTTTTTCTAAAAAAAAAATTCACTGAAAAAATGCAAATGAAGGTGGCCTACCTGTATCAGATCTAAACTATATTATAAAACAGTGGTCATCAAGATAATTTGGCACTGGCTAAGAAAGAGAATAGGCAATCGGTGGAATAGGTTAGGTTCATAGGACAAAATAAGTCAATAACTATGGTAATCTAGTGTTTGACAAACCCAAAGACCCCAGATTTGGGGCTAAGAACTCACTATTTGACAAAAACTGCTGGGAAAATTGGAAACTACTATAGCAGAAACTAGGCATTGACCCACACCTAGCACAGTATTCTAAGATAAGGTCGAAATGTGTTTATGATCTTAGACATAAAGAATGATATTATAAACAAATTAGAAGAACATAGGATAGTTTACCTCTCAGATCAGTGGAGGAGGAAGGGATTTGTGACCAAAGAAGAACTGGAGATCATTATTGATCACAAAATAGATAATTTTGATCATATTAAATTAAAAAGGTTTTTTTCAGAGAGGCCTGGAGGGACTTGCATGAACTGATGCTGAGTGAAACGAGCAGAACCAGGAGATCATCATACACAGCAACAACAGTATTACATGATGATCAATTCTGATGGACATGGCTCTCTGCAACAAAGAATTGTCTCAAACCAGTTCCAATTGTTCACTGAAGAAATTTGCTTGCATTGTGTTGCCTTTCTCTGATTCTTTTTTTTCCTTGTAGATAGGATTTTTCTTGCATAACTTCTCAAGCATTTCAACATTATTAACATGTAGTGGACTTCCTGCCATCTAGGGGAGGGGAGGGGACTGGGGGTAAAATTTGTAATGGTAAGCTTTGTAAAGATCAGTGTTGGGGAACTACCCATACATATGTTATATAAATAAAAAGCTTTAATAAAAAAATTAAAAAGGTTTTGTACAAACAAAATGAATACAGACAAGATCAGAAAGAAAGCAATAAACTGGGAAAACATTTTTACATTCAAGGATTCTGATAAAAACCTCATTTCTAAAATATATAGAGAATTGACTCAAATGTTTAAGAATCCAAGTCATTCTCCAATTGATAAATGGTCAAAGGATATGAACAGATAATTTTCAGATGAAAATGAAACCATATGAAAAGGTGCTTTAAATCATTATTGATCAGAGAACTGCAAATTAAGACAATTCTGAAATATCACTACATGCTTTTCAAATTGGCTAAGATTACAGAAAAATGTAATGATAAATGTTGGAGGGGATGTGGGAAAACTAGGACACTAATACATTGTTGGTAGATTTGTGAATGGATCCAACCATTCTGGAAAGCAGTTTGGAACTATGTCCAAAGAGTTATCAAACTGTGCATACCCTTTGATCCTGCAGTGTTTCTACTGGGCTTATATCCCAAAGAGATCTTTAAAAAGGAAAAGGGACCCACTTGTGCAAAAATGTTTGTGACATCCCTTTTTGTAGTGGCAAGAGACTGGAAACTGAATGGATGCCCATCAATTGGAGAATGGCTGAATAAGTTATGTTATATGAATATTATGGATTTTTATTGTTCTGTAAGAAATGACCAGCAGGATGATTTCAGAGAGGCTTGGAGAGACTTGCATGAACTGATGCTAAGTGAAATGAGCAGAACCATTACAGCGTTTTACATGGCAACTACAAGACTATATGATGATCAAATGGACATGGTTCTCTTCGACAATAAGATGATTCAGACTAGTTCCCATGGTCTTGTGATGAAGAGAGTCATCTACATCCAGAAACAGGACTGTGGGAACTGAGTGTGGTTCACAATATAGCATGTTCACTCTTTTTTGTTGTTTGCTTATATCTTATTTTTTCTCATTTTTTCCAGTTTGATTTGATTTTTCTTGTACAGCAAGATAATTGTATAAATATGTATGCATATATTGGATTTAACATATACTTATACCATATTTAACAAATATTGGAGTACTTATCCTCTAGGGAAAGGGGTGGGAGAGAGGAGGGAAAATTGGAACACAAAGTTTTGTAAGAATTAATGTCGAAGAATTATCCATGCATATGTTTTGAAAAATAAAAAGTTTTAATAAAAAATAATTCAAAAATATTATTACATATGTATGTCATATGTATGTATATCATAATCAAATGTGCTTATATATGTATGTGCATGCATACATCTGTATGTATACATGTAAGTGTGTTGTACATGCATGCACACACATTTATACATGCAAACATACATCTATATGGCAAAAACATTCTAACTTTTAAGTGTTAAAGAGAAGGGTTTGTATTTTATCCTAAAGGCAACAAGGAATCCTTGGAGTTTCTTGAGTAAATAATAAAGGATTTTTAAGTGGAATAGACCTATAAGGTTAGCAGAAGCTTATTGTAATATTGGTGCAAGAGAATGAATAACATAGATATAATAGGTTTTCAGCATTATCTCAAAATGGAAAGAGCTACCACGAAAAAGTTTCTCTCCTTCACTGCTTCTGTTTGGACATTAGTCAAAGGCTGGATAATCTTTTGTAGGTTATATTAAAATGGTGATTCCTGTTTTCTATGGATTGGATAAAATGACTACATAGGTCTTCTTTATTTCTAAAATTCTGTGATTTTATGATTCCAGCCCTGCTATATAGACTGTTTGTAAATCTTACTTCAGTCTCAATCCTGATTTATCCTCATCTTCCAATACCACTTATCACAAACCTACCCCACATAGGTAAATTTTGTGTATGTGTTTGAAGAGAAACAGAAACAGAGAAAATATTTAAATTCTTACATGTTGTCTCCTCAATGGAATCTGGGTTTTGTTGAGGTATTTTTTCCTTTCAATCTTAAATACCTAGCACAGTGCCCAGCATATGTAATGCACAATGCGTTGTTTTGTTAATTAACTATCAATTGATTATGAGATTTCATTTCTACTGCATTCCTACAGCAATGACCACAAGGTAATGTTATAGGGACTGCTACTGTAGCAGGTAGGATAATGGGAATGAAATGTATTTCATCCTACTACCACAAACCTTTGATTGTTTTTTCCACTACGTCTCAATATCTTGAAGGCCTTTCATTCCAGATAGTGTCAGTATGTTGTTATCTATTTAAAGTATTGTTCTTAAATGTTTATGGGGTCAATGTTTAAATTGAAAAGCCATGCACAATATTGAGAGCTAAGTAGTTCTCAAATTTATGATCTTATGGCTCCATTTTGACAATAATGATAACAGCTAGTATTCCAATAGTGATTTATGTTTTGCAAAGTCCATCCCAAATATTATCTCATTTTATCCTTATAACAACTTTGGAAATAGGTATGTTATCATCTTGATTTTATAGATGAGGAAACTCGGGCAGATAGATGTTAATTAACTGTCTTATTGAGAATCCTACATCTACTAAGAGTATATGAGGCTTGATTTAAACTCAAATTTTCTTGACTCTACCTATAGGCCATCAGTCATTGAGTTAAATAGCATTTATCAAGTTCCTACTATATTCTAGCAACTATGCTAAATGCTGAAAATACAAAGAATGACAAAGCAAAACAAAATAGCCCATGTTCTCAAAGAGTTCACAGTCTAATGAGATGTCATTAAGGAAAGCAGATACAAAATGAGCCATTCACTATATTTTTTCAGTGATATGATATGGCTACTGACTGACATATGGTAGCCATATGTAGGAAGTGATTAATCTGTTTTGGTCAACTTCCTCTTTGACTTGGAAGCCATAATCATTTGTATTTAAGACAGGTAATATTGGGTTTAGGTCTAGGCAGAATATTATAGGTTTAAACTAACTTCGTGGAAAAAATCCCTATTTTAAGGAAATCATTTTAACGTGATTGTGTTGACAAATGGAGTATTTTAAATAGACAATAATTTTTCATCATTCCACCTCATACATCAAAATATCTGTTATATTTGCATCCATTTTATGTATTTGCAATACAAGAAAGAGTACATGGAACAAGAAATGAGTCAACGAGCTTTGTGATAATCAATAAAGGCAATATACATATAACAGTGCTTTGGTACAGCATTTTCAATAATTATTAAATCAAAAATTAGCTTTTCTTTTTACTTCTGGGACTTTTTGGCACACTTTTTCTCCTTAGTAAAACATTTTCTATTTTTATGTCTATAGATCCTTGTGTGATACACAATTTTGTATATAGAGAATATATAAACTCAAAATCAGCTTACATGTGGGGATTGGGAAGATAAAATCATTATTGTTTTCATCTTTTGACAACGTGTGTGTGTAGGGGGGTGTGGGTGTGTGGGTGTGGGTGTTGCCTTCTGTTGGGAAAGGTGAAATAAGGCTTGCATTTAATAGAAAGTTGGTAATGTTTTGCAAGCAATTCATATGCCATTGTGAAGCATTTGAGCCAATCAATATGGATCTTATTCAGGCCCATAACTTTCCAGTTTCGCAAAGGAGCTAGTGTTGCACTCCCCTCCCTTGATGTAACCTTTCTCTTAGTCATTAGGTTAATATTATGTAACTGTGTTGTTTCATATTTGACCAATGTTGCATTTTTATTAAGTAAGATTTCCAGCTAAGTGGTAAAGTGTATAGAGTGCCAGGCTTGGAATCAGAAAGACTTGTCTTCCTGAGTTTAAATCTGGCCTCAGACTCTCCCTACATGTGTCACCCTGGGTAAGTCACTTAACCCTGTTTGACTCGGTTTCCTCAACTGTCAAATGAGGTGGAGAAGAAAATGGCGAACCAATCTGATGTCTTTGCCAAGCAAACTCCAAGTAGGGTCACAAAGAGTTGGGATATAAATGAAAATAATAAGCAACAGCATCAAAAAGGTCTCCTGTGATCAGACAACAGACATTTTCCACAGCCCTTTTCAGATACTCTATTGATTTCTTTGTTTAAGTAAACTTTTGTAAAACTTTTATTATTCATGTTGATGCGTTATTGTTGTGATTACATCGTATTGCTTTGACTCTTTGTATCTCTTTCATCCTTTAACTCTTGCTTTCAATTATTGGTTGAGGGTATCTAGAATTTCTGATGTGTTTGTTTTTCTAGGTTCTCTTTCCTGTCTTTGTTGATTGTTTTCTTTTTTCCCCACAATCTGATATTTGTGTTTTTATCACTAATATTTAGATATTGATGTTTAATCAGCATCATCTTTTCTTCAAGTCTTTAATAGTTTTCTTCAGCTGTTTTTACCATGCCATTAGTTTATGCCTACCTTTAGGCATATTCCTTAACAGCCCTACCTTTCCTCCTATGGTCCTTACCATGGCAACATTAGCATGCCCTTTTGTGTGCAGTCTCTGAAATATATTTAAAATTTGTACCGAGTACTGTGAAAGAATGCATTTGTTCTTGATACCAGCTTTGTAAAATTATTTTACTTTGGCATATTTTTAACACAACTTCAGACTGATGTCTGAAGAGAAGAGGTGAGGGGGAAGGAGAATTCACTCTGAAGGCAGCTCTTGAGATAGCTCTAGCTGTTAGAGAGTTTTTTCTGTCTGACCTAAATTGTTCTTTTTGCAACTTTCACCTATGATTCTTCTCTCTATGGCTTAATAGAATAAATTTTTTCTTCTAATTTTGCTAGGTAAAGCATAACCCATTTATCTTCTACTTAACTTATTCCATCAAAAGAAGAAAAGTTTATTATGAGCATCAGCTATTCTTGATGAAACCATGTTATCTCATTATAATTCCTATTCATTTTTAAGAGTTGTACAATCATATCTTTAATAATTCATTCTAGAGACAAGCTTATTGATGTAGAGTTTGTAGACTATATTGGCCCTCTTCTCTTTCTCTATTTTTTCCCTTGATGATCTCATCCATTTCCATGGGTTTAATTACTTCCTTTAATAATTGTATATATTCGGGGGGCGGAGCCAAGATGGCGAACTGCGGACAGCTTTCTCTGTGAACTCCCTCCGACAATTCCCTCAAATCCAGAAAGTAAGCCTTAAAACTGGTTCCTGAGTGAGGTCCTCACCAAGCATTTGGACTACAACGCACTTCTATAAAAGATCTACCTTGAAAGAACTCCGGAGAAGGTTAGCCTCAGGGGAAATCGGCCTCCGGTCGCGATCGGACTCCAGCCGGGGCGGAAGTCAGGGCTGCAATAGAGGGGCGGATTTTGGGCACCCAGGAAGCCCCTGGGAGACGCCTGGGCCACTTTGCTCTGCTTGCGGGCAGGTGCTTTGGCAGATCTGCCTTTGGAAGGGGGTGGATTGAGAAAAGCTGAAAACGTGGTCCTGGTGCAAATCTAGCCCGACCAGCCTCAGACCGGAAGTCAACTCGGCAAACTGCCCCAGGGCAAATACAAATTGTTGCAGTTTTCTCGGCTTTTGACCAATATCCCAACTTTAAATCATGAGCAAGAAGCAGAAGAGAGCTCTCACCATAGAAAGCTTTTACGGAGAAAAAATAGAACAGTCCCCAGATCCTGACATTATGAAAACAATCCCAGATGAAGCCACAAAGGCAGACTTAAGTTGGTCTCCCTTTCAGAAGGCTTACCTGGATGATTGCATTAAAAATCTCAAAAGAGAGCTAGAAGAAGAATGGGGAAATAAATTGAGATCAGGGCAACAGAAATATCAAAAACTGGAAAATAGGACTGGTGAATTGGAAAAAGAAAACAGTTCACTGAAAAACAAAATTGGTGAATTGGAAAAAATCACCAATTCACTGGAAAATAAAAATGGTGAACTGAAAAACAAAATTGGTGAATTGGAAAAAGACAACAATTCACTGA
>JAJPUD010000523.1:70552-109745 GCA_023553655.1 Myrmecobius fasciatus
TTTTTTTTTCCTCTAGAGTCCATCCCCCTGTGGAACTTACATTAAAAAGCACACCAGAACATTTTTTTTACTGTGGACCCCCAAATACTTATTGACTGAGATGAGTGCTGAACAGGACTATGAAGATTTTATTTATTTCATTATTTTCGATTATATGTAAAATTTGTTCATAATCATTTATATATGTATATATATATATATATATAATTTTTTTTTGCTTTTTGCTGAGGCAATTGAGGTTAAGTGACTTGCCCAGGGTCACACAGCTAGGGAATGTTAAGTGTCTGAGACCAGATTTGAACTCAGGTCCTCCTGACTTCAGAGCTGGTGCTTTATCCACTGCGCCACCTAGCTGCCCCAATTTTTATATTTTTTTAATCCCAAATTCTTTCTCCCTCCTCTGTCTCCACCATTTTTGAGAAGGCAAGCAAGTTGATATAGATAATATATGGAATGCCATGCGAAACATATTTTCATATTAGCTATGTTGCAATAGAAAACAGACAAAAAGTAAAATAAGAAAAATGAAGTTTAAAAAAGGTATGCTTTAATCTTCATTCAGAGTTCATCAGTTTTCTCTAGAAGTAGATAGTATTTTTCATCATTGTCAATCAATGTGGTTAAGTTGTTGACAAATTGATCATCCTAACAATTTTGCTGTTACCATGTACAATAATTCTTGTGATTCTGCTCACTTTACTTTGCGTGAGTTTAATATGTTTTCCCAAGATTTTTCTGAAATGATCTTCCCCATCATTTCTTATAGCACAATAGTATTCTGTCACAATCACTTACCACAACCTATTCAAGTCATTCCCTGATTATTGGATATCCCCTCGATTTCCAATTCTTTGCCACCACAAGAAGAACTACTATAAATATTTTTGTGCGTTTAAGTCCTTTTTCTTTTCTTTGATTTCTTTAGGATACAGACCTAGTAGTGGAATTGCTGAATCAAAGGATATGCATAGTTTTATAGGTCTTTGAACATAGCTCTAAATTGTTCTCCAGAATGGTTGTATTGGTTCTTAACTCCATCAACAATGTATTAGTGTCCCAATTTTTTCACATCTCCTCTAGTATTTATCATTTTCTTTCCAATAGATATGAGTGGTAACTCAGTATTTTAATTTGCATTTCTCCAATAAGTAGTTAAGCATTTTTTATATGGATATAGATAGCTTTGATTCCTTCTTCTGAAAAGTTTCTGTTCCTGTCCTTAATCAACTGGGGAATGGCTCTTGTTTTTATAAATTTAGATCATTCCTATATAGTTGAAAAATGAGAACTTTATCAGAGAAACTTGCTATAAAATTCCCCTACCCTCAGTATCCTATTTTCCTTCTAATTATGGATACATTAGTTTCATTTGTGCAAAAGCTTTTTAATTTCAAGTATTCAAAATTATTTATGCTACTTCCAGTGATCCTATGTCTTTTTTGGTTGTCCAATCTGACAGGTACATTTTTTTCCATGTTACTCTAATTTATTTATGTTATCATCTTTTATGTCTAAATCATTTTTCAAAATCATTTATCCACTTATCATCAGCAAGAGAAGATTACTTGTCTTGGTATATAGTATGAAATGTCGGTCTATGCCTAGTTTCAGCCAAAAAGCTTTCCAGTTTTTCTTGCTATTTTTCTCAAATGGTACATTCTTTCCTCAAAAGCTTAGGTTTATTAAACATTAAATTACTATGGTCATTTACTATTGTGTATTGTGTTCCTAATCTATTTCACAGATCCACCACTCAATTCTTAGCCAGTAGTAGTTAATTTGGTTGATTATTACTTTGTAATATAATTTGAAATCTGACACTGCCAAGTTACTGTCCTCCACTTTTTTCCTCTTAATTCTCTTGATATTCTTGACCTTTTTTTCTTCCAAATGAATTTTATTATTTTTCTAGCTTTACAAAATAATTTTGGTAATTTGATTGGTATGACACTGAATAACTAAATTGGGTAAATCATCATTTTTATTATATTGGCTTGGTCTATCCATGAGCTATTAGTATTTTTCCAATTGTTTAAATCTGTCTTTATGAGGAAGGAAAAGGCCCCACATGTGCAAGAATGTTTGTGGCAGCCCTTTTTGTAGTGGCTAGAAACTGGAAATTGAATAGATGCCCTTCAATTGGAGAATGGCTGAATAAATTATGGTATATGAATGTTATGGAATATTATTGTTCTGTAAGAAATGACCAGCAAGACGATTTCAGAGAGGCCTGGAGAGACTTACATGAACTGATGCTGAGTGAAATGAGCAGAACCAGGAGATCATTATACACAGCAACAACAGTACTATATGACGATCAATTCTGATGGACATGGCTCTCTTCAACAATGAAATGTTTCAAACCACCTCCAATTGTTCACTGAAGAGAGCCATATACACCCAGAGAGAGGGATGCGAAATGTGGACCACAACATAACATTCTCATACTCCTTGATTGATGTTTGCTTACATTGTGTTTCCTTTATCTGATATATCGTTCGTGTGGATAAGATTTTTCTTGCACACCAATGATAAGTTTGGAAGTATGTATACATATATTCGATTTGCCAATATTTTAACGTGATTAACATGTAGTGGATATCCTGCCATCTAGGGGGAGGGGTGGGGAGTTGGGGGGAAAATTTGTGGCGGAAAACTATGTAAGGGTTATTGTTGAGGAATTACCCACACATATGTTATTCAAATAAAATAAAAATTAAAAAAAAAAAATAATTGTATATATTCAACCTTGAACTGTCTCCTGAGTTACCTGCTGGATAGCTCCAGCTGAGTGTCTTATTGGCATTTCAAATTCATCATCTCCAAAATGGAATCCATTGTCTTAATCCTCTTAAGCTACTTATCTTCTAAAATTTCTTATTTCTGTTGAGAACACCACTGTTCTCTAAATTTCTGAACTGTTAATTTCAATTTCAGCCTTGACTTTCCTCTCCCTCACTCTCATAACTTGTTTCCTAGTCTTCTTAATTTGATTCAATATTCATTAGAGAGATTGATTTGTAATTTTCTTTCTCTATTTTGGTTCTTACTGGTTTATGTATCAGTATCATATTTGTGTCATAGAAGGAATTTTGTAGTATTCCTTCTTTACCTATTTTTCCAAATAGTTTACATAGTATTGAAATTAATTATTTTTTAAATGTTTGGTAGAATTCACTTGTGAATCCAACTGGCCCAGGAGATTTTTTTCTTAGGGAGTTCATTGATGACTTATTCAATTTCTTTGTCTAAAATGGGACTATTTAAATAATTTATTTCCTCTTCTGTTAATCCAGGCAATTTATATTTTTGTAAATAATCATTTTAGCTAGATTGTCAGACTTGCTGCTATTTGAACAGCTTCCAAATTATTGCTTTAAGTTCTTTGTCATTGGTGGTAAGTTCACCCTTTTCATTTTTGATGCTGGTGATTTGGCTTTTCTTTTCTAATCAAATTAACTAAAGGTTTATCTATTTTGTTGGTCTTTTCATAAAACCAACTTTTAGTTTTATTTATTAGTTCAATAGTTTTCTTAATTTCAATTTTATTAATTTCTCCTTTGAGTTTCTGAATTTCTAATTTGTTTTGTCAATTCTATTTTACCTAATAATTTGTTTTTCCATATCTCCCCTCTTCTCTCCACGAAGACAGTTACTACCTTCAGTGATACCCATGTTACTTGATATGTAGACTGCTGTAATAAGTCCCCTGCTTCTCGTCTCTTTCCTACAATTCATGTTCTCCACTACTGTTCCCAAAAATCTTTATTAGTTATAAGTCCATCCTTAACATTCCCCTGCTGAAAAAAACTTCTATGGTTTTCTATTGCCTTTAGGATAAAATAAAACTCTCCAACTTTGCATTTAAAACTTTTCACAATTGGATTCTGACCTATCTTCCTTGCTCTTTTTCTCAGTTTCCTTCATGTACTCTACCTCCTGGCCAAATTATACCACTAGACATTCTCTGACTCACTTTTGTGCATTCACATAATTAACAATTTCACCCCATCCTGCACTGCCTACAATGCACTCCCTCTTCATGTATGTCTCAGAATCAGGCTGGGTTTAGATGCTACTTCCTCAGGGGTCTTCCTCATCCCCTCAATTTCCTTGATTGTGAATGCCTTCTCTCTCATTCAACAACTTCATATTTACTTATCTGGGCACATATCACATCTTCCTGTCCATCCACCCCCAAAAGAAAGCTCCTTGGAGACAGAGACTATTATGCTTTTATCTATGTACCTCCAGTCCCTTGGGTAAGGTAGGCCTTTGATGAATGCTTGCAGGGTTGAATTGGCTTGGAATTAATAAGATACACATGATTGCCAAAGTTCAGCAAAGAGGAAATAATAATAATGTTGAAATGAAACAGAAATTAGTATAGGATTATTCCTTACTCAGGAAGCCCTGATTTCTTTCAGCTCTGTTGCTCAACAGCTATGGGAATTTGAAGAAGTCATGTCACTTCTTATGGCCTCAGTTTCCTCATCTATAAAATGAGATTGTTGGTTTATATGATCTCAGAAATCCCTTCCAATTTTATTCTTGCTCCCAAGACTAACAATTGAGAGGTCAAAAAAGACATCATCATCACCATCATCATAGTTAACATTTATATAGTGCCTACTATTCTCCAGGCACTATGCTAACTGTGAATTTTACAAATATTTCATTTGAGCCTGACAACAACTCTGGGAGGTAGGTACTGTTAATAGAAACAACTGAGGCAAATGGAAATTAAGTGATGTGTACAGGGATACACAGTAAGTGTCCAAGACTAGATTTGAACTTGGGTCTTCTTGACTCCAAGCCCTGGGTGGTACCTCAGTTCAACTTTGAGGGAGCTGGGGATCCCAGAAGCTCCAAAGAAGTAGAGTTGGAAAGCATTCAAAAAATAGGGAATGCCAGTGCAAAGAAGAAAATGCTTGAAACCTCTAGTTCTGTGCCTCTCTTGGATTTTTTCCTTCAATTCTCAAATTTTTTTGGCTTCAGCAAACCTGCTTCCAAACAGATTAGCTCTCCCCCTTGTCTACATAGCTTTGTCTCTTTCAACCAGTTTAATTCACTTATATAACTTTAAAATTAATATAATTGTTTTTTTCACTTTGAACAATCCTAACCTGCTCACTCAAAAAAAAAGTTTACTCTTAGGAAGAAATTCACTGAATCACTGTATTCTTCCTCATAGTAATTTTAAAAACTGTTCAACTTGGACAAGTCTCATGTCTTGGCTTCCAATTTCTTTGAAAATCTCAAATGAAGTGTCACTTTAGTCAAAGGTCAGCATTTTTAAACACTTTTAAATTCAGGGTGGGTCTACACAATAGGAAAAAAAATGTGACTGAAAAGTAAAAACTCTGGTTGATTGCATGATGTTTCCATACATCTATATATCTAACTTAATGAAGACAAAATGCTCCAATAGTAAAATATCTAGACATCATGTAGATTATTCATCTGGGAAACTAAAAACATTTTCTACTTTTCATCCAGCATAGCTTCAGATTTGAGTTTCCTTCCATTTTAAATTCTCCTCTTCTTTTTTAATTCTTCTTAAGTACCACACAACATTTCTCAAACTATATCCTGTGGGATGTTAATGTTCTGAGTGATAAAAGTAGATATTCCATAAGGAAAGGACAATGTTAGTGATATTTTATGCTTTTTTAAAATACAAAATTAAATATGTTTCAAAATGCTTAGTATTGGTGGTCATTTGTAAGTCTGAAACTTACCTTTATTTCCTTTATTTACTCCAAGATTTCTCTAATACCTTCCTCTTCCCTTTAACCTGGCACAATTACATACTTTGCAGTATATATATGGATTATATCAAAATGTCCTAAACTCAAATGGTCAAGCTAGTATGGAAAATAGTAACATGTTATCTCCTTCAACCTTCCTTGCTTTTATTTAGAAAAAGAGTCTTCAGCTCTCATCTCTGAAGAAAAGGTATCATACACATACCAAATAACTGAATTAGAATCCCAAAAGTTCTTTAGAGACTAGAAATTTGTACTAAACTTATTAAGATATAATTAACAAGAGTAAATGTCAAGTCTTACATTTGGGGTCAAGAAATAAACATAACAAGTACAAGATTAAGGAAGGGTGGCTAGACAGAAATTCATCTGAAAAAAAAATCAGTGAATTTTAGTAAACTATATCCTCTATATGAGTCAACAGTATAATATGACAGCACAAAAAATTAATGAGCTTGAGAGTCACATTACATAAAAGAGGCATAGCTTCCTGTAATAAGGCACTAATAATCCTATAATCCTCTTGCCCTATCAGATCACATCTATAGGACTGTGTTCTCTTATGGATGATACATTTTAGAAAGGACATTAATAAACTTGAAAAAGTCTGGAGCTTTTGATCAAAGACTTCAACTGCATGCCATATAAAAACCAGTTGAAGAAACTGAGGACATTTAGATTTGAGAAAAGAAAGGTCAGGGGACATGATAGAAGTTTTAAAGCATTTGAAAAGCCTATATGGAAAGAGAGATTAAATTTGTCTTTTTTGGCCCCCAAAAGCCAGATCCAGGAGCACTAAGTAGAAGATACAGAGATAAATTTGAATTTAATAAAAACAAACAAACAAAAAGCTTCCTATAGCTGTGTAAAAATAAAATGGACTTCCTCACTGGAAATCTTCTTAAAAAGACTTAAATGATCAGATATTTTGTATACTGTTGTCAGTTTGGAGAATAGGCATACAAGATGGGATGGACTGCATCAAATGTTTGTTGAGATTCCTCTGAAATTAGGTTTTAAGGAAACAGAGAAACTGAGGCATGGAGAAGTTAGATCACTTAGCAAAAGACTTAGAGGAAGAAAATGGAATTCCTGAGATGTGGTATATTTTCTTTTTCATCTAATTACATCTCCTCCTTTTAGCAAACTGGGTTCTCTCATCCCTGGTTATTTATTAGGTTACCAGTTACAGAGAAACAAATGTCCTTTCAGTATATTTGCTCTCTCTCTTTTTACTTCAAAGAAGACCTGCTGTCTGCATGATTGATTTCCACATAAACTGGATAAATAATCCATACTTACTCCTAAGGGGTACAGGCATATGGTCAGGCTTCACATACATGATAGCAGGCATATGGTTTTCATAACCACACCTAGCCATCCACAAAAAGTTTCCTTCAGAATTCAGTATGTAATGACCACAAAGCTTCCCCTGTGGTAGAGGGAACATGGAGAAAGGGAGACAAAGGCATCTTATCATAGAATTAGAGCTCTAGAACTAAAAAATAATTTTTTTTTAAAAAAGGACTTTTGAGACCTCAATTTCCTTATAAGGAAATTGACAAAGGAATTTGCCCAAGGTCACACATGGAGTAAGTAGCACAAGTAGGATTTGAGCCCCTAATTCTCTGTCTCCAAATCCACTGCTTTTTTCACTATGACCATGATATACACAACCAAGATAATAAATCTTTATTACTTGGAAAAACAAATAATTTTTTTAAAAAAGCCTGCACTAATAAAGAGTATCAGGAAAGATCTTGAATTTACTCTGTAGTCCAGCACGACATCTTGAAACAAAATGGTAGCCAGTAAGACTTTTGGAGTGTTCCCATTTTCATAATTTTAATAGCTCTCAATGGCCTAGATTTCTGGAATCTGTGATTATACCAAGTAAGGCTCTGCAAAACACCGAACCACTAACTATTGTGCCATTATTCATTGAAAGGCTGTTGGACTTCCTTGTGGCTTTTGAGGAGTCTCTAGGTCTGCTTCTTTCCTTAGTTAATGCTTTCTAGCTGATGTGATGAAATGGAGACCACCACTCCATCTCATTCCCTGTTTCTCATTTCTTCCTATTCCCTTTCCCTCTGTATTCTTTTGCTTTCTTTCCTTCCTGCCTAGCATCCTCCATTCTTCCCCTCTATTCTTTGTCTTTTTTTCTGACTGCTTCTCCTCATTTTACTTCTCCCCCCCCTTTTTTTTCCTTTCCCCAGTCTTTAATATGAAAAAACCAGTTTGATTCTGGACAAATCTCCCAGGTGTTGAGTTGAGTTGTTTTGTTTACATCTGTCTCTTTAAAAGCTGCCAGTGTTCATCTCCCCTTGTGTGCCTCTGTGTTCTGCTCCTGCTCTTTCAGGCCAATATTAATGTTTCATGGCTTCCAGGTATAATTGAAGAGCCTGCCATTCCCACTTGTCTGGCTCCAGCCCTCCTCCCACCCGCTTTTTTCCTTCTTGTTTTCTGTCAAAGGAAATGCCTGAGAATTTTCATGTGTTTACTGATCCTTGGCTCCCTGGGTACCCTGAGAAGCAAAATGTTTTTTGCCATCCCAAGTTTAAGGAGCCAGAGTCTTATTGAAGCTTTGATGAAGCCATTTCCAGAGTTCTGTGAGGAAGGGGGAAAGGATTAAAGCCTATCCTAATGGGACAGCTGGAAGACCCTATGAATGAAAACAGATCAGAAAACAGATCTGGGTTCTCTTTTAACTTTGAGAGTCCCATATTGAAAATGTGCTGGGTGAAAACGGGAAATCAGCTTTTGAAAAATACCTTAGTTACAACAAACTATCTTTTATCTAAAATAATGGAGGGTCATAGAATTTGAAAGATGGAAGGAATTTTAGAAATTCAGTATACTCAGTAACCTCCCTATGATCTTTCTTTTCAAGGACTAAGTGACCAAAAACAAAACAAAGCAAAAAAACAAACAAACAAACAACAACAAAAAAAAAAAAAACCAACAAACTACCTGATAGAAGTCAGGGTATACAGCATAATTGTTTTCCATATCCTCTTTTAGTTTTTAAACCTGCTAAAAAAAATGCCCCATCATCTAGCCTCCAGTCATGTGTTTGGAGATTAGGTATGGTAAAAAGGAAATAGAAATGGGAAAAAGAATCAGTAGGAAAACCAAAAGCAGAATGGTAAATTTTTGCTGGAGGCCAGCAAATCAATAGATTAGAATATGATTGAACCTTGAATCAAAGGGCTTTCATTGGATCACAGATCTAGAGTGAAAAGGTAACTCGAAGGACCTGGAGTCCAAAGCTGTCATTTTATAGATAAGAAACATGCTACATAAGTTAAATAACTTCCAAAAGTTGCTTGACTTCAGAAAGTCAAACCAGTCTAAGTGCCAACGACAGGATTTGAGTCCGAGTCATCTGCCTCCAGATTTGTTGCTTATTCCATTGTACCTCAACTTCCAAAACAAGGCTACTCCAGGTCTCATCAGTTCAAGTTAAGCCAGTGCCAAGATGGCTGCTTCTGCTAGGGATCTGGTGAGAAGAGCCATGTTAGGACAATACAAGCTGGCATGGTGGGAAAGGGCTGTCCAGAAGAGACAGAATATCTTGAGTTATGCCATTTAGTTGTTTCTTTGATCACAAACCTCTGCTGTCAAATGAGGAGATAGATTAGATTATCTCAAAGGCCCCTTCTAATTTTAAATCTGTGATCCTGGAGGGAAAGTATTGTTATTATTGTTCAGTCATCTTCAAACACATTTGACTTTTCATGACCCCACTTGGGGTTTTCTTGACAGGGATATTGCAGTCATTATTTCCTTCTCCAGCTCTTTTTTACAAATGAAGAAACTGAGGCAAACAGGGTGAAGTGATTTGCCCAGGAACACATAGCTAGTAAGTGTCAAAGGCCAGTTTTGAACTCAGGAAGTCTTTTTAACTCCAGACCCAGAACTCTATCATTGAATATTGTTGGTGGTCATAATCATCATCATCCCTAGGAGGAGGAGGAAAAGGAGTAATATTTATATAGCATCTACTATATGCCAGGCACTGTACTAGTATTATACAAATATTATTTCATTTTTTCCTTATAATAATTCTGGGAGGCAGATGCTATTATTACCTCCTATTAAACTTGAGGAAACTGAGGCAAACAGAGATTAAATGATTTGGCCTAGGTCACTCAACTAATAAATATCTGAGGCTATATTTGAACTCACCTATCACAGAGCTAGATGCTTATTAATGAAGAAAGGAAATAAACATTTAGTAAATGCCTACAGTACCAAGGACTGTGCTAAGTACTTTATAGATATTATCTCATTTCATTCTCCCAATAACCTTGGAATATAGATGCTATCTATTATTTTTCCCATTTTAAAGTTTAGCAAACTAAGGTAGACACAGGTTTTGTAGAGACTTTGCCAGCTTACAATTTTGTAGTAATTTTGATTTGAACTTAGAGTCAAATAAATACTTGTAAAATTGAATCTCTAAGAAAACCTTGGGGTTTTTTACATCCTTTTGGAATCAGTGTCAAATTATGCCTAAAATTAAGTAGGCATTCAAAACTAGTTATGAACTAATATATTCCAGACTTTCAAAACTATCAAGCCAAGAAATGGTATACTCTCTAGTTGGGCTGTGGATAAGTGATCACTCAGGTTAAAGGCTGTGTCAAGAGAGAACAAGATCAGTACTTCATATATAACCTCATTCCTCTGGGCATAGTGGAAATATTGTACATGTCCCTTTTTCCTCTCTGGTACAGAAAATAGAGAGTGTACTCACCTTATAGTCGGAGGATCAGATCCTAGGCTTTGCCATTGAGCTGTGTGGCTTTGGAGCAAGTCACCTTGTCCCTTTTGGATTCCAGCAGCCAAATCTATAGAAATGAGGTCATCTCGATTCCTATGATTTGTTATTCCCTAATTAACAAACTAGTCTCAACTAATCTTTCTAGCATTATAGATTGTTCATCTTTCCACAATCTAGGGCCCAAACAAGCTACCTTCCTATTCCTTTTTGCTCAGTGTTTCATCTGTCTTTATTTTCCTTGCCTTCCCACTGGCTATCCTTCATCCTGGGATCCATTTTCAATTAGAATTGCTTGTTTCATTTGAAACTGTGTTCAAAAAATGCTTTCAGAAAAACCTAAAAATGAGCAGAACCAAAGAAGAATATATATTGTAACAGGAACATTATATGATGATCAGATATAATATATATAATTTTTTTAGCATAGTCTATAAGGGAGGTAATTTTTAGACAATCCCTACCCCTTAACAGTATCTAGCAAGTAGAAGCACTTAATGTTTGATGATTGACTGATGGATGAAAGGTCCATGAAAAGATAGGGGGAAAGAAAGTATTAGATTAAAAACCAGGCATTGCAATTAGTCAGATAAGTCTGTGAGCAGGAATTAAATCTAAAAACAAACACTTGACAAACATTTAAATAGGATTAGAGTCACAGCTCTCTTTGGTGCTGGAACAGTTCAAATTGGTGGTGGTACAATTTAGAGTAAAGGGGGGGAGGGTGCTACAAAGAAGCCCTCACCTGAGATATATTGGAAGCAGAGAAAAAATATTAGCCACCAGGTAATTCCTACTTTAGCTAATTAGTTTTTCTCAGGAGGTGCCAACTTCACTGGTTTTAGTCCTCCAAGGAAATGAAAGGGTCTTTTAAATTTTGGCATCTGGAGATAAAGATGCAGTGCCCCTGCTCTAGTTATAGTTCTGACTAGATGCAGGGCTTTTGAATCTGAGATACATAATTGCTCTTAAACATATTTTTGTTAACTGCATTTTAATATTATTGGGTTTTCAAAAAAATAATCCTATGTGTTTTATTTAATGTATTTAAAAGGTCATAGGCTTCCTACGAAAGGACCCCTACAAAAGGGGGTCATAGGCTTCAGCAAACTGCTCAAGGAATTTATGGAACAAAAAGACCTAGTCCCTCCCTTCAAGAAGTTTGCAGTCCTGTAAAAATGAAGCAAGTCACATTCATGTAGTACTTTAAAGTTTATACAGACACTTTCTCAAAGACAAGGAGTTATAAGTATCATTTTCAAATTTTACAGATGAGGAAACCCACTGACCCAAGACTTTAAGTGACTTGACTGTGATCACATAACTATAGATTGTCTGAATCAGAATTTGAACCTAGGTTTCTTGCCTTCAGGTACAGAAGTCTCTGAAGATAAAGAGTCTGTCTTTCATTGCTTCTTTTCCAACTAGACCAGATGCCTTAGGATCCAGGACTTTTGAGTGGATGATGATGCTATTGATGGCCACAGAGTAAATAAATCAGACCTCTAATTAAATTTACATGATAAATAAATAGGTTGTCTCATTTATTTAGTAAACAAATTTAAGGAGATAATGAGGTTTCGACTGGAGGCTGTATGATGCCCCAGAGGCATATGTTAGCTATTTACCCAGTTAGCATTCCAAGCCCTTCTTCCATCACCAGAGGTCATTGCAGTTCATTTGGTACTTGTGTCTTAAAAGTATCAGCTGTGTCTCAGGGCAAGTACAGGCATTGAAAATAGTCTGGGAAAGGGATATAGGTGACCTTTCTTTCTATGTGGGTCACTAAAGGGATCTCAGAATGAGAAGCCACTGAAGATGGGATTTAGAGCCAGAAGGAGGTAGCCCAACCCCCTTCATTTTACAGATAAGGAAACTGACAGCCCCAAATTTGAAAGATATGTACATGCTTTCTAGTGTGGGTGCATACACACACACATTAATGCTGCAACAGTTTGTGATGACTGAATAATAAGTGGAGGAATTTTTTAGTTACCTCCATACCATTCTGGTCACAACCATGATCCAAGGATCCTACTGTGTTCTTTCTAGGTCCTTTGCTTTGAGGCAGACATAGCTGACATTGCAGGTACCACCATCCTTAAACTGCTTTTTTTTTTTTCTTACTTTGGAAAAAGCAGTGATACTGCTGTTTTTTTCCTAAGCATATCCAAAGCCAATACAATACACATCCTATTCTTCTGGAGTGTTCTTATAATAAAGGAAAGGAAGAAGACACAAATAACTTCCATAAAAGTTAAAGTGAGAAACACAGAGCAAAACCACAGACAAAATATTGCAAATTGATGTTGTTTGTCCTCTGATGAGGGCCATGACGTCAGGGAGGTGATGCTGTGACATGCAAATGAATTGGATTTGAGGGAGGGAGGGATATGCAAGGTCACCTGCCTCACTTTCTCTTCTAGAACATTTGGGTCCAGTGGCAAGATATAGATCAGGAAGACTGGAGATGGTCCTAGATGCAGTGGGAGACCTCAGTCTTTTTAGGCTGAGTTTCCTCCACATCTCAGTTTGATTGAGATGGCACTCATTCAGTGATTAAAGCAAAGAATCTTCTCTTTCACTTAATCTAAAAAAAAAATCTAAATAAATAAATTCATGAAGCTAGGAGGAGAAGATCCTTAGAGCTTCTGGTCGAAGCAGAAATGACTGCTACTTACATTCAATCTGAGTCAATCAGGACCTAAACAATGCCCTATACATAGAATGCTTTCCCTTCTGAACCTCTGTGTTGGAATCCCTTGGAATCCCATCTAAGCTGAGGAAGCCACCTCCAACTAGAGGTCTTTCCTGATTCCTGTAGTTCAAGAGTTCTTTATTTCGTGTCATGGGCCTTTCAGCAGTCTGGTACAGCTTATGAGACCCTTCTTAGTAAAATATTTTTACACACATATATATTATATATATACATAAATATAATATATATATATATATAAACACCGTATTACCAGGGAAACCAATTATATTGAAATATAGTTATCAAACCACTGGCAAACCACTCCAGTATTTTTGCCAAGAAAACCCCAAATGGGATCACAAAAATTCATACATGACTAAAAACAATTGAATAACAACAAAACTATCAAAAAAAATTTAAAACAAATTCATGAACCAAAGATTAAGAGCCTTTCCCCTAACTGTTAGCACTTCTCCATAAACCTTGACTAAATCTGAAGCTTCTTAGACATCAAAATGGTGCTACTTCATCCTGATGAGTCCAGAAACAACTGAGGAATTTTAATGGGATATGTTTTTGTTTTTGTTGTTTGTTCAGTAAGTCATTTTCAGTCATGTCCAAATCTTTGTGACCCATTTGGGGTTTTCTTGGCAAAGATACTGGAATGGTTTGCCATTGCCTTCTCCAGCTCATTTTGCAGATGAGCAAACTGAGGCCAATAGGAAGGGGATGGTTGAATACACCCAAGGATGTATTTTTTCTTTTTGCCTTAAGGCAAGAACTAAAGAAGAAACTTCTGGCAATAACAATAACAAAGCAAACTGGCTTCCTAGTATTGGAACATATGCCCCTTGGCTTTCTAATCTGGCACATAACATTGTGAGTCAACTGAAAATTTTGACATCCTGGTCAGAAAGCAATTGGTTAAAATTACTAGTTGAAGTTTCTGTGCTTTCCTTTGATTCCTCTCTTTTCATATCCCAGGCCCTGAAGAAATGGGATGAACGCAGAAAACTTCTCAACCATATTTTAGCCACATGGCTGGACCAGTCCACCTCAGTCAGACTGCTCACTCTCCACTGGGACTTTGGAGTCTCTGGCACTAAACGTTAAGCCTCAGATTGCGCCAAATCACATCATGGCTTTTCTTTGTCTGCGCTAAACCAACCTGTCACGTTAGTAGTAGTGGCGGCTCCTCTCTCTCTATGTTGGTTTAATTCAATTGAAAAAATTATAGCCCTTGCACCTTCAGGATCTGTGCCACATGTTGTTCATCTCTCTTATTATCCCCAATTAAAGTGTTGCCTGGCGTACGCATTTTCTGCAGTGATTGAAATAATGGAGCTATTATCTTTCTTCCAATCAAACTTGGGGGAGAATGCTCATTGGATTGGAGGGTGCTGGCTGGTGTGATTTCCCAACAGCCACAGCAAAGGAGAATACTTTAGTTGGAACTGAGGTTTAAATCCTGTGTAATGTAACATTGGGGTACTTGTGCAGGCCATGTACTTAGGGAATCAATGAGGATGTGGAATAGGTAAGGGGGAGAGAGAGAGGAAGGAGGGAGGGGGCAAAGGGAAAAGGGAAAGGAAGGGAGAAAGAGGAGGGAAATGAAGGAGAGACAGAAACAGAGAGATGGAAGGGAAAGAGGGAAAAGGAGAGGTAAGGAGTTAGGAGAGGAAGGAAGGAACAGAGAGGGAGAGAGAGACACACAGAGAGGAGGAGATATTATTGTAGGGAGATAAGCATAGAAATTATTATTGTAGGGAAAGGGAGAGACAGAGACAGACAGACAGTCAGAATACAAGCAAGCCCGAGCTGGCATACACAAGCACTCCTGTACACACACAAGCAAACTCATCTGGGCTTCATTAGCTGCAATGTAATTTACCAAAGGCAGCTTTTCAGATGTTGGGATAATCATCAGCCTGTTATCGAGGTAGCACAAAATAATCACCAGTTGACATGAGCAATCCATGCTCAGTGATATAAATGGGCTTGACTGGCAGGGCCACAGTTGGACTTTAATAAAAAAACAAATTGAATTTTTTTTTTCCTGTGGCTTAATATAAGCATCATCTGGACACTGGCATAAAACCTAGTACAGTGACCAATAACCTGGGCTAGGAATAACTGCCTCTGCTTTGGGTCCCAAGGCAGCTTCTCAGAGATACATTTTGATGAACATTTGGGCATTTGTTAAACTGGAATTGTTGGGACAACTTGAAAAATGTAGCCCAATCATTGCATAAATCAAGTGAGACTATATGGGTAAGTTAATACAGTTCAGTAGGTCTGAAGAAACTTTTATCTTTTTCTCACAATGAAGCAAAATAAGACTTTATAGTTAAAAAGAATAGGGGTACTGAAATACATTTATAGTATCTTTCTGAGTGATATCAACCTTGGCCATGACTGGAAAGCTCCAATCAGAAGTTCGAATGAAACATTTCCCTGCATTGAGTTGTTGTTGGAGGATGTATCATAAGACAAAAAGCACTGGATTGAGTCTGTAGGTCTAGTGGCAGTCCTCACTTAGCCAATGTGACCTTGGTATGATGAAATTTGTTTAACCTATATTTTCTTGTTTGATGTTTTTGTAATGATGTTGATGTAATTGTAATGTTCAATGTTTTGAATAGAATAAGATTGTAGCAAAGTATACAGAAGAGAATAGGGAAGTTTAGGCATTCAATGTAAATCACAGCATTTTATATTTGATCCTATGGGTAATAGGGAACCATGAAAGTTTGAGTAAGGGGGAGGGGGTGTGATATGACCCATCCTGAATTTTAAGAAATTACTTTGGCAGCTGAGTGGAGCAGGGTGGATTAGAGAAGGGGAGATATTTGAGGTAGGATCAATCAGCAGACTACTAAAATAGTCCAGGCATGAGGTGATGAGAATTTGCACTAGGATGATTACTGTTAGAATAAAGAAAAGAAAGATGTCATGATGGAAGCAATAAGATTACACAGTGGATTGGTTATGTGAAGTAAGTGCCTAAGAAGAGCTGAGAATGACACTGAGGAGAGCCTGGGTTACTAGAAGAATGATAGTGCTCAAGACATTAATAGGCAAATTTGAAAGAGAAAAAGGTTTGAGGTAATGAGAAGAGTTGATATAGCAACATAATGTTGAGTTTGAGATGAAAGTAAGGTATTAATTTTAAGATGCTGGAAAAGCAGTTGATGACATGCAATTGGAGAATAGGATAGAAGTTATAGCTGGCTAAAGAGATCTGGGAATCATTTAATATAGAGATATATTGACCCCATGGGAGATGATGAAATCACTGAATTGAGATATTACAGAAGGAGAAGAGAAGTTTGACCAGATTAGATCCCTGGAGAACATCCACAGTTGGTGGATATGCCCTGTATGTTGATACCAAAGGAAGCTAAAAAGTAAGACAGGAAGGGAAGAAACAGAAGACAAATTGTCCCAAAAATAAAGTACCTCGTAAGGCAATGCAAAAGATTTCAGAGAGGTTAAAGAGGATAGAAATTAAGGGGGGGGAACCACTAAATTTTGTCAATTAAAAGATCATTGGTGGCTTTAAAGCAAGTAATTTCAATTGAATGATGAAGTAGGAAACTAGTTGTGGATGGTTTAAAAAAAGTGAGAAGAAAAAAAAGTATCAGGGTAAATGGGTTTTTTTTTTGTTTATTTTTTGTTTGTTTTTTAAGAAGGGAAGGAGAAATAGAGAATGAAAACTAACAGGGATAATAGGATTAGATGAGTGAAGTTTTTGTTTGGTTTTGTTTTAGGATAGAGAAATGTAAAAGTTTATAGGCAATAGAGAAGAAGACACTTGGAAAGGTTGAGATGAAAGACTGAAGAGAGAATTTAGATGATCAATGGAATAAGACAGGAGACAATAAGACCAGGAAAATACATAAGGAAAAAGACAATCTCTTCCACAGAGATAGAGTGAAGGAAAAAAAAGTGGGGAAAGTGAGTTGAGGAGGAGAAAAGAGGGAGCTCTTGTTAAATAGCCTCAATTGTTTAGTGAAACATGAAGTGAGATCTTGAGAGGTTAAAAAGAGGGTATGCTACTAAAGCCATGCAGAGATATGAAATAGTTTGGAGAAGCTACTGTGGTGAGTGGGAAAGCAAATGAATTAGGATGATATAAAAGGATTGTCTTGCTGCAATAAGAGTCCAGTTGAATTTATGTAACATAAATTTGTAGTGGACTCAGCATGGTTTTGTGAGTTTGTCTATTTGGCATATTCTTTATTTCTCTGTTCAGCAGCAAGTTAAAAATCAGAAACAGAGTTAGAGTTGGAGAGAATCTTAGTGGCCAGTACTTCCTACTTACATCTGAGTAAAAATCCCCATTTCAGTATCTCCAACAAGGAATCATCCAACCTTTTAAGTTCTCCAGTGAAGGGGAACCTGATAACTTCTACAGCTGCTAATTACATTTTAAGGAAGCTTCAATTGAATATTTACATAGTATATCAAGCTTAATTCAAGCTAATGTTGACCAAAATAATTCCCTATAAAAGATCAGTCCTCTACTCTGACCTCTTTTCAAAAATATTTTTATTTTTTTATTAAAGCTTTTTATATGCAAAACATATGCATGGGTAATTTTTCAACATTGACCCTTGCAAAGCTTTCTGTTACAAATTTTTCCCTCCTTTCCCCCACCCTCTCCCCTAGATAGCAGGAAGCCTAATACATGTTAATTATGTTAAAATACATGACAAATCAAATATATGTATACATATTTATACAGTTATCTTGCTGTATAAAAAAAATCGGATCTACAAGAAAAATAACCTGAGAAGGAAAATAAATGCAAACAAAAATCAATAGAGAGCATGAAAATGTTATGTTGTGGTCCACATTCATATCCCTCTCTCTGGGTGTATATGGCTTTCTTCATCACTGAGCAATAGGAACTGGTTTGAAACATTTCATTGCTTTTTTGTTTTTGTTTTTGTTTTTTTGCTTTTTGTTGAGGCAATTGGGGTTAAGTGACTTGCCCAGGGTCACACAGCTAGGAAGTGTCTGAGACCAGATTTGAACTCAGGTCCTCCTGACTTCAGGGCTGGTGCTCTAACCACTGTGCCACCTAGCTGCCCGAAACATTTTGTTGTTGAAGAGAGAGCCATGTCCACCAGAATTGATCATCATATAGTCTTGTTGTTGCCGTGTACAATGATCTCCTGGTTCTACTCACTTCACTCAGCATCAATTCATGCAAGTCTCTCCAGGCCTCTCTGAAATTATCCTGCTGGTCGTTTCTTACAGAACAATAATATTCCGTAACATTCATATACCATAATTTATTCAGCTACTCTCCAATTGATGGGCATCCCTTCAGTTTCCAGTTTCTAGCCACTACAAAAAGGGCTGCTACAAACATTCTTGCACATGTGGGTCCCTTTCCCTCCTTTATTATCTCTTTGGGATATAGGCCCAGTAGAAACACTGCTGGGTCAAAGGGTATGCACAGTTTGATAATTTTTTGAGCATAGCTCCAAATTGCTTTCCAGAATGCTTGGATCTATTCACAGTTCCATCAACAATGTATCAGTGTCCCAATTTTCCCACATCCCCTCCAACATTCGTCATTATTGTTTCCTGTCATCTTAGCCAATCTGACAGGTGTGTAGTGGTATCTCAGAATTGTCTTTATTTGTATTTCTCTGATTAATAGTGATTTGGAGCACCTTTTCATATGAGTAGAAATAGTTTTAATTTCATCATCTGAAAATTGTCTCTTCATATCCTTCGACCATTTATTGATTGGAGAGTGGCTTGAATTCTTATAAATACGAGTCAGTTCTCTATATTGTTTAGAAATGAGGCCTTTATCAGAACCATTAAATGTAAAGATGATTTCTCAATTTATTGCTTTCCTCCTAATCTTGTCTGCATTAGTTTTGTTTGTACAAAACTTTTTAACTTAATATAATCAAAATGTATCTATCACCAATTAAGAGTTCCAGTTCTTCTTTGGACACTAAGTCATTTCTTCCTCACAAGTCTGAGAGGTAAACTATCCTATGTTCCTCTCATTTGCTTATAATATCACTCTTTATGTCTAAATCATGAACTCATTTAGATCTTATCTTGGTATGTGGTATTAGGGGTTGATCAAGCCCTAATTTCTTCCATACTAGTTTCCAATTTTCCCAGCAGTTTTTGTCAAATAGTGAATTCTTATCACAAAAGCTGGAGTCTTTAGGTTTGTCAAACACTAGATCGCTATAGTTATTGCCTAGTTTGTCCTGTGATCCTATCCTACTCCACTGATCGACTACTCTCTTTCTTAGCCAATACTGAATGTTAAAAAATATTTTTTTAAAAATTCAGTTAATTCTAAATCTTACAAACACAACAAATGTGACCATTTCCAAATACAAATAACAGAAGATTGTATGTGAAATCACAAGTTTTTACTACAGACCATTCACTTTAAATATATGAATTCAACTCAGTTTCAAATCTCACCTGCTTCAGTGCTTCCCTATGAATTTCCTTTTGTTTTCTTCTGAGCATTAAAAATAAAATACTTAAATGATCTCATTTTATTTTTCCTTTCTTTTCTTCTTCTTCCTTTTCTTCTTCATCCTTCTCCTCTTCCTTCTCTTCCTCCTTCTTTTCTTCCTCCTCCTCCTTCTTGGTTTTTGTTTCATTTTGGGTTGTTTTTGTTTTTGTTTTTGTGGCATCACTGTTACAGGCACTCCACTCCCACTCTCTCCCTCTGAAGTTTAAAAAAAAAAACACACTCCCTTTTACAATGACAAATAAGCATAGTAAAAAAATAAATAAATAAAATAAAATCTACATATTGACCATGTCAAAAATGTATTTCTCATTCTACATCTCATCTCCATTACATCTTTGTCAGGAGTTGAGTAGCTTTCCTCATCAGTCTTTTAGACTTTTTAAATCCTATTCCTCCTTCAAGGCCCACCCAAAGCCTACTTCCAAAATTTCTTTTCTAGTCCTCATTGATTTCCTTCTCCTCCAAATGCATATCACACTGAGATTCATTCTTAATTTGTTTGCCAGTTTTTAATGGAATTCCTTTTGATGTCTATTGCTAAATCCTATTGGGACCATTTTTTACACTTCTATATTTCCCATTGTCTGGGCTTTTGTTTATTAAAAACTGGCATCAGAAGGACTTGGGACAAGATAGTGCCTCAAATACTAAATAAGGTGTATGACCTTTCATGAAAAATCACTTCCTTTCCTGGAAAATGGGCATTATATTAGCAGAGGGTTGTTGTGAGAATCAAATGAGATGGTGTATGTAAAGTCTTTTTCAAACTTCAAAGCTATATAGAAATGTGGATTTTGAGTCATTGCCATTATTATTATTATTAATTTGCAAAAGAGTTCTAAACTTAAATTCAGGAAAGACAGGTTTGAATTCTGACTCAAAACACTTTTTAAGATATGTGACCTTACCTTGGATAAGTCACTTAAACTCTGCAAACCTCTTTTTCCTTTGGAATTAAAATGACAACATGGTAGATTAGCTCTATAATGAATCTTAGAATCAGGAAGATCTGAGTTCAACAACTGACACATATTGACTGAGTGACCATGGGCAAGTCATTTATTCTGTCAGTATACCCAGGCAACCTTCTGAAAATCTAAGTTAATAGAAGAATTGCTGGCCTGAATTGGTGGAAAGATCTTGCATACCTGGAGTTCCTTACATTGATGAAATCACAGGTGTTGGCTAAAAAAACAAAATACAGGTTCAGGAGGCTGATGGGGCTTGTACCATAGTACCTCATGCCAACAGAGTTGTTGTGAGGAGTAAATGAGATAATTTATGTAAAACATTATATAAATGTCAGCTATTATCATCATTGATTTTCAGGGACCAAAGGTCATGTTGGAATCTTTTCAGGCTCAGCTGAAAAGCCATGGTAATTGTGTCCTGAGGGCAGCTGATAATTGTAGGTGGAATAATATAAAGCTAAAAAGATACAGAAGGGTTCACAGGTTATCCTGATCTATATGACTATAGCATCTAATGCCTATTTCATGGGATCATACTCAGAGTTGGAAGAGATTATTCTAGCCTATTATTCTATTATTGGCCTTCCTCAATGTAGTTTTAACCTACCTTTCCATCATTGTCTTGGATTCTTTTCCCTCATATTTTCTATGCATCATCTAAATCAGTCTAGTTAGAGTTCCTAAAATATTTTATCATATTTACCTTTGCTTATGTTAAACCCTTTGCCTAAATAGCTCTCTCTTCCACATCCCAATTCCAGCTCTATCAATTGATCTACCTAATCTTGCTAAAAATGTCATTTCTTCAGTGAAGCTTTCCACTATTTCCCCTAGCTAGGAATGATTTCTTTCTCTTACAATCCCATAATTCTGATCAGTGCTTCTCTCTTGGAATTATCATATTCTAATTTGTATTTTATTTACCTATTTTAACATCATATTACCTCAGCCAGATTATAAACTATGGAGACAGTTTAATATAAAGGAAAGAATACCACATTTGGAATTATTGGACTTGAACTTGATACCTTGCTTTTCTGTTTATTACTTGTGTGATTTATGTGGGTCTCAGTTTCCTTGCCTGTAAAATGGAGGGGATTGGAATGATCAACCTCCAAGATCTCTCTTAGATCTATAATACAATTGATCTTTATTATCCTCTTAGAACCATTATAGTCACCTTGTACAATGCATTGTATCTAGTAGGTGTGTGTGTATGTGTGTGTGTGTGTGTGTGTGTGTGTGTGTGTGTGTGTTTAATGTTTGTTGGATGAATGAGTGCTTCTATTCCATTCATTGAAAATGGCACTTAGGGAGAGATTGGTAGAGCGGAAGAAAGATAAACTGGCTTCTATCTTATTTCTTGCCTTCAGATTTCTAATACATGTGTGGAAAAAGTACTTAGTTAAGTTTTCAGAAACCATTTTCTTTTTTTTATTGCTATCTTTTGTTTTGACATGACTTTTATTTTTCAATATATTCCTGACCCAGAGAGACATCCCTTATATTAAAAAGAAAAAAAAAGTTTCTCAGCAAAACTAACCAACATATTAACTAGCTCCTAGAATATATATTGTTTCATACACATACTCCTTTATCTCTTAAAGAATGGAGGGAGATGCATTCCAATATTTCATGTTTGGGACCAAGCTTGACCATTAATTACATTGACAATTGTAATCATACTTTTGAATATATAGGGTTTAAACTTTGTTTTTTCATTGTTCTTTTACATTGTACTTCACTGAAATTTTCATATTCAGTTCTTGTAGTATAATAATATTTATGCACCATACTGGTTTGGTTGTTTCTCACCCAGTCAGCACCCATCTACTTTGTTTCTAAGGTTTTGCTGCTCCTCATTCTACCTGGATAATAATACTATAAGCATGTTGGTATAGATGATTCTATTTTTTTCTTTGATGCCTTAGAAGTATATGCTTAGCCATAGGATCTTGGGGTCAAAGACTTTAAACATTGTGAATCACTTTCTTAGTGTGCTTAAAATATTTTCAAAAATCACAAGCCTATTAAAGTCTACCACAGTTTATAATATTTTCAGTGGCCCTCTCTAAGTTTTCCAACTCTACCTAATTTCTCTATCTGGACATTCCCACAATTATGTGCGGTTCCTGGAATCACTTAGTTAACAAACCAGCCTCATGGGAAGAGCACTAGAGTTAGTCAGAGAATCCAATCTTAATCCCAGCTCTACTACTTATTATCTGGGTGACTTTGGGTAAATCACTTGTTCCCTCTGGATGCCAGTTGCTTTATCTGGAAAATAAGAGTTTTGGTCCTATATGATGTCAAAAATTATTTTCAGTTCTAGATCCTCTAGAACTTGTAAAACTGCCTGGGGAAATCAAACAAGAGGATCTGACATGAAAGAAATTAGACTCACCCTCTGAGCAGATGTCTATGTGATATCTTGACACAAGCCAGCAAAGATATTACATCTCTGCCTTCTGCTTGATTGGGGAAGCACATCTCTCTGCAGAGAAAAGATTCCTCCAACATGCTCTGGTTTTTGGTGGAGAGCCAAATGCAGGTACCATGGGAAATTTCAGTCCTGCCCAACATCCTTGTCAAGGATGAATGGAAATTATACCTTGGACACATAAATGCTCACAAAGTTTCTCTCTTTGAGATACAAAATATTTCTGGTCAAATGGTTTACATAGATTTGTAGTCTTTGGAGCATAGTTCTAGTTGCTCACCAGAATGGTTGAATGAATATATAACTTCACTAATAATACATGGGTGTTTTAATTTTCCCATATTTCCTCCAGTATTTATCATTTTTCTTTTTTTGTCATATTAGCCCTGACAAGTGTGAGGTAGTAGGTCAGAGTTGTTCTAATTTGCATGTCTCTCATCATGAATGTCTCATCAATAGTGATTTGTAGCATTTTTTAAAATATAGGTAATTTTGATTATTTTGTCTGAAAACTGCCTACTTTTATCCTTTGATCATGTATCAATTGAGGAATGGCTCTTATTTCCATAAATTTGACTCAGTTTTCCATATGTTTGAGAAATTAAATCTTTATCAAAGAAACTTACCAACTACATATTTCTCTACAATTTATTTTCTCCCTGTTTATCATCCTCTCTCTCTCTCTCTCTCTCTCTCTCTCTCTCTCTCTCTCTCTTTCCTCTCCCTCTCTCTTCTCTTTTCTTCTCTGTATAGTATATATAATATCTATCTATCTATCTATCTATCTATCTATCTATCTATCTAACTACATGTGCCCCCCTTCCCATATTTTCCCTTTATTGTATCATCTCTTTCAGGCCTCTTAGATAATTTATCTTATTCTACCTCTCTTTTTCCCCTTCACCTAGTCCACTCTTCTTTCTCATCCCTTAATTTCATTTTTCTAGATAATCATACCTTCATGTTCAGGTGTTGTCAAGAGGTATATATGCCTCCTAACTGCCCCAATCATGGGAAAGTTTCTAAAAGTTATAAATATATTTTCCCTTGTAAAAATATAAACAGATTAACAGCATTAGATCCTTTATAATTTCTCTTTCCTATTTATCTTTTCAATGTTTCTTTTGAATCTTATATTTGAAAGTCAGATGTTTTATTCAGTTCCACTCTTTTCATTAAGAATGCTTAAAAGTGCTTTATTTCATTGAATATACATTTCTCCCCTGAAGGATTATACTCAATTTTGCTAAGTAAGTGATTCTTGGTTGTAATCCTAACTCTTTTAGCCTCTAGCATATCATATTTGAAACCTTCTGATCTTCTAATATAGAAGTTGCTAAATCTTATGCCATTTTTTATTGTGTCTCCATGATATCTGAACTGTTTCTTTTTGGCTGCTTGGAGTATTTTCTCCTTAATCTGGGAGCTCTGGAATTTGGCATAATATTCTTGGGAGTTTTTATTTTGGTATTTTTTTTCAGGAGGTGATTGGTGGATTCTTTCAATTTCTGTTTTAGCCTGTGATTTTAGTAAAAACTTGATAATTTCTTGAAAGATAATGTCTAAGCTCTTTTTCTAATTTCAACTTTCAAACAATTTAATAATTCTTAAATTATCTCTCCTGCATCTATTTTCTCTTTTTTATTACATATTTTTGTTTTCAAAACATATGCAAAGATAATTTTCAACATTTACCCTTGCAAAACCTTGTGTTCCAAAAAAATTTCCCTCCCTTCTCCCCACTCCCTCCCCTAGATATCAAGTAATCCACTATATGTTAAGCATGAGCAGTTGCTTTCACAATAATTATGGACACTTATAGCTTCAGCTTTTTTTGTGCAGTTGTTTTTTTTTTTTTGGGACAGATCTTTTATTTTTGGATTTAGCAAATGTTACCCATGTATTTAAATCGTAATCTTAGTAACAAATATATAATTTTGATTCAGTTTACTACTCAATTTACTATGCCATTGTTGACATTGCCTCTTTTTTAAAAAATAGCTTTTTACTTTCAAAATATATGCAAAGATAGTTTTTCAGTTTTCAACATTCACCGGTGCAAAACTTTGTATTAGAAATTTTTCTCCCTCCCTTCCTCCACCTCCTCCTTTAAATAGCAGGTAATCCAATATATGTTAAACATGTACAATTCTTCTATACATATTTACACATTTATCATGCTTGTGCAGTTGTTTTTTACAAGTAATTATAGACTTCTAAGTTTTTTGCTCTTCCAAGGTGGTATGATCTAAGGAAAGGTGTTAACTATTCTCCTGTAGTGTGGCTTGTGAGCTATCAACAAATTCTCTATTCTGCCCTGGAATTGTGACCAGGATCCCTGTTCCTCTTCAGCTATAAGCTCTGCTGTGCTAGTGTTCCTCCTTTCACTAGAACTAGGACCCAGATCCAAATATAGGCAATGCAACAGTCTTGCTCCAGGTGCCAGCAAAGAGATCCCAAAAATCTCCTTCTGACTTGTAGTTCAGTGCCTTTGCTGTCTGTGGGCTGAGAGGTCTGGGAAATGCCACTGTTGACATTGCTTCAATTGTCTGAGTGCTGCTCTTGTTTTTCTGAGGCCAGATCTATGCTGGTCCCCTCTGCAAAGACCTGGTCTATGCTAGCACAGTCTGTGCTGGATGGTACTCCAACATTCCTTTGATGCAATAGACCTTTCCTGCCAACCTTCTAACTTATCTTGGGCTGGAAAATTGTTCACTGACCTTTTGTGGGCTCTATCACTCTAGAGTTTGTTAAATTCGTTATTAAGGTATTTGGAAGGAGTTGAGGAAGAATTCAGGCAAATCCCTGCATTTACTCAACCATCTTGACTCCCCTTGAATACCAACTTTTTTTGGAATATCAGATTCCAGGCCCTTTAATCCTTTAAGGTGGAAGCTGCTAGGTTCTGGGTAACCCTAATTGTGGCTCCTCGGTATTCAAATTGTTTTTTGTTTTTTGTTTTTTTCTGACTGCCTGCAATATCTTTTCCTTGATATGATAGTTCTGAAATTTAGCCACAATATTCCTTGGGGATTTAATTTTGGAGTCTCTTTCAGGAAATGATCGGTGGATTCTTCCAATAGCTATTTTAGTTTTTGATTCTAAAATATCAGGGCAGTTTTCTTTTTCGATTTCCTTTAAGATGGTATCTAGGTTCTTTTTTTCATCATGGCTTTCAGGAAGCCCTATAATCTTTAGATTGTCTCTCCTAGGTCTATTTTCCAGGTCAGTTGTTTTTCCTAGGAGATATTTCATATTTTCTTCTATTTTTTCATTTTGTTTTTGACTTATTCTTGAAATCTTATTGAGTCATTTACTTCCATTTGTTCAATTCTAATTTTTAGTGCATTATTTTCTTCAGTTACCATTTTTGGCTCCTTTTGCAATTGCCGATTAAATTTTTTTTGTTCATTGTATTCTTTTTCCATTTTTTCCATTCTTTTTTGAAATGATCTCATTTTATATCCCCACGGTTCTTCTAACTCTTTTTTAAGATCCTTTATGCAATCTTCAAAGACAACCTTGTGACATGGCGTCCAGCTTATGTCTCTCTTTGGGGCTTTTTCTGGAGTTGCTTTACCTTTAGGGACCTCAGGATTTGAGGTCCGTTCTTTTGTCTCCATAAAAGTTGTCTATGGGGTTTTTATTCATTTTTAAGGCTTGAGGTCTGTTTAATGCAAAGGAGCAACTTTTTTTTTTTTAATTTGCTGTGGGGCAGTTCTGCTGATTAATTGATTTCTGGTTCTGGGTAATCACTGCTAAGTCCCGAGTTCTTCTGGGTCTCAGTGGTTTACAATCTACCTTTTATAAAAGGCAAATCTACCAAACCATTTGCTTGCAACCAGAACAGAGTGGCCTAAAAGGCTCACAGAAGCTTCCCAGGTGCATGGAAGCTATAATGCTCTGACTCTCTAGTCCAGCTCCTTGTGCTGGTCTTCCTATGCTGCCGTCTCAGGTTAGGCAAACTGTCCCCCTGCTTGATTGAAACAACTGTTCTGAGATTCTTACAAGGTATCTTATTCTGTAAATGTGTTGTATTCCAAATATTTGTGGGTGCTTTAACTTCAAAACTAGTTTAGAGGCTTAATCTGCTGTTGGTTTGAGAAAAGGTTAGAAGGGGTTATAGAGAGTTATGTCTGTTCTCCTACATCTTGGCTCCACCCCTGAATACCAATTCTTAAACTTACTAAGGAACCTCAATAAATTACTTCCCTGCTGTATGCCTTAAGATAAATAGGTTCAACTCGATAATATCTAAAGTCTCTTCAATC
The DNA here is from genome assembly GCA_023553655.1 of Myrmecobius fasciatus. Classification (NCBI taxonomy): domain Eukaryota; kingdom Metazoa; phylum Chordata; class Mammalia; order Dasyuromorphia; family Myrmecobiidae; genus Myrmecobius; species Myrmecobius fasciatus. The sequence goes on from JAJPUD010000523.1 coordinate 98,013, forward strand.
TCTAAATTGTTGAGGAATAAAAGATTGTTCTCGTAGTCAAAGACCCTGGATTCCAAAGCTGTGCCTACTACTTTACAGCTAGCATTTATACAGCACCTTAAAATTTACAAAACATTTTGCATGTGTTGTCCCATTTGGTCCTTACGGTAACCCTGTGAGGTAGTGATATTATTATCCCATTTTATAGATGAGGAAAGTGAGGTTCAAAAGAATAGTGTTACTTGACCAGGTTTACCCAACTGATAAATGTCTGAGGCAGGATTTGAAATCAAATCTTTCTGACTCCAAGTCCGTTCCCCTGCCCTGAATGCCACCTAGCTGTCCTTGCTACACTTATAATATCCAATCCTCCTTCAGCCCCAGTTTTCTCATCTGTAAAATAAAGGAATTGACTGGATGACCTCTAGTATTCTTTTCACCTGCAAAACTATGATCCATTAAATTATTTATGGAAGTTTTGAGTTTTCCTCGTACATATGCTGCTGGAGTAGGGGATACTGATGGGCATGGTGGGGAGGATGATATCCATGTTTTATATCTTATCTGAACTATATTCCAAGCTCTGGGAGCAGTTTGCATGAGCTACATGGCTAAAGTGGAAGATAGTCTTTCTGAATAATTGAGGAGAGATTGTATAGCTGAGCTCCAGAAAACAAAACCAGGTACTTGGCCAAACTAAAAATTCAGTCATCAAGAAAGGTTGTAGTTCCATTGAAATAGGAACCTGTAAGTAACTGCTCTGTGGAAACCAGAAGGAACTCATCTGTGGCTTGACCTGAATTAGAAGCAAAACCAGAAACTAGAAGTGCTCTCAGATAACTAAGGGAAGAACTCAACTGGAGCCAAAAGCAGAAGCAGATTCAAAGTGGAGGATAAGAGTATAGAGCTCTTGAGAAAATAGCTGAGCAGGAAAATTTGGACTTGAGGTGGCTAGATGAAGGTTCCATCCCAACTACCCAACTACCCCCACCCTATCAAAAAAAAAAAATCAATTTTATCTTTCCAATGTATGATCACCATCTAGTGACACAAGAATATAACTACAGGCTATTCAATGATTAGGGAAAATTCAGGAACGCATTGCAGGGGCTACCTGTGCATGTTTCTTGGTCATACGATCCTAGATTTAAAACTGGAAAGGACCTTAGGATTCAGCTAGTCCAAACTTATCATTGTATAAATGAAGAAACTGATCATCAGAGAAGTTGTGTGCCCTCCTATCATCAAACCAGTACCAAGCAGCAGCATTGGGATTGAAACCACCTAAACTCCAACTTCCATGTTACATAAGCAAAAGATGGACAGGAGGTTTCATGGTATAAGGGAAAGAGCATCACTTCTAGAGTCAGAGACCATGAGTTCAAATTCCTATTTTGATACTTATGAGCTAGGTGATCTACCCTTCTACTACCTTACTTTCCCCTTTTGAAAAATCAGGGGATTGGAATAGGACACCTTCTAGTTCTAGATCTGTTTCTTGAGCTATTCATACTCAACCCTGACATTTGGAGGGGCTTGAGTAACATCCTCTAGGTTGTGGGGGTACTTCTACAGTACCCCAGTTGTTGCTATTCAGTTGTTTTTCAGTCATGATCAACTCTCTTCATAAGCCCATTTGGAATTTTCTTGGCAAAGATATTGGAGTGCCTGCCATCAAAGAAGAAAAGAGACTAGGAGGACTCTGGAATGAAAGTCTGTATGGAATCTTGTGTGAGACAAGACAACTATTCTCTTAGATGAGGCTTTTTAATAGCTATTTTAATGTGACAGTGTGGCCTTTTATGGATTCCCCCCCTCCCATCACCAACACCCCTCTTCACCATTAGGACTAACTACAATCACCATCTCCTTTAGTTCATTTGATTGAGACATTTTGGTGCAACTGGGTGATGACACAGTGGCCTGGAGTCAGGAAGATTCATCTTTCTGACTTCAATTAGCTGTGAGACCCTGGACAAGTCACTTAACTTTGCCTCAGTTTCCTTATCTGTAAAAAGAGTTGGAAAAGGAAATAGCAAACCACTCTAGTATTTCTGCCAAGAAAACCCAAATGAGTTAACAAAGAGCCAGACAAGACTGAAATAATTCACACAAATTACTTGAAAGACAAGCTGGTATTGACTGAAGAACAAGCTTTGGAGATGGAGTTGGAAGTCCTGGGTTCTAACACCTTCTAAAACTTTATGCCATTCCCATCATCTTTCTGGGCCACAGCTTCCTCATCTCCATGATTTCTGTGCTACTTACATAGAGGGATTTTCATATAGAAAGTAGGTTAAAAACTTTAAAGTCATATAGAGATATTCGTGGTGTCCTATACCTAAGGCTGGAAGGAACTTTGTGATTCTGTTAGACCCACTTAGTACCTCATTTTACAGGTGAGAAAACAAAGGTCCAGCCTTAGTCAAAAGATTTGAACAAACCAAATCCTCCCACAAGAATCTCCTATAATCCATAGTACAGGACAAAGCTAGGATTGAAATCCAGTCCTTTGATTACATGTTCATCCTTTCTACTATACTAGGTGGTCTTGCTATTATTTGCCAGCCCCCCCAAAAAAAGATAAAAGAAAAGAGGAATAATATAGGGAGGAGGGAGGAAGAGGCATGAGGCAAGGAATATGGTAACTAGTGTGAGGGGAAGGAAACATAATGTAGAAGACACTGCCCAGGGAAAAAGAGAATAATTTACCACTCAGAAAAAAAAGCTACTTCAGATCCTGAGAGGTAGGGTTGAAAGGAAGACAGGACCTCAAGGCAGAAGTTATCATACAGTACAGGAGTATAGGGGATAGATGGTGGGAGAAAAAGAAAGGGAGAGGGATAGACAGAGAGACAGGTAGAAACAGGCAGAAACAGAGAGAGGGAGACACAAGAGAGATAGAAAGGGGGGAAGAGAGGAAAGAGCTTTACAGATCTTTAAAAACTATATAAATGCTAGCTTTTTTAAAAAACCTGAGCTCACATGCCTTGGCTTCTCATGAGATAATTAAGAAAGAATGGAAATTGATGGAAGCTGGTTAAAACACCCACAGCCTGCCATCAAAGAAGAAAAGAGACTGGGAGGACTCTGAAATGAAAGTCTGTATGGAATCTTGTGTGAGACAAGACAACTATTCTCTTAGATGAGGCTTTTTAATAGCTATTGTAATGTGACAGTGTGGCCTTTTATGGATTCTCCCCCTTCCATCACCAACACCCCTCTTCACCATTAGAACTAACTACAATCACTTTGCCTTAATTGAGTTCTGTGGAAATGTTCACTGGGAGCGACCACTTAATGACATCTAGGTTCTTCAACAAAGAAAGTTCACTTTATCAGAATAGAATTGATTCAGAGTCCTTCAGCCTGTCAGAATTACAGCTGAGAAGATGAAATTGTGTGTGCTGTTCCAGATCTCAAGTTCTGCCCAGCTGTATTCTCTGAAGTAGCAGAGCAGCCCATTAATAATGTAATAACTTGTATGTATGCATCTGTGACTTTTCTTGGAGGCATTCTGGAGCACTTTTTAGACACAGCTCTTCCTGAAGGTATCCTCAACCTGGATTTTAAAACTCTTCCCATTCTGGAGCTCACTTCCCTTTCCATGATTATTTCACGTGGTTCCTCTTCCCATATCCTGGGTTCCAACTAATCAGATCTGCTTGAAATTTTATATAAATAACATTCCATTTTGAACTTGTATACATTTTTTTAAGCTATCTCTCATGTTTGGAATACCCTTCCCCCTTCCAAAAAAAATCCCAAAACTCAAACTTTCAAGTCCAGCTCAAATGCCACCTATTGATAGAACTCAGGATCTAGTCAGGAGGCCTGGGCTTCTGATGCATGAGACTTTTGTCAACTAAGCTAAATCCTTTAATATTTTTGCACCTTTGTTTACTCATCTTTAAAACGAAAGGGTTGGATTCAGTTGCCTCTGATTAGCCATCTAAGAGCATGAATTGAGAGTTGTAAGGAACTTGAGAACTCTTTTACAGATTAAAAACTGAGGTTTAAAGAAGACTACATGTCTTTTCTGAGATGGCATTAGTATTAAATAACAAAACTGGGATCCAAACCCAGGACTACTGACCCCAAATCCAGTTTGTTTGCATGGTGTCAAAATATATGCAAAGTAATTCAAGGGAATTGGGGGCAATACAGGTAGTGAGGGCATCAGCAACCCCAGGCCCATCAGGAGAGGTTTTTGGTGAACTCCAATGCTCTTTCCACTACACCAGACTGCTTATCAAATATAAGGCATGGTCTTTGGACTTGAAAACCATTGCTTTTACAATCTAGTAATCCAGGTAAGGAAAGGGCCGTGAATTAGTGAGAAGCCATAAGAATGCTTTGATCAGGTAAGGAATCAACAGAAAATAGAATTTTATGCAGTGATCAGGATGCCTTACTATCAGAAAGACCAAAGCAAATAAACAAAATTCTGTAAAAGAAGGGCCGGGAGACAAGCGGCAACAAAAAACTACAAGTGGGGAAGAGTTTCTTCCTCTCTCCAGGTAGACATTATTTGTTTCCTATATATCCAGCTAGTTATTGCCTTGAACCACTAGGACATTACCAAAGGAGCAGCTAGGTACTCCAGTGCTTGGCTGGAGTCAGGAAAACTCGCCTTCTGAGTCCAAATCTGGCTTCAGACACAATCCGTGTGACTCTGGGCAAGCCATTTAACCCTGCTTGCTTTGGTTTCCTCATCTGCAAATGAGCTGGGGAAGGAAAATCAGCCACTCCTGTATCTTTGCCAAGAAAATCCCAAATGAGTTCACAAAGAATCTGACATGACTGAAAAACAACTGAACGGCAATAACCAATGTTTTAAACTATTGGCAGTTCTGTCCCAGCTTCATTGGTTCAGTTATGGATATGAATCTGTTAATTATATAAAAGTGGGTCACTCCATCAGTACACTTGAAATAGGCAAGGGGAAAAACAATCTAGAAGAAAGCCCCTAACACATTGGTTCATCTATCATGGAAGAGCTTTGGGGAAACAGGGACCAAAATCTCATCAGAAGTGCAGGCATAAAAAGGAGGAGAGGGCCTTTACACAAAAAATATTTATAGCACTATTTCTGTGGTGGTTGAGAATTGGACATTGAGGGGAAGCTCCTCAACTGGGGAATGCCTGAACACATTATAGCATCTGCATGTAATGTAATATTATTGTGATATGAGAAATGATAAATCACAAAGATGATTTCAGAAAAACTTGGAAAGACTTGCATGAACTGATGCAAAGTGAAGTGAGCAGAACCAGGAGAATGTTGTACACAATAACAGAGCTACTGTAAGATAAAGAATTGTAAATAGTTTAATCATTCTTAGCAATACAGTGATCCAAGACAATCCCAAAAGATTAATAATGAAACATGCTATCTACCTCCAGATAAAAAACTGACATCATCTAAATACAGACTAAAGCCTACTATTCTTTCTTTTTTCCTTCTTTCTTTTCTTCCTTCCCTCCCTCTTTCTTTCCTTTCTCTCTCTCTTTCTGTCTTCCTTCTCCTTCCCTCCCTCCCCACTCTCTTCTTCCTTCTCTCTTCTTCCTTCTCTCTCTCTCTTCTTCCATCTCTCTCTTCTTCCTTCTCTCTCTCTTCCTTCTCTCTCTTTCTCCCTCTCTCTTCTCTCTCTCTTCTCTCTCTCTCCTTCTCTCTCTTCTCTCTCTCTCTCCTTCTCTCTCTTCTCTCTCTCTCTCCTTCTCTCTCTCCTTCTCTCTCTCTCCTTTCCTCTCTCTCTCTCCCCCCTCTCTCTCCTCTCTCTTTGCCCCCCTCTCTTTTTTCTCTCTCTCTTCCTCTCCCTCCCTCCCTCCCCAAAATGCTTAATATGGAAATGTCTTACATAATTGAGCATGTATAACCTGTATCAGATCACCTCCCATCACTTCCCTCTTAGGGAGTGGAAAGGGAAGGATAGAATTTAAAATTCAAAACTTTTTAAATGATTAAAAAACTGTTTTAACATGTAATTGGGGGAAAATATTATTAAAAAAAAAGAAGAGTATGGATGAATGAGGGGCAATCTATAGCATTAAGTAGAGTGCTTAAGTTGGTTAAATCTCAGAGCCATTGAAATATTGAAGTATTATTGTAGACCTGTGTGTTAATAGCTTCCTGGTGGACTTTGTCTCAATAATGGGGATCTCTGCCTTTATTTCACCCAGTCCATGGGACACTTGCTAAAGAATTAGATACTCGTTTATGTCTATAGCTACAAAACCAAAAACACTTCATCACTTTTTAAAAACGTTTATTCATATTCTCTAGGATTACTGCAAGATGGAAATGGTTGCTTAATAAGGGCAAACTTTTTCTTCTACAAAATGAAATATTAGAGGCAGCACAGTATATTGAATCAGGAAGACCCCAGTTCAAGGTTTGCCTCTGGATCCTCAGTGTCCTAGAAAACTCTCTGAGACTAAGTTGTTCCTCTGCATTAAAAGAGGGAGTGCTTATACTAATGAAACCACAGGTCTAATCCAAGTTGCAATAAAATAAGAATAAATAGGCTACAATTCTACTTTCTGGAAGAAAAATTTGAGTGTTTTCTCCATTTAAAATTGGGAAAATTTTTCCGTCTTTCTGAACTTTCCCTAGAAATTAAAACACTTTAAACAAATAAATTCTAGCAAAACATACCCATCTTTCTAGTCCAGATGGTTGGGTTTTTGTTTTGTTTTGTTTTCCCCAAGAGCAATCTGTATGTGTCTGTCTCTTCCCCTGTGTGTCTCTAGGTAATTTTGTGGCATATTTGCCATTTCTCTATATATGTGCTTCTTTATTTATCTGTGCATGTGTTTGTGTCTCTACTGGGCCTCTGGTTTCCCATTTAACCTTTCATCTCTATAAAAATGTTAATGGAGGCAAGTGGTGGTGAAGAGATAGGGAGCTCTGGGTGATTTGCCCCTAGCCTCACAAAGTGAGAGGAAGGGACTTATCTCTCTGCACTTTTTATGATTCTGCCTTTCTCTTTCTTCCTCATCTAATCATTTCTCCATCACAATGCAGTTTCTTTCACTCCTTGCTTGGTACTAATATAGATAGACCTTAAGCTTTTTAAAAAAATTATTTCTTATTATATTCTTGAAGCAGAGTTTTTACATTCCATGCTTTCCGTTTTTAAAAAATCAGATGAGTGAAAAGACATATCTGTTTTGTCAAACAAGTAAATCCACATTGCCTTTTTGTTAATGACTTCAGCAGAAAAAGATGGGGGCAGAGAGGGGATAAGGGAAGGAAAAGGATTCTTTTTCTCTGCTCTCCCCAAGAATCTTTCCTGAAAATCAACTGATGGATAGCTAGCTTCCAGCTGAGAAGGTGTTTGACCTGGGAGCATGAGAGATTCCACTGGCCCACAATGCATAAATTCATCAAACTCTAATCTAGAAGAACTTTCTCAGTCCAAGGGCTCAGGCTTGACCCTTTCTCCTCCTGATGTTTATCTCAGGTAAGAATGTATGAGCAGGAACAGTTTTTGCCCAAACATCCTGCTGGATGCCCCAAATAATCTCTTTCTTGGCCAATTTCCACCCATTCTGTTCATCCCCCCAAAGTCTAGTGGAGAAGAGAACAAACAGGAAAAAAACACCCCATAACATGTCTTTCCCCCTCCTGACTTCTTAGTTCTTTGCTTGACTATTTTCTTCTGGGTCAGCTGCTTCCCACATACCCAGAGTATTTATCTTTTTTGTTGTTTTTTCCTTCTCTCTGAGTTTTTCTCATTCTTATATGACGTTTTAATTGCTGTTTCCTGAATATAAAGAACTCAGTTGTGCATTTCTTAGTGTGCCTCTGGGAGTCTGAGGATAAATAAATAATCCTTGCTGTTATCCAGCCCACAGTCAGCCTCTTTAGGGACTTGGTGCAAAGTGTTTTAATTAGACTCTCTAAAGTTTTAAGTTGTCCCCTAATTTTATCACTTGAATTCCACAGCTCAGTCCACAATTAGATGGCCGGATCCTTTAAGGCAGTCCCTGAGCTCCTAAAATTTTCCCTTTCTTCCAAAGCTTCGTATTCATTCATTCTTTCATTCAATAAGTATTTATTAAATACATTCCCAGGGCCAATTGCTCCCTAATAACTGGGGACAAGGACCTTATATTCCATTTTGGGAAAGAGAGTACATTGAATGAAGACCAAGCAATGAGTAAGTGCAGGTATATAAATAAATGCTTCTTGAAACTGATTTTCATATTTCCTAATTTCTTTTAGGTAACTAACTGCTTTTAAACCTACTAATTTCTACATAAGCCAATTTATTTTGAATTTAGGAAGTATTCAAAAAACATTTGATTAATCTGATATCAAACAAAATACTGATCTGAGAACTATCCTACCTGGAATTTCTATCTGGTTCTACTCTTAACTCTTAAGAGTAATATCTAACCAAAAATTCTTGTTAACATTTCTTCACTTGTAATAAGAAGAGAGGATAGTCATAAGACATAGTGCAAAGATCCCCGGAATTAGTCAGAAGAGAATTGGCTTTTAATCTAGGCTCTAATATCTTATTAGCTATCAACTCCATAAGTACAAGATGGAGGAAATACAGTTAGATTTCACTTCATCTGAAAACAAGAAGGGGCTTTGAATGTGTTTTAAGCTCAGTATGAGTGAATAGTATGATATGATAAAAGAAAAAAGGGAAAGGAGGAATAAGAGAGGAGGGAAGAAAGAAAGGAGGGAAAAAATGAGGAAAGGAAGAAAAAATTTCTAAAGTAATTTGGGCTGTATTTTTTTATTTATTATCTTTAAACCTAGGGAAGAAAGGACCTCAGTGGACTCTATTTTGGTCATACTCTATGTAGACTACAGTGGTACTTCCATACTCATCGTTATTTGGTTCCAGAAGGCATGACAAGTAGCAAAAACAATGAGTACCAAACAGATTTTTCCCATAAAGAGTACATGTCCAGTCCACAGCCTAATCGTCCCTCTCCACCCAATTATGCAACGGGACAAATGGAGCTTCCAGCTTTAGAGAAACAAGTCAGCCCAGTTCCTCCTTTCTGGAATCAACTCACATTGTGAGAGGAACCCCATTCTTTATACTTCCCTCCAAAAAAACCTCATGCTGTCCAAATTTCCTTGGAGGAGTGAAATCCTGGATATGGAGGAGGAAGCTCTGGTTGCATGTCCACTGCCCAGAGCTCTGGCCACCACCAAGGGCTCAAAGCTGCCCCTCCACCTGGGGTCTTGAGCCAATACAGCTGGTCCTGTTTCTGCTGCTTCTTCTCCTGGTGAGCCCGTCATCCACTCCATACCTCTTCTGTTACTACTGTTTTGAGAAGTCAAGAGCTCCAACTTGATATTCCTGCTGGGACTGGGCAGTACACCTAGCCAACCTCACATCCCTCCTACTCTACCAAGATAAGTCAAGTGCCATGAGTGCCAAGCAAGGATCAAGTACTAAAGCATTTTTTCTTCAAAATTTATCTTTGGAAGCAGATAAGTACAGAGGTACCACTGACTTGTATTCAGTACTCAGGTCCAATGCTTTCTTTCCCAAAATTAAGAGTTTTTATGTGTTCTGTATATATTTATTCATTTATGTCCATTTTGTCTCTTCCTTCATATAATGTAATTTCCTTCAGGGTAGAGACTGTTCCATTTTTGGTTTTGCATCCTCAGTTCTTAGAACATTTCCTCACAGATAATAGTTCCTTAAAATTCTTGTTGATTGCTTAAGTGCCAGTTCAGGGAGAACATTGATAAGGTAGGGTGCTATCCCAATATTAGTGATGATGTTGGTAAAGGGCCTCAGCATCATGGTCTATAAAGACTACTTGAAGGAAAATAGGAATTGGAGAAGAGAAGACTTATTGAGCCAGGGGGAAGGAGAAATATATGTGATAAGCATCTTCAAGTTTTTGAAGAGTTGTCTTGCAGAAGAAAGATTAGCCTGGTTCAGCTTAGTTCTAGGAAGCAAACTGGGAACTGAGTGGAAGTATAAATAATCCATATTGAAACTCTGTATCAGGGAAAACTGTATAATGAATAGACCTCTGTCCAAAAGTGAAATGGGCTCTCTGAGGAGGAACTGGGTTCAGAGAAGGATCAATGATCTCTTGTTCTGTATGTTACTGAAGGTAGAACTTCCAGCTCTGAAATTGTGTGATTCTCTGACCTTGTATTCATCATGGAATCTTCCTGAATCTTGGTTTTATTATCTACAAAATGGTGATAATTGTCCTATTAATACTTGTCTCACATGGTTATTATGAGGAAAACACCCTAAAAACTTAATGGTGCTATTCATAATGTTCCAAAAGTCTTAGTGCAGTTTCAAGCTATAATAAGTTTGTTAATAAAGCTTAATTAGAAGTTTGTTGTTAAAACTTATTAATAAAGCTTAAAATCACACTAAGATTTTTGAGATGCCCAGCATAAATATAAATTATTAATGTTAATGCTTCATGGTAGTGTTAAGGGCTAATGATCACTTCAAGATTAAATGAGAATTTAAGAGTAAAATTAAGTAAATTAAAATCAGATGAGTTATATATAGGCTTCTATGAAATGGCTCATTCTATTCTTTTTCTAATAGATGATTATATGGGAATGCCTTAACTAGATCTGGAAATGCTTCTAAGAAAAAAATTATTAATATTCTACCTTTCTTTTCCTTTTTTTGATTGGTTATGATTTCATTGGTTAAAAGGAACTTCTAGTGTTGAAAGTCCTACAAATATGCATCTCCTGTTGTAGAGTCATGTCTGATTCTTTGTAATCCTATTTGGGATTTTCTTGGCAAAGATTCTAGAGTGATTTGCCATTTCCTTCTGCAGCTCATTTAAGAGATGAGGCAAACAAAGTTAAGTAATTTGCCCAGGATCATACAGTAACTGTCTGAGACTGGATTTGAACTCAGAAAGATGAGTTTTTCTGACTTCAGATTCAGTATTCTATTACTATTCCACCTAACAACCCCTGAATATCATCAACTGTTCTTAAACTTCTACTCTACTGGGACCTTAGAGAGGTTAAATGATTTCCCAATCATACCCCTGGAATGTATCAATAGCAAGTCTTAAACCATGTCTTCTTGTCTCCAAGGCTATCTATCTATCTATCTAAAGTATCCCATTACCTCTTAAAGCTTGCTTTCTTGATTTTTTCAATGATATCAGTTTCTTTTGTTTTTATATCATGTTCCTTTCCAATATTTCTGTCTTACTCTATCAAACAGGTTTTAATAAAATAGTTGGATATTTTAAGGTACAGTAAAACTGTAATTACCATGTCAATTATTGTGGGGGGGGGCGGAGCCAAGATGGCGAACTGCGGACAGCTTTCTCTGTGAACTCCCCGGACATTCCCTCAAACCCAGACAAAGTAAGCCTTCCAACTGGTTTCTAAGTGAGGGCACCACCAAGCATTTGAACTACAACGCACTTCTATCAAAGATCTACCTTGAAAGAACTCCGGAGAAGGTTAGCCTCAGGGAAAATCGGCCGCTGGTCGCGATCAGACTGCAGCTGGGGCGGAAGTCAGGGCTGCGATAGAGGGGCGGATTTTGGGCACCCAGGAAGCCCCTGGGAGACGCCTGGGCCACTTTGCTCTGCTTGCGGGCAGGTGCTTTGGCAGATCTGCCTTTGGAGAGCAGCTGAAAACGTGGTCCTAGTGAGAATCTAGCCCGACCAGCCTCAGACCGGAAGTCAACTCGGCAAACTGCCCCAGGGCAAATACAAATTGTTGCAGTTTTCTCGGCTTTTGACCAATATCCCAACTTTAAA
>JAJPUD010000523.1:116058-143155 GCA_023553655.1 Myrmecobius fasciatus
TGTGTGTGTGTGTGTGTGTGTGTGTGTGTGTGTGTGTGTGTGTGTGTAAATAAACAACTACAAAACAGGTGGAACAGTGGAAAAAATGTTGGAGCAGCAGTCAAATTTTAAATATAGCTTCAGATACTGACTTTTACTATGGGCAAGCCATTTAACCCCTATTTTCCTCAGTTTCCTCAACTGTAAAATAATGATAAAAATAGCACCTACCTTTCCAGGTGATTATGTATAGCAAATGAGAATATCTATAAACACAATGTCTGTATAAAGTAGATACTTAAAGATACTTTCTTCCATGAGAAAAGCCTAAAATGTATATAAACTACTGTATAAGGATTTTGGGAAAGAAAGGCAGCCAAGTACAACTTGTTTTTTCTATTCTTCTTATTAGAGAAGCTATAATATATATGTTCAAGGTTAATTCTGAGCTATTTGATTATTTAAAACAGGTTTTATAGACCAAAAACAGAAACTCTAGGGAGTACACATTTTCATCACTGCTATTCCTTGAAAGTAAGGGCCTTAAAATTTTTGTTTTGTTTTTTTGCTGAGGCAGCTGGGGTTAAATGACTTGCCCAGGGTCACACAGCTAGGGAATGTTAAGTGTCTGAGACCAGATTTGAACTCAGGTCCTCCTGACTTCAGGGCTGGTGCTCTATCCACTGCGCCACCTAGCTGCCCCATAAGGGCCTTAAAATTAAAGGAAGGATATAAGTTTTAGATGAGTAGAGAAAAAGATAGTATTCAAGGAAGAATTTTGGACTTTTAGATGAGGGCTTAAGATACAAGAATGATAGTTTATTGGCCAGGGCTGGAGTACATAAAAAGAGGCAAAGAAAAACATATATTCAGATCGAATTAAAAAGACTTTGAATTGAAAATATAAGGGAAATGACCCACATAAAAGCAAAACAAATATGCTTAGCAAGAAATTGAAACCCAAGATAAGCATGGAGTTAACAGGTGAAGATAACCTCCTTCCTGGCAGAAGCTATTTGGATCTTTTCTTTTGTATTTTCAGTACCTAGCAGAGAAGCTTTCTCTTAGTAAGTGATTAATAAGTTTTTCTTGAATATTTACAGTTAAAGGGGCACTTATTGGCTCTCAGGAAATTTGTCATCCAGTAGGTAGGTTGCACAGTGGTTAGAATGGTGGGTCTGAAGTCAGGAAGACTCATCTTCCTGAGTTCAAATGCTGCCTCAGACACTTACTAGCTGTGTGAGCCTGGGCAAGTCACTTTGCTTGCCACAATTACTCATATATAAAATGAGCTTGAGAAGATGGCCAACTACTCCATATCTTTTCCAAGAAACTCCAGATAGAATCACAGACAGCTGGATAAGACTGAAACAATAACAGCAACAAAAGTTGAATTAATTCTGTCCCAGCATACTTACAGAATGTATTGAGGTGATTAGTGAGCTCCTTTTGGTGGTCTTTGAAATAAGGGGTAGAATAGAGTAGGTGCCATAGGCCTGAGTCAGGAAAATATTGCCTTGATTTTCAAAAGTTGGATGAAATTCGATTCATCAGACTACAGTCAGTGAACTCAACTTTAATTCTCATTAAATATAGAAGGGATTTAAATTATTTTTAAAGGAGTAATTTGTAAGCATTTATAATTGAAAGCAGTGACCACCATGAACTGGAATTGGTTCTTAAAAAAGCAGTCATGTCAAACAAACCTAATTTATTTTTGACAAAGCAACTGTTCAAGGTGGATGCAATAGGTATAAGAAACTTGGATTTCAACCCTGCATTTGGCATAGTCATTAATGATGTCTTTGTGGACAAAATAGAGAGAGGTAGAGTAAATGATAATAAGTTCTATGTTGGGAGGTAGGATTTTGGGCTCAAACTTATTATTTCAATGGCATAATGAAGAGTTACCAATGTAGTTCTGCAACTGTTCTGCAGAAGTTGTTATTGTTTGTCCTTTGTTCTCAAAGAGGACCATCACATCAGGGAGATGATGCCATGAAATAAAAGTGAATTAGATTTAAGGGAGGGAGGGATAGGCAAGGTCATCCTTATTCTAAAAGAATTTCCTGGAGACCCGGAGAGGTTAATTGATATTCCTGGGTCAGTTTGTGTTAAACTCAGGTTTTTCTGATTCTCTTCATTGCATTACATGCTCCTTCTTAATAAGCATACAATTAAATGAATTCAAACTAGCTGAACAATCTGAAAAAGGATAGTGACTAATTGGTCAAGGTCAATCTGGAGGGAGTTCCCTAGGCATGTTACAGGGCTTTGCCCTTGGTGAAATCTATTTAATATTTTTCTTAGTATCTCATATGATAGCCTATAAATTCATCAACTCGTATGCTTCTCAGAGTTGTAGATAAAAGCAAGTTGGGAGAGAAAGTTAATTCTGCTGCCCAATAGATCAGGATCTAAAAAGGTTTTGGCCAACTAAAGTGAATAAATTTTTTGTAACACAAAACTTGATGGTCATAAATGGGCTCAGAAATTGGTTATATAAGCATAAGACTGTGAAAATATGACTGGAGAGTAATTCATGCTTTCTTTCTCAAAAAAGAACATGAGATCAGGGAGGTGATACCATGACATGCAAGTGAATTAGATTTAAGTGAGGGAGAGCTGTGCTCAGTCACCTGCCTCATTTTCCCCTCCAGAGCCATTTGGGTCCTGTAGCAAGATATACATATGTCAAGGAGACTGGAGATGGCCTTTGATATTAGCAACAGCAACAAAGACCAGGAAACTTTAGGGGATCATAGAGTTAAAAGTAAGAATTAGCAACCTAAGACAGAACTCAGAACATTGGCTTTTACAGATGAGCTAAGAGAACTGGGAATGTTTAACCTGGAGAATGGAAGACTTTATAATTTCCTTAAAGGGTTATCCTGTGGAAAAAGTATTACACCAGTTACTAGAGGGCAAAACTAGAACCAGTGTTGGGAAGATATTTTTTAAAAAAAGGTTTCAGCTAAGGAAAAACTTCCTCAAAAATGGAACTGTCCAGAAAGAAATAAAGTGGATTTGAGTGGTAGAGCTTCCCATCATCAGACATTTAAACCAAAGATAAATGATGAAGCCATAATTTAAAAGGAGTGATTTGTGACCATTTCTGGATGAAAATTTTAAGGGATACTACAGATGGAATTCATATTTTAGATGGGGTGAGACTAGATGGCCTCTGAAACTCTTCAATTCTGAGATTCTGTGATTGCTTGGGAAAAAAGACAGACATTCTGCTGCTGAATTTGAATACCTCAGTCACGGAGGTCTATGAGAAAGAACTGATTTGAAACACACACCAAGTTTGCATTGGGAATTACTGACTGAAACCAGTTCTCAGTCAAGTTCTCTCTGCCCCTTCTCATTTTCCTGACTAGTTTGTGTGTCTGTGTGTGTGTGTGTGTGTGTGTGTAGCAGGTGTGTGTGTACATATAAGTGTGTGTGTGTGTGTGCTGCACAACACAACAATGAAAGAGAGAAAACTCTCTCTACTCCTGACAAAAGGGCAAAGGTACCATGTTCATTCAAATGTGGGAGAAACTGAATTATTTATACTTCCTTTATCAGTCACCGAGAAAGATAATTTCAATGCTGAATTTTAAGTTTTTTGTTAATTAACCACTTTTTCAGTTCAGTGCCTCTCAACGAGGAGCTGGCTCACTGCAGAATATTGTTGCAGGGGGGCCAGAGATCACACTTTGCCTCCAGCCCCCACTGCAGCAATGATATATGGGTGTTTAGACGCCTTTATTTTTCCTGAGATTTTCTTGCTTTTGCTTGGTTGCGGATATTCAAAGACTCCAATTCTAACTGAAACGTTCTGCAGTTCAATATGCCATAATATATACACTGGTAAATCATCCTCTTGTCAAATTTTTTCAATGTTCTGTTATTAAATCCCATTTTTTGTGGTAAAATATTCTCCAAATAGATGAAACAAGGCACATATATCACCAAGCCTAATATTTAATACTAATTGTCTAAGCCTATACTGTAAAGCTAGGCCAGTCAGAATTAAGAAAATTTATCTTGATAGTTCAAGGAAAAAAAGAACACCATTATATTACCATTCCTGAGAAAAGAGTAGGTTTTCAAGTGGTTGGATAATTAATAAAAAAAGTGAATATTTGACCTCAATTATACAGATAATGGTTTGATATCTACCATTTTCCTCTGGCCTTAATGATCTGGCCACATGTTTTCAGTGGTTTAAACTAGAGGTTGAGGCACTATTGCTACGGACCAGGACTGTGAATTTATTAGAGTCTGGAACTTTCTCCACTGATGCAGAGATGCCTGGACCACTCACTGAGAAGCTAAATAATATGGTAGCCTAGCTAGCATTTGTCAGAAACAGGGCTTGAATTCTAGTCTACCCTGACTCCAACACCAGTCCTCTCTCCATTGTAGCATATTTTGCTTTTTTTTTCCCTCTCTCCTTTTCCTTCCTCTACAATAGCCCCTTTCACAACATCCTTTCTTTATAAGTGGTCACCTAGCTTCTCTCCTCATTCTCCCATTGCCTTCATCTTTTTTTCCTCTTTCCTCTTCATCCTTTTATGATAAATCATATTTACATGGCATTTAATCTCTGTGAAGCACTTTTCACATTTCATTTTGTACTCTTAATAATCCTATGAAGGAAGTGATTTAAGTATTTGTCTTCTTTTTACAGATAAGATAAGCAAAATCTAGAAGGTTTGGATGACTTTCTGCATGAAAATCTTGGTACTAATAAGTCTTGATTTCAGGGCCTTTGACTTCAAGTCCAGTGCATGTGACTGTCTGCTCTACATAACTTCTTTATGTCTTTATTGGGAGGAGAAAAACGTTTCACCATCTGTTCCCCAACCAAGAAGAGGTCATAAGCCAGGCCTTCTTGGAAGACCCACATGCTACTATATGTAATTCACTCTCTAAAATTCACTCGTTCTTTGAATTCTGACAGTAGAAGCTCCTCCAAATTTCATTAGAGGGCTAGAATGCTAAAGCTGGGAGAAACCGTAAGACAGTATCTTACTATCATCTTGAAGATGTAGGAATTAAGCTGGCTATTGGCAAAGAATTCAAGTCTCCACATGAAGACTTTCAGCTGGACCTCTGCATTGTCTTTGCTAAAGAGATATATAGACAATGATTCAAGTTATGTACTCCTGAGAATAAAACATTACAAATCAAATAAAGGCTTCATATGTACTCAAATCAGTATATACAGTCAACAATTTAAGTGCTGACATGACTAGAATAATGGACTTGGATTCAGAATGGCAGCATTATGATTTTGGGTCATACTTTACCTCAGTCTCCTCATTCTTAAAATGGTCATTATAATAGCACCTAATTTCCAGGGACATTGTGAAAATCAAATGAAATAACATATGTGACATGTTTGGCAAACCTTAAAATGACATATAAATGCTAGCTATGATTAAGCACCTTTTTTGTGAACAGCTCCTATTAACAAAAATAATAAAAGGGAAATTGAAAAACCTTTTCCTTCATAGAGGTGATATAAGGCATAAAGGTAAATATATACTAGATAGAATATAGGAGGTATGTGTGTGTGTGTGGTATGTACACATACACACACATATATATATATATATATGTATATATTATATATATATTTTTTTTCATCTATTCATCTATTCATCAGCCTTATGCAAGGCTATTGGGGTTAAATGATTTTCCCAGGGTCACACAGCTAGTGAGGCTGGATTTGCATTCAGGTTCTTCTGACTCCAGGGCCATTGCTCTATCCACTATACAGGAGATCTTAAAACCTGTAGGTTATATGACCCTTCAGTTGAACCCTGCAGGTATATAGGAATGCATTTCTGGCCTGCAAAGTCAGTGAGCTTAAGGCATAATTTTTATTCCTCCCATTTTTAAGAGCCCTTTGCCTGCATGTGTAACTTTTATAGGAATTCAGCAAATTCTCTATTCTGCTAACATTGGTAGCTTATTCCAATAAACCCAGAACATGATAAGTTCACAAACCTTCTTGGTTCCCGCTAACCACATGCAAGTCCTCAGAATGTCCAAGCCATTAAGGGGATAATGCCCCAATTACAAATGTCCAGTGCCATGGGATGATGTCCTATTGTAAGAGTAGGATGTGAGACTAAAGCAACTGACTAAATTTAGGTAGACAGTAATGAATAGTAGTGATGATATCTGTGCAGTGCTTTAAAAATTGCAAGGTGTTTTATACATATTATTTCATTTCATCCTTTTAATAGTCCTGGAGGTATAATTTCCCCCTTTTTAAAGATAATGAAAATAAGACTTAGATTACGTGATCTACTTATAGCAGCATGGATTTAGAACTGGAAGGGACTTTAAGGATCATTGGGTGCAACCCTTTATTTTACAGAGGAAACTGAGGTTCAGAATGGTTCAATGGTTTGCCCAGGCAGTATTTGAACCCAGTTCTTCCTGACCAAGTCCAGTGATCTATTCACAACACATACTATCTCTGTCTGTGATCACAGAGCTAATAAGTATGTCACAATTTGAACCTGACTCTACATAAAGCACCTTAAATATTGTAGCATGTCATCTCTCCTAGAGCTAATAACACAGGAGCAGACTCATCCATAATTACTTGGTCCTAATGTAGGCCTGGAGTCAGGAAGATCTGAATTCAAATCTACCCTCAGACTATATGATCTGGGCAAGTCATTTAATCTGTTTGCCCTTCTTTTCATTCTTCCTTCCTGTTGCCTTCCTTTCTTTATCTACTCCTTCCCTCTTTTTCTTCCCTCTTTGCCTCCTTCTTTTCTATCCTCCCTCCCTCCCTGTTTCCTTCACTCATTCCTTCCTCCCTCTTCTATCCTTCTTTTCTTCCTTTTCCTCTCTCCCTTCCTTCTTTCCTTCCTTTATTCCTTCCTTCCCTAAATCTAAATTTAGTCCTAACTCTAACATCCAGAAAAATGAAGAGATTCTGTATTCTTTTCAGACCAGATTACATCTGAAATACAGAATTCAGTTCTGGAATTATTTTTTTAGGAAAGACATTGACCAAGGTCCAAGGAAGGACCTTCATCAGAACAGTGAAGGAACTCTGAAAGCCCAATAAGTTCAGGCTCAAAGATCTGGCTCTTCTTAGATGCTACTCATGAAGCTCAAGGAAGAATTCAACCTCAGAACTTTCCTTTAGGTCATCTCAGAAGATGGTCCATTCTGCAATGGTCCATGGTGGGCAGGGAGAGGGGAATGGGAGAAGAAAGTCACTCAAGACAGTAAAATATAATTTGATGCAGTCACGCATAGGTTTTGACTGATAATAGTTTTTTCTTTCTTTTTTTTAACTGCCCTAATTTAATCTGTTGAAGTGTCAAACTCATATGCGAAAGGTAATAAAATCCTTTTAGGAGTAAAACAGAGTTTATGTTCAGAATAACAATCTATCAGTTTTGTAAGGGGCTGTTAAATTGCTGCTTTATACCAGTGATCAGGTTGGGCCAAGCTGGCTTTGTTTTTGCCAATCTGCTTTTCCAGACGATAAGCCAAGCTACCAGAGATATGGCTCCTAACAATTAGAAAGGGAACTTGGGGTTTGCCATGAGCCACATGCTGCAGAATTATCTGACTTAAGATGCAGATCACTAGGGGCACCCTCTCAGTTGGTTAGGGTTTATTTTTGTTTGTCCAGTGACTAGGGAATATCATCACCAAATATTTTAATCTGCTGCTACTTGGAGTTTCCTGTGGATTCACTCCTTTTCCTTATCTTGCATTTCATTCATTCTCCCCATTCACACACCTTGTGTGCTTCTTTGCCCCCTAAAAGTTGATGGCTCTGCTGGTTGCAGTCTCAAGACACACGGTTTATTTATGATCCAGCAGTTCTGGGCCCCTGCATAATTTACCATCATATGATCCTTTCATTCACTCGATCACTCATTCATTTGTCAAACAGCTTCTTCTGGCTTGTTAATATCATTTCTTTTCACAGAGAGATCACTCAGGATGCCTTTGGTAGCATGAACTTTTAAATCTGAGATATTAGAAAGCTGTCTTCTTTTTGAACCTTCAAAAACAAGATGACCCAAAGGAAATAGGCAAGGTTCTATCAAAATACACCTTCCTCCCCTCACCAGGCTAATGTGATCTTAACAAGGGTGGTACCCTGGCAAGAAAGCTATATTTCTAATTCAGTGGTTCTCAATTTAAATTCTATTTCCAAAGATCACAATCCAATCTTGGCAAATCACTGAGGCTTTGTGGATCCCAGTTTCCTGATAGTGAAAAGTACGGACTAGATTACCTTTAAGGTCTCTTAGATCAAAGAAGATAATATTATAAAGTGCTTAACTCAGTGCCTGACATATATTAGGTGCTTAATAAATACTTATCTTTCTCCTTTTTTTCTAATTCTAAATCTACAAATGCAAATAATAGTGTTCAGAAGACTAAAAAGGTTATTGCCATTGTAGTCTATTCAGACAAGATTATATCTGGAATACAGAATTCAGTTATGGAACTGTATCTTTAGAACACTGGAGGAAGGCAGACTCATCTTTGTGAGTTCAAATCTGGCCTCAGACACTTAATAGGTAGGCGAGTCACTAATCCTGCTTGCCTCAGTTTCCTCATCTGTAAATTGAACTGGAGAAGGAAATGGCAAAACCACTCCAGTCTCTTTGCCAAGAAAACCTCCAAAGGGATTATGGAGAGTCAGAAATGACAGAAAAAACAACTCACAACAACAAAAATCTTTGGAGGAACATTGACAAAGTTTCAAGGGCAAGGAAGTCACTTTTATATACGTATGCACCAAGTATTTATAGAGCACCTATCTTGTCAGAAGTGGCAAAATGTGGTGTATAGAGAATTGACCTTGGAATCATGAAGAACTGGGTTCATAAATACTGATTATGTGACTCTGGACAAGTCAACTACTCTCTTAATGTCCTAAGTAACTTTTATGATCATCATCACAGAATAGTTGCTTGATCTGTATTGTTAGAGTAAATTTTATCATTGAACATGATCAGAATAATTGATGGAGAGACCCACAACAATGAAATCACTATTCTTTCCCTTTTTCCCCCCACCCCCAAATTGTGCATGATGACAAAAACTGGGGGGGGCTGGAAAATTTCAGTGCTATGTGTAAATATAGAGAATGTATGAAGCATATTTTTTTACCATAGAGAAGAAAAGAGAAGGGTAATCAGGTGTCTGTCTTCAGATATTCAAAGGACTAAAGAGAGAATGCTTTATTGTGTATGGCCCCAAATGGTAAAATAAGGATTAGAAGTAACAAGGCAGTTTCAATATAAGAAAAATAAAAGCTATTTAGAGACAGAGTGGCATAAAATCCCGCTTATCTCAATGAGTAGTGAGTTTCTTGTTATTAGCATCTAAGAAAAGGTTGAATGACTACTTTTTTTGGAGATATTATAAAGAAGATCCCAATATTTCATAGGAGATTATACTAGTTGATCTCTAAAGTACAATTGAACTTTAAAATTAAATAATAATAGTTTAATTATAGGCTTATGTATTACTTTCCATTTAGAAAGCATTTTCCTCACAAATACATTTATGAGAGTAGTAAAACAGGTGTTACTATTTCTATTTTCCATTTAAGAAAATTGAGACACATAAGTGACTTGGCCATGATAATAGAGCCAGTAATTGTCAGAACTCAAGTCTTCTTATTCTCACTCAGTTCAAGTCTCTTTCTACTACAAGACACACAGTGCAACATATTAGAAAGAGTTCAGTCTTGGGGGCAGAAGCTTTGGGTCTGAGTACTAATTTTGATGGATGTGTGATCCTGGTTAAGTTGTTTTTTTACCTCTTGTAGCTTCAGTGACCATTTGCTACAAAATGAAAATAATAAAGTTTTCACTGCCTTTTTTAGAAGCATGATGAAAATCCTAACATATTATATAAAGGGGAGGTATTAATATGGATTCCCTCAACACCATTTTCACTCCCTCAGTCAAGGTAGGGCTCAAGGGACACATTATCTTACTCTTTTCCCTGTTCCACTTCCCCTGAGAAGAAAAACAAAAAGCAAAAAGAAAAACTGTTTGCAAGAGTAGGGTTGACTAAGGGATTGGAATTGTCATGTGGGAGAGAAAGAAACCATTCTTATCCAACAATGCTCATATTCTGAAGGTATGGGTAGAGGAGTATTTCTTTCTCCAGTAGTCTTTCACTTCTCATCTATAATCCTATGTACAGATGGCTACACAAGAGCTATACAATAAGTTACTTAATCTTTGGGGGGGGTTATTTGTTTTAATTTTCCAAATGTGTGTCCTAAAGAATAAAAAAGTTAAATTCACACAGTGACTCAATGGGCAGGCCTGAATCTAGATTCATCACCCATGCATTTCTTCCTTTGTCTACCTAGGTAGGAGGCTGTTGTATTTATTCCATTTTTTTTTCTAAATGGTGGAGCTGATAACTTCTTTTCTAGGGCAAGCACATGTGCATGTATATGTCTTCCACTAGATATGTAATTTAATTTTAAAAGGCCCAAAGTGTATGGTACTTTTATACTTAAAAGAATTGCAGACTGTTAGGGCTGGAGGGCGTCTCAGACAACAACTAGTCTTTATATGATCAATAATCAAGACCTTAATGTAAAATTATATCCAGAAAAGACTTGCCCTGAATTTCCTTGCTCCCATGACAAACAGGGGATTCTTTCTCAGCCCTTTCAGAACTAAATCGGGCAGTCCAATTAACCTTAACTCATAGGTGGTACTGAAAAAACTATGTTGTTTATCACACAGAGGATGGATGAAGCACTAATAGATAGACTTTCTCCCCCAGTGAGCAGAATTAAAGAAAAAAGGAAGAGACAATAGGGATTCAAGGAAGGAGTAATAGGCTTGAGTGTCAGGGCACCTAAATTCTAAGCCTGGCTTTGCCCTTAATGAGTTACACGATCTTTAACAAAACTGCCATCAAATAATAAGTGCCCACTATGTGTTGAACAAGATGGTGGGTCCTGGGTATCTCCTGGGCAGGACAGAATATGCCAGTGGAAGGTTATGAAGATCTCTTAGTCATTCTTAGGGGCTGAAGAGGCAGGGCCCAAAACAGGAAGAGAGAAAGTATACAACCCAAAGCCAGACCAGGATGAAACCATGGTACCTGCAGATCACAGAATTGATCTGTTACTGTTCAGAGAATTCAAAGCTTAGGAAGTTCCACAGGATATTAAGAAGCTAAAATACAGAAAGTCCCAGGCAGTTGATGCTTAGTCTAACTCAGATTCATTTCAGTTTAAGATATTATGTCCCACCCTTAGCTGATATAAGAATGAGAGAAGTCCACTGAACCTCTACCTCATTCTGATTCCCCATTGTCTTAGATGGAGGCAGCTAATGGCAGAGAAGAGTGCCAGACCTGGAGTTAGAAAAATTTATCTTCAAGAGTTCAAATGTGGGCCCAAACACTTCCTGACTGTGTGACCCTGGGCAAGTCACTTAATCCTATTTGCCTCAGTTTCCTTATCTGTAAAAATAACTAAGAAAAGATTTTGTGTCCAAAATCTTTGCTAAGAAAATCCCAAATAGGTTTATGAAAAATTGTATGTAGCTGAAACAACTGAACAACAAATATACTAGCCCTTTTTCCCAAACACTTCACAAAAATTCTCTTACCTATATTATGGCATACTTCAAGAGTACTTGATCCCATTGGTCTATTCTGAAAGTAATCAAGGAATTTTAGTCACCTCCGTATGAATCAATTATCAAGCAATGGTGTTGGATTTAGAGAATATAATTTGTGGTCATATTGAATTCTTTATAACAAATCAACCAATCATTTATTAAACATGGATTTATTAAGTGCTTATTATATAATAGGCAAAGGCCAGTAGAATAAAGTGTGAATACCAAAAAAGGAGAGCCATCTCAGGTAGCTGGCAATGTGGAACCATCCGACTTGGGGTTTATCTTGTATTCCCCATTCCTGGCCTATATTAATGTCTTGTCTCCTCCTGACTCAGCCACATCTACCAAACCAAGCAAAATTGGATGATGCAGGAGATAGATTAAATAAAACACAGAAATGGATTTTTTAACCTCACTGGACCTCATTTATTTTTCATCCTCAAAATGAGAAGATTTGACTAGATCACTAAAGTCCTCCCTGGTTTTAATATACTACTAACCTATAAAGACAAAGTATTACTGCCATCATTCTTCTTGTCTTGTTTTCCTCTTTTTCTTCTTCTTCATTTCTTTCTACCCTATGGCTAGCTACTTGGTGTTCTATGATAAAGTGCTGGATTTGGAGTCAGAAGAACCTAACCTCATTTCCCTCCCTCAAACATTCTATAGTTATATGATTCTGGGCAAGAAGTCACTTATCCTCTCTCTGTCTCAGTTTCCTTATGAATAAAACAGGAATGATAGCTCCTTCCTCCCCGTTACCATGAGGATAAAATGAGATAAAGCTTATGAAGTGCTTTGCAAACCACGGAGTACTATATAAATACTAGCTATTATTATCCTATTAGGTGAACGAAAATGGAATAACAAATCACATTTATATGACATTTTAAGGTTTCTGAAAAACCATAGTCCTGTGGGCTAAGTAATACAATTATTATGGTTATTCCCATAATGCAGATGGAAACCACTGAGATCCAAAGAAATTTACTGATTCACTCAGTATCACACATAAGTACACACATACACACACACAGAGAGCCAATGTCAAAGTAGGCATTAAACCAAGGCCTTCTGATTCCACAACCAGTTGTTTTCCCAAGTTGTTTTTAAAAGGGAGAAGGAGAAATCAAACATAATATCAAAGAGCTACCCAGTGGTGGAAGCCCTCTCTGCCACTCATAGGGACTCTAGATCTTGTCTAATAATCAAGGATGGAGATTGCCAAGTACATTAGAATAGGCTGCCATGTTGAAGCCCTGAAGAACCTCTGGTTCCTTTTTTTTGGTTTGTTTTTATTATTTGTTTTCCTGACTCCCTCCAGGTTTGCCCAGGCACTTCTGAGTAGGGAAATAACTATCAGTCATTGAGAGAGATATATTTTTTCTTGTAAGACAATCCAAGATGAAGCCAGTTTCTTAAGAGAAAAGCTGGCTCCAAGAAGTGTAAATAGGATGCTGGTAAAATCTCTCTTTTCAGAATTGTGTCCCCTTTAAACCTTAGTCTCTGTGCCCCAGGATGCCTTTTGAGGTCAGCCATCACTGCTCTTCCTTCTTAAGGACAGAAATCTCTCCTCTGTGTAGTTCATTAAACCCATAACATATACTCAATGATCTTTTGCTGATTTGACTGGGTGTCAGTGTGGACAGGCATTGAAAACACTTAATGTAGAAGTGAGTGGATCTTTGAGAGTCTTTTTATGGAATTGTGAAAGTCTGAGTGAGGGAGAGTTAGACCCTCATGGAGGGGTTCTGATGACTTGGGAGAGAGAGTCCAAACAAGGGACAAAATGTGGAATGTATTTACTCAGGATATTCTTCCTACTTCAGAAATGAAAATGATTCTGCCCATTTTTGTACGAACAATGAATCCTCTTTCTCCTTCTCTTCTTTAAATTCCTCCTGCAACTGCTCCTGCATTTTACCCATTTAAAGATGGGAGCAGGTTAAGGTTTTAGAAACATACAATCTGATATTAAACAAGTATCTATTTAACTTTGAAAACAACTCTATTTGCTTGAGCTTCCTTGGTCTTGTCCAGTTATCTAGTTCTCTCTCCCTACCTCATCTCCAAGACAAAATCATTTCAGAGAAAAAAAAACATGCCCTTTGAAAATCTCACCATTTTAATCCCAGGAAAACTGGAGCAAGGTCTCTGTATTTGAGTCAGAAGTTCAAAATAATATTGAGTGGGTGGGTGACTTAAACTCAGACTTGTGGCATGTAATTCCATTGATTTTTTTTCCTGAATTGGAATGTTGCTAATCCTTGCTTATCTTTGGCAGAGAGCCTTGCTCTCCCAATTGGGGTGCCTCTGCGGCCACTGAAGTCAATGATCAGTGCTTGCATCATCTATCTAAACTGAGGTTGCTATAGTGATGGTGAACAAATTCATTTGGGCCCAATGCAATACAGAGCAGTGCTGTCAGACTCAGATAGAATGGATCTCCTCTCCACATTGACATAGAAAACTACAAATTAGCATTATCTATATTGTATCATATTTTTATTTCTTTTTAAAAATATTTCCCAATCACATTTTAATCTGGTTAGGGCCATACTGAGGTAATCTCCAACTTTGACATCTTATAGAATACCTAGCATTGGTCTAGAAGGTTTAGACCACATGATTTCTGAGGTTCCCTCCCATTTCAGTGCTTATATGTTCTGATTCCTATGGCTTCTAGTACCTTCTGCCAAATACACACACACACACACACACACACACACAAATTCTCTTTTATCTTGTCTGATTTTGTGTATGCTTAAATATCTGCCCATTGTCTCCAATATACTGTAAGCATCTTGAAAGAAGCAGCAGTTTTATTTTCTCATCATAGTGCCTGGCACACAGAAGGTATTTAATCAGTGTTTGTTTATTGGTTGATCGATCAATTGATCATGCTTCCATTAGGATTTAAATTGTCTATCTTAGAATAGTGAACTCCAGAATTGAAAGACTTTGGAAGACCTATATAATCTTTCCTAAAATCTTTAGGAGTACTCATGAGAGGCAGCATGACAGAGTAGGGTTCTAGTCTTGGAGTCAGCAAGTTCTGGATTCAAGTCTTAATTAGCAACATGCTATTTGTGTGACCCTAGACAAGTCACTTAACCTTTAAATAACCCAGACAACTCAAGAGAAGAGGTACAGATCTACTTTAATTGAACTCAGTTGGGAGAGTGGGAGCAGGAAGAGAGAGACAAAGAGACAGAGGGTCTTGGTTATTTTGTTTTAAGTATTCTGTATCATAAGCAGCTAGGTAGCACAGTGGATAGAGTGTCTGGAGTCAAGAAGACTCATCTTCCTGCAGTCAAATCTGATCTCAGATATTTACTAGCTGTGTGACTCTGGACAAGCAATTTAACTCTGTTTGATTCAGTTTTCTCCTTTGTCAAATGAGTGAGAGAAGGAAATGGTAAACACAGTATTTTTGTCAAGAAAACCCCAAATAGGGTCATAAAGAGTCAGACACGACTGAAAAAAAGATTGAACTAATTCTATGCCATCTTAAAATGTCTAACTCATACTCTAAATAACAGTACTGACATTGGATGACTACTACTGGAAATTGAGCATACAAAGTTGATCTTTTCCCTCAAATCAAACATTATGTGCCAAAGAACCCAATTTTCCCTTCAGTTCTGGG
Organism: Myrmecobius fasciatus; assembly: GCA_023553655.1. Classification (NCBI taxonomy): domain Eukaryota; kingdom Metazoa; phylum Chordata; class Mammalia; order Dasyuromorphia; family Myrmecobiidae; genus Myrmecobius; species Myrmecobius fasciatus. Next base: position 131,344 of record JAJPUD010000523.1, read on the forward strand.
AAACGGGGACCTGGCCACTGTTAAGGATCCTCAGCATCTTCCACATGCACTCTAGCATCTTTATCAGAACTGGTTTAGACTGACTTCATATACGCTCTCTGTGAGCCAGCAATGGTGGGACTTGCCCCTTATGTGCCTCCTCTCCCCTGACACTCCATCCCTTCAACAACAGCCTGCTTCTGGTTATTGCTTAGAGAATCAAGGTTATTCTTGAAGACTATTTAAAGCTCTTTATCATCTTGATCCAGCTCACCTCCTTGAGAGTCTCTAGTCAGACTAGTCTCACTGCTTCTCCCCATTCATGCCATCACATCTCCAGTGTCCTTGCCTTGGTCCAAGCTCTCTCCCATGTCAGGAAATTGTGTTTCTCTCTGCCTTGTGAAATAGTTAGTCCAACTCAGGGGCTACTTCCTACAGAAAGCATATTTTGCTCTCTTCTGTTTTTGCAGCCCTCCTTTCAGAAATTATCTTTTTACTATTATTATTTCCTCCTCTATTTACATGTTTACAAATAGAATATAAGCTTCTTCAAAACAGGGATCATTCCAGTTTTTATCTTTGTATTCTTAAACTTTAGTAGAGTTCTCAGCATATGTGCTGAGTCATTTGCTCATCCATTAATCAGTCATTTCAATTGTGTCCAACTCTTCATGACCCTCTTTGGGGTTTTCTTGGCAAAAATATTAAAACAGTTTGCTATATCCCTTCTCCATTTCATTTTACAGATGAGGAAATTGAGGCAAACAGTATTAAGTGACATGCCCAGAGTCACAATAGCCAGCAAGTGTCTAAGTCCAGATGAAGATGTTTTCTTAATTCCAGACTCTATTCTTATTCACCGTGCCACCTAGTTGCCCAAAAGCAGGTCCTTAATTGAGTGCTTTTTAAATGAATGAATGAATGCATGCATGCATGCATCAGCAAGCAGAAAGGGGAAGCCATTCTAAGTGGAGTTTCTTGTTCAGGGTAAGAATTTCACTACTACCTACTGTGCTACTCTTGGTCTTACCTGAATTAATGTAGCCTTCTGAAGTGGTTCAGCACTGTGTTCTGGACACAAAATCTCCTTTGCTCTCTAGTGAATCTAGGTGATCTGTCTCCCAAATTGCACACACATTTACACCCATGTGCCCCTCATCCTTACTTCAGGATTTATTAATTTTTGTTTCATTGACTATTGAAATCATTAGATTGTGCTAAATAAATATGCTTTAAAGTAATTTATCTATGACTCCCTCTCTGTAACATGTTCTCCCATGGGACTGAAGGTGATAAATTAATAGAAATAATACTCTACAAAATGAAGACACAGCACCTCATTAAGGTTCGATGGGGAATATTAAGAATATGGAGAGACACAGAAGATTAGAAAGCTGATCATATTAAAAATTGTGTCATAATTTTAGAGACCTCTATTCATTGACAGAGAGATGCAGCTTTTACTAAGTGAGTCATTTATTAGATGAGACCATGGCTTCTGGCTTGTCTCCTCTACCTGTTCCCCATCCACTGAACTATGATGGATGCACAATCAGCATTTCCTCAGCCACAAGGCTTTAAACCCATTCTGAAGACCCTTGGACTGTGAGATTGAGTTTTGGATTCAGTGGCCACCTATAATCTAGGTTAACCTATTGTACAGTAAAAAGTCTGCTGGGATTTAGAGTCAAGAAGTAATCTTGAGTCCCAGCTTTATTATACATGGTCTTGGTACAGACAGGTAACTCAGCTTTGTTTCATTGTCCTTAACTATAAGCTGAAGAAATTGAACTAGGTGGTCTCTTCCAGCTGTGAATGTCTGATTCTAGAATTGAGATCTCAGGTTATTCCAACAAGATTTAGCAGGTGGAATGTACACAATGGTTTCCTATTGCCTGTGCCCTACAGGAAGAAATACAAACTCCATCACTTGGGATTTAAGGTCCCCCATGATCTGACTCCCACCCACCTCTCCAGGATGATTTCATGTTACTCTTTCATGTGCTCCAGACAAACTGAAGCACTAGTTAATTCCCTGCATTCAACACCCACTTCTCACCTCTCTACATTCACACATTCCAGTCTCCATGCCCTAGATTTGCTCACCTCATTTTCCCCTTTCAGAATCTTGCTTACCTGCAAAGGCGCTGTTCAGATGCCTCCTTCTCCATGAAGTCCTCCTTAAATTTCCCAGTCTGTCTCACTCCTCATCTTTCCTTATAATATACTTATTTGTATATTCCTTGTCTCTTCTCTAACAAACATTTCTCTGTCTCTGCATCTACCTGCATTGTGTCTGCTAATATTTTGAATGAACTGCCTCTTCATCTCATCGTCTCAGAAAAAAATCCCTAAGCTTCTTAAGTTGTAGAGAAAGTCCTGATATAAATTGGTAGAGGAATACTTTTCACACATCTAGTCTTTCCCCCTTGCCTCACTTCTCTTGCGTGTGTATACATATGCATGTATATATGTATATGTGTAAATATATATATATATATATATATATCATGTATAAGCATTTTTATACATATAGACATAACATACATACATGCACATATTATATGTGCACATCTCTATACATTATACATACAGTGGTGAGAAGGTATATTTACATGCACATACATGCTATATATTTATATGTACATATATAAATAAAACCACACACCACAGTATGTATGCTATACATAGATTTATGTGTATATATATAGAGATCATGTATAATATACAAGATATTCCAGTTTTAAGCTTAAAAATTCCATAAGACTTTTGCAACACCCTGTATACAAAAAGCATACATTTGTGCATATCATGCAGAGCAATAATTTCATCATTGTAGGGAAATTCCTCTAATGTAGGTAAGTACTTAATCTATAGCTTTAGGTCATACAGAGCTGCTTAAGGCAGAGCTTCTTAAACTTTTTCCATTCACCATCCCTTTTCAACCCAAGAAATTTTTACATGACCCCAAGTATGTGAATGTATAAAATAGATATATAAATCAAACATTTACTGATAATAAATCATAATTCTGCAATCCCTACATTCAGTTATACAACTCCATATAGGATCACAGACCATAATTTAAGAAACTTTAGCCTAAGGCACTGAGATATTGAGAGACTTGTATATGGTATTTGCCAGATGGGACTTGAATTCACTTCCATCAGACTTGAAGGCTAACTTTCTCTCCACCATGAAAAACTGCCTTATACATGACAATTAACAAATATTTTTATGGAATTGAATCAGAATGGATTATAAAATGGGAGAAGCCTAATTTGGCAGAATTCCTTTGAAAACAAATGAATTAAAGTATTTTCTTGACCACAGATTTAGCATCCACCGCAAATACGATGTGGTTTGTTCAAAAGCCATTGGGATGTCCAGCTACACAATAGAGCTAGACAGTGCCCAGGGCATGATGAATAATAACTCTGCTGGACTTTTTGCTAGGTATACCACATCTGTAGAATTAGATTGGATCTTACACAGGCTATTTTTAAGAGAAATTGTAACAATTTAAAGGAGGACTCAAAGAGGGGAAGAATGATGCTGAGGAGCCTGGAGATTACCATATGAGGAACAGTAGAAGCCATTGATATGTTTAGTTAGAAGAAGTGGAAATTCGTGAGAAACATTACTGTCTTCCAATATTTCAAGAGTAGTATTTAGAAGATCAGAAAGATTTATTCTGTAGTGCCCCAGAAGGTAAACCTAGGATTAATGGGTGGAAATTAAAAAGAGACAGGTTTCAATTCAGCATAAGAATTTTTTTTCTAAAAAACAGAACTATCTGACAGTAGACTGGGTTGCCATCCTTTTAAGTATTCAATTAGAGTGGGGATTCTAATTGTGTCAGGGACTTCTTTTGGTGGAACCTATGGATTCATCAGAATCCTATTTTGTTGCCTATGTTCATAAATGAAGGAATACTAAATTTCTGTTAGAGATTAGTGGAAATGAAGATGTCAATTGTTTTTCTCCATTTGAATTCATGGACTCTCATCCTCTGAAATCCATCTATAGAGCCCTGGTTAAGAACCCCTGGATTGAATGGTGAATAGCTTTTTTTTAAAGTTATTTTTAATAAAATGATTTCTGAACTATGTATTAGAGAATAATAATAACTCACACTTTTATATACAGAACTCTAAGATACACAGAGCTTTTACTTTACAACCACCCTATGAGGTAGATAATTCAAGTAGTAAGGTCTTATTTTTATAATACATTATTTCTAAGTCATATGTCAGAGTGGAGCTAGAAATCGCAAAATATGGAAGTGAGAATTGCAATATTCAAAGCCTTGGAAGTAAGGGATATAATATTGTGCATAGGGAACAGAAAATAGGATTGTTTAGTAGAACCTAAAGTGAGTGAAGAGGAGCAGCATGAAATCAGTCTAGAAAGATGGGTGAAACCATATTGCTTTTTTTAGGGGGGGGTAGGACAATTGGAGTTAAGTGATTTGCCTGGGTCCATAGCTTGTGAATGTTGTGTCTGAGCTGCATTTGAATTCAGGGCTTGTCAAACAGAATTATTTTTATTCTACTCTAGAAGCAATAAGATCAGTGAATCTTCTTGAACAAAAAAGAAACATCATCCAGCCTGTGGTTTAGGAATCTCAGTCTGGCAACTTTAAGAATTGAGACTGGAGGGAGGAGCCCTAATTAGAAAGCTATTAAAATTGTCCAGGTGACAGGGAATGAAATTCAGGCTACATTTAGAGATACTGTCAAAGTAGACTCGATAAGACTTAGTGCTAGGATATATGTGGGGGATGAAGGAACATGAAGAGTCAGGGATGATTATGAAGCTGCAAACCTAAGTGAATGATGGAAGGTTGTCAGTTCCTACAATAGAAACAAGGAATACAGGAGGAGGAATGAGTTTAGGTGGAAGAGAAGGGAGGGGCTAAAAGGGTTTGTTTTGGGAATATTGAATGTAAGGTGCCCAAGAGATGCCCAGAAGGAGCTGTACAACAAGCAACTGGTGATATAAAAGATCTCAGGAGAGAGATTAGGGGTGACTATAGCCCTGGAAGTCATGGGCCCAGAGATGAGAGTATATCCCATAGGAGTTAGTGATATCACCTAATGAAAGGGTGAAAGAGAGAAGAAGGAAGGCAGGAAATAAACATGCATTAAGTGCCTACTACATGCCAGGCCCTCTGCTTAGTGCTTTACAAATGCTACCTTAATTAATTCTCACAACAGTAGGAGTTGTGAGATGTTCACTATTATTATCCCAATTTTACAGTTAAGGAAACTGAGGCAGCCAGAGATTAAATTACTTGTCTAGAGTCATAGACTTATTTCGTATCCAAGATTGAATTTGAACTCTGATCATCGACTCCAGGCCCAATTCTCTCTGCACTGTGCCTGGGGGTCATATGCCCAAGGCCATGTAAGGTTAGGGGATGAGGTGTGAGTGGTGTTCTGTACAGGAGAATGAGGAGACATCATACTGGCAGAAGAAATAGAAGCAAACAGTGCTTTAAAGCCAAGGAAGAAAGAATCTAGAATATTGACTGGAAGGTCAGGTGTGGTTATTTTGCTGTCAAAGTTAAATGAAGCAAAAACTTGGAAAATCCTTGGGAGACAAACAATATCCAATTCATCATGTTAGTTATGGGTATTCGGATATTTTTGCCAAGCTGTGCTAAAACAATAACCACCATCAACCAAAACAATCAACATTTAAGTTGTCTTATTTAAATTCAACACATTATGGATGCTTTGTATTTTTCTTCAGCAACAAAGGCATATAATTATATTAACAAAGCAAACACAAAAAGAACATATATTATCAAATGTTTAATTCTTTTGGTTCTTCATTCAACAAATGTTTATTATTTATTGTGTCTATTATGTACAATATACTTTGTTCCATCTCAGGGCAGACCTGGAAAAAAAATAAAACCAGGTCCTTACCTCAAGGAGTTGACAGTCCAGAGGGTTTCACAAGACATATATGAATATATAGGTACAGTTTACAATATGATAAATGCATTTGGAGATGAACAAATCAATGTGAGATCAAATGAGGAAAATAGCATCTCCTACTAGGAACATCATGACAAATTTCCTGAAGTAGATAACTCTGAAGGATACAAGGAGGATGACATCCCTGGAATAGGGAATGATATGAATAAAGGGTCAGAGGTGGGAAATTGTGATCTCATTGAAGAATTTAAGAGAATAGTGGTTGGTTAGAAAGATCCACTTCAATTCTTAAAGCCCTTCCTCCCTAGCTATCGTATATTTCATCACCTTATATTTATTTGTATTTATTCTTTTTATAGACAGCTAGGAGGCATGATGGTGATCAAGCCCTCTATCTCTTTAGTCACCAGCATTGATTCTCCCTCAGTGGTTTCCTGAAATCTACTCCTCACTCAGTGGGATTTTACTGAAAACATAAACTGGTGACATGCTAATTTCTCTTTGAATGCTATTGAATATATGACACACAGGTTTCATATAATATGCACCATTACCCTTCCCTACTTCCATCCCTCTACCTCCTCACTGATAATTATTATCACTTGTTCCTCCTTTCCATTAGTCTCTGCAACAGAGAAGATAGGAAGGAAATTGTCCTATAATAGTGAATATCTACTTTTTCTTCCTCTCTTAGCCCCACGGGATCCCAACTTGAAGTATAAAACTGGCAGGCTAAATAAAAATTAGGAAGATTAAGGAGTTCAGACTTTATTCAGTAGGCAATGGGTTCCAATGAAGAGTTCTAACTCTAACTCTGAATTGTGATTTTTTCTTTAAAAAATGCATATATACATAAATTAATAAATGTTTAAAATGCAACTTAGTCTTGCCAAAAAAAACCACCTTAAAATAATGAGTAATTCAGATTTTACCTCCCCTTTCCTAAGCATTATTAGAATGGAAAGTAAATATTTACTTTCTTGCTTTTCCAGTTCCCAAATGATTTTTCAATTTAAAATGAATTAATGGAAATGAGGAAAATAGTCCTTCACCTTACTGTTAAAATTGGACTGTCATCTTATACTTAATATCTCTAGTGCCTAAGACAGTAGATACATAATAAATGCTGGTTGCCTTACTTCTTAGTGAATTCAAATGTTTGAGTAACATCCAGAGTTTGCAGGGGTAAATATTTCTTGCCTATTTTACCTTTTAACCTTATACAGTACAGTGAATATAAAGATGATTGTTCAATGTTGGTGTCATCATCTTAGGAAGGGAGATGTATGTGGTATGATGCAAAAAGTCTGGAATTTAAAATCTAAAGCCATGGGTTCGAGTTCTGACTCTTTTACCCCTTACTTTGAATTGGAAGAGACCTTAAAGACTCCCTAACCCAACTTCGTAATGTTATAGATGAGGAAATAGTCTTTGAGAGGTTAAATCACATCATTTCTCTCTTTCAGCCGCTTGCCATTTGCTATTTGCCTCCATCTCTCTGATGAAAGTATATTTTATAGAAAGTCCCCAGTAACCTTCTGATGACTGTACAACAATCATTCTCTCCGTATCATTTGACATTGATTCCCTTCCTTTTGGATCTTGGTTCCTTGGCACTCTGGACTACTTTGTTTCCCTCATAGCTCTGATTATTCCTTCTATTTGTTGTTCCTTCTATCCTCTATGGCCACTCCCCAGAATAGCCAACCAATTCTGTTATTCCAATCGAATCAAAATCCAATAAGCTTTTATTAAATGCCTATTATTGCTGGGCACTGTATCCAAGAATGAAGGGAAAAACAGACAATAGTGCCCTCAGGAACTTATACTCTACTTGGCCAATGGTAAAGAAATCCAACATATAAAAAGATAAATGTGCTATTTCAAGGAGGAAGGAAATATAATAAATGTCCACAAATGAGGGAATCAAGAAGGCCTTCCTATGGGATAAGGCATATAAATCAAGACTTAAATGAAACTAATGATTCTAAGCTCTCTCGATTCTCAGGCAGTCATCAAGCATTTATTAAACACCCACTATATTCCAGACATTGTGTTAAGCTAAATTCCGATTAGGACCTCTTTGCTAAGGACTATTTCACATCTATCGCTTCAGTTCTAGCTTCTCTCTAGAAACTATAGTCCAAATTTCCAACTACTCATGGGAATATCCCCATCACCTGCTAAGACATCTCCACTTGGATGTCCTAACACCACTTCACATTCAGTACATCTAGAGTCATAAACAAGGCTTTCCCTCCACACTAGCTACTCTCCTGACTTCTCCAGTTTGGTTAATGGCACTTACCCTCCCATGCCAGTCTTCCAATTATCTAAACTATAAACCTCTGCTATATCAAACTCCTCTCTTAATTGACCATTCAGTCATTCATTGAATTTGTCAAATTTGCTTTTCTTTGATTATGGTACATCCTCTCTATCACGTTTTCTTGATCTTCTAGCCACCTATACATGCTGTTGGAAAAATCTCCTGTTAGGTCTCTTTAATCAACATTCACTTATGAAGTATTTTTATGAACCATGCACTGTGCAAAGCATGAAAGATGCAAGTTTACATTCTGATAAGAGAGATAACATGTCCCTCAGTAGGTATATGCTAAGTATATGTAGAATAGACAAAAGGGGAAAGTTCTAGAAAATGGAGAATGGGAGGAATTAGGAAAAGTCTCTACAGGTGGGACCAAGTCTTGAATGAAGCCAGATGCAAAAGGGGCAACTATGAGAAGGAAGAACTTTCCAGGCATGAGGGAAAGCCTACAAAAAACTTGCCAAAGCATAGAAATGGGAGGTGGTCTCTCTTTTATTTTTATTTTTTTATGAAAGCTTTTTATTTACAAAACATATGAGTGATTTTTCTACATTGACCTTTGCAAAACTTTTTTTTTGTTCCAAGCTTTTCCCCCCTCTTCCTCCCACTCCCAGCCCTAGATGACAGGATGGATGTTCTCTTTTGAATAAGAAACACCAAGGAGGTCAGTGTGGTAGACTTTTAGAGTTTTGTAGAGAGGGATAATATGAAAGAAGACTGGAAATATAGGAAGGATCTAGGTTTAAAGAGCTTTAAATGTTAGGAAAGTTTATATTTAATCTTAGAAGTGATAGAATGTCATTGGTTTCCAGTGACATTTTAAAGGGTGACATAACTGGACCCAAGTTTTAAGAAAATCACTTTGTAATCTGTGTAGAGAATGGATTAGATCTGGAAGAAACATAAATTAGGAAACTATCCCAATAGTTATGATGAAAGGTAATGCCGTTCTAGATGACATTGGTGAACAGATGAATGCATAAAAGGGATGTGTGCAGGTAGAAATAATAAGATTTGCCAACTATATAAGCTAAATGAGAAAAGATTCAAGGATTATGGCAAGGTTGCATAGCTGGGCCTTTCCTCATTCAACTCAACACCTTCAATCATAGGATGCTCCATCAAAAATCTTCATAGACTGACTCCATGTTTCTTACAAGATAAAATCCAAACTTCAAGCCTGAATTTCAAGGCCTTCTAGGCTGCCCATCTGGGATCATTTACTCTATCAAAACTCATCTAAATTCTGAAGGATTCATGATTTTTAAAAATGCTATCCACCTCCAGAGAGAGAATGAATTCATTAAGGCAAATTGAAGTATAATATTTTTTCCCTTTTATTTTTCTTGCCTTTTTATACAACATGACTAATATGAAAATATGTTTTGCAAGATTTCATATATATAATTGATATGTTGCTTGCTTTTTCAATGTCTGAGGGAGGGCAAAAAGGGAGGGGAGAATTTGGAACAACAATTTTTTAAAAATTAATGTTAAAAATAAATAATATATTTTTAAATTAAAAAACAACTGGTCTGCACCTGGGCAGGTCTCATATTTCTAAAATGCACTTCTGTTCATTTAGTTTCAACTGCCTATTTTTTTTATTTATCCTTTATTTATCAAAATCCTTTATATCCTATGCAATTGGTGGCACAGTGGATAGAGCACAGGGCCTGGAACCAGGATCTCTGGTCAAGTTATTTAACCTTTGTTTACCTTAATTCACTGAACAAAAAAGGAAAACTATTCCAGTATCTTTGCCATGAAAACCCCATGGCTTACAATCTATTGACATGCTATGGCCCATAGAGCCTCAAAGCATCAGAAATGGCAGAAGACTGAACCACTTTCCTCCCTTTCTTTCCTTTTCCCACTAGAAGACTTTTCACACATACCAGCCTAGAAATTTCATCCGTCTCTGAACTCAAAGCACTTATTCCGAACAATTCATCTGTTGACAGTTGAGATACTAATTGAGATTGAGATACTGCTTTTCTATTTACCTTTTTAATTATTTAATATTCCTTTCTTCTTGTAGGGGCGATGATTTCATCAGCTTCTGGAATTCCTTTTCCAAAGCACATCCTGAACAGTACATCATTTGATAGAGAGTGACCTGAGACCCATTGACATTAAATGTTTGACCTAGGATTGCAGGACTAACTAAATCTTGAGGGATATAATCTGAACGTTTTACCTGATTCTAAGGCTAGCACTCTATCCCTTAAACCACCCTCTGCCTCTTTAAGTAGCAGAAAAAGAAAAGATAATATAGGTTTAATATATATTTTTAATTTTTTTTATAAGTCAGGTCATCACAGAGCCATATTGTCAAGAAAAAAGTCCTATTTGAAGACAGTTCTGATTGGTTTCCTCATTAAAAGAGGATAAATCTGTCTAGTCTCTCTCAAGACTTATTTATTATTGGTTTTCCCTGAATGGAAAGAAGAACTTCTTCTCTTGGCCCAGGTTTATTTCCTTGGTGACTTTATAAGTCTGTTTTCTTTCTAAGCTGAAACTTCTATTTTAATTCAATATAATTTCATACTTTTATGTATCTTTTTTCTCTAGCCTGGTTCTTCTGCCCCTTTCATTCATTCAAAAAGATTTATTAAGCACCTGTTCTCTGCAAAGCATCATCTTAGATGCTTTGCACAGTTATAACAATATACATGGCACAGATTTTTTTAATTTTAATTTTTAAATTTTATTTATTTTACTCTGAACTTAAAAAAACAAAACAAGCATTTCCATAAAATAGTAGAATAAGAAAAATTATGATTTAAATCTACTGCTTACAATCTGGGGGGGCTAGGTTGTAGAGTGGGAGGAAATCTTGGGAAACAGGAATGTGGGTAAATGTTTATCAACTGACTCTCTAGAGGGCAGGAAATGTACACGAGACTCACTTTTGCATTTAATATACACGATTAACATTTCCTTCATCACTTTCTTAAGTCTAGGCAATTAACAAAACAATAAATCAGTCCTTGATTTGTGTTGTTTCATGGTTTCCAAGGAATAGATGCTCACATTGAAAATTTGATGCTTATACTGATATTAGCAGGCTCTAACATACCATTGAATGGGGTCCAAGAGAGGAAGAAGAAATTGAATAAAGAAATAACTATGATACAAGGCTTAGTAAAATACATACAAAATATAGGTCTAGCCAAAGCTTTATGAAAAGTTTATGGAAAGACAAATGACCCTCAAGCTTTATAATTTCTGTCAGTCTATCAGTAAGCATTTGTTTCTCACCTACCATGTTCCAAAACATTGTACTAAGTGCTGGGGCTACAGAAAGAAGTAAAAGACAGTCCCTTCCTAACTTCAAATATCTCACAATCTAATGCAAGTAAATATTTATAAACAAGCTATGTATATAATACATGTAATAAATAATAAATAGAAAAAGAATTAACACAGAGAAAATACCAGAGTTAAGAGGAGTTGAGAAAGCCTTCCACCCTAACCTCCCATTCTCCATTCTCTCACTTATTCATTACCTAACATGGTCATTAATGAAGCAGTTACAAGATAATAAAGATCA
>JAJPUD010000523.1:152419-182675 GCA_023553655.1 Myrmecobius fasciatus
AAGGAAGGAAGGAAGGAAGGAAGGAAGGAAGGAAGGAAGGAAGGAAGAGAGGGAAGAAGAAAGGAAGGAAGGAAAAGAGAGAAGGAGATAGGGAGGGAGGGAGGGAGAAAGAGAAGAAGGGAGGGAGTGAGAAAAGAAGAAAGGGAGGGAGGAAGGGAAAAAGAGAGGGAAGAAAAAAGGAAGGAAGGGAGAGAGAGAAGGAGGGAAGGAGTCTATCTTCCAATTGACCAATCCAGGCAGCTTTAATCACAGGAAATTTTTGTTTGTCCTTCACCCTCAAAGAAGACCACGACATCAGGGAGGTGATGCCGTGATGTACAAGTGAACTTCATTTATAATTCTGTGATGCTGTGAGCAGGGCCTAATTCCTTAGTAGCTGCTCTAGGGAAAATTTTACTCTACTGTGAATGTCCAATCCAGAGGTTACTGGGAAGGGGACTGGAGAGATGGGATGAACTAGCATCATCTTGAGATGAGAAACAAAGGCCTGCTTTACTTTTAGCCAATGGTTTTATTCTTGCCTAATCACTTGCTGTATATATCATGCCACAATTGCATGGAAGGCATCACTGTGTGATATCACCACCAATAATAATTCAGAAATGCATAGGAAGGTATTAACCAATGCAAAATAAAGTTATAAAAACAGAAATATATTATTCAAAACAGCTACAAAAATATGAAAGGAAAGAAAACAATTGCAATTAAATGTAATAAAATTATAATGACCGAGCTTCTCCAACCCTCCCACCTTGAGTCCTTTTCTGTGCTTTAGAGTCTTGCTCTGACCTAAAACTCAAGCTCCTACCACTGAGATTCTTGGTTTCTGGGTAATTAGCTTTATCTTGTGTCTGGTTCTCAAATTTGGGATCTAGATTCAAACTCACCATAAAGTTTCCTGGTTGTCTCTATCTCATACTCCATTTGTGTACCTAGCCGCTCCCCCCATTTCCAATATGTCAGTCAATTGTACCATCTCTCCAATCATCATTTTCTCCAACCTTTCTGTCTAACACTCCTCCTCAACCATGACTCCTCTGTATATGTTGACTTCCCTTATTAGAATATAACCTCCTTGAGGAAAGAGATTATTTTGCTTACTTATATCCATATTTCTATTGTTTCACTTGGTACCTGGTATATAATAAATGCTTAATATATTTTTTCATTGATTTATGAGAAAGTACTTTTTCCTTCCCCCCTCCCCCATTTTTTTTCAGAAGTAGTGAATTATGGAACTGGAATGCTACAACAATCACATGAGATTTTCCAAATGTGTTGGTTAGTTTTGCTGAACATTTTTCCCTACCTTATTATAATGAATGACTCTTGGGGAGTGTAAGGAAGAAGGGATACACTAAGAAATGTGGATAATGTAAAGATTAAAGATATTAAGTTAATTTGTTTTAAAGGAAAACTAAAAACACCACAGATCTGTTATCACTTTAGGTCAGGGTCTCACTTTTCTTATATTATGGACCCTTCTTTTATCAGTCATGGTATCTGCTCCAGATGTCTAGAAATACCTTCTATTCCCACTCTACCCCCTTATTAATCCGATGTGATTTAGATGGAATGATGGTATAGGAGAATATGAGTACACTGAAACTGGACATTTATTCAGGGCCAATCTGACCTTCCCATCTCCCTGACAGGACCTGGGAGAGAGACACTATTTGGCCCTCCCATTCCCTCTGCCAAGGCCTGGACTAGATGCTTTCTTTGGGCCATTAATAGATTGGCACAAAGTTTGCCCAAGTGTAGCTTAATTCAATGCACTAGTAAATGAGTACAGAAAACATTTATCAGCTTCTTTGCACCTCCATGGTCTTTTCTGATCCTGCTCTTACATTTTATTTCTATGCTGCTATTCTTCATGCCTTCTACATCCTAGTCAAAATGGCCTACTGTTCCTTCAGCTTCACATTTGGTCTCTTCCCTATGGTCATTCCCATAAGACTTGTCTTGTGCCTAGAATAGAACATTTTCCATTAGGAGCCTGATCTTCCTGTAAGTTTTTCTCAGCCACTTCCTCTCTGAAGCCCTCCCAGTTCCTTCCAGTTGTTAGTCCTTTCTCCATTTTTAAATTTCATTTTTTTTATTTATCCAGTACATACTGTGAAAGGTATCAGCCATGGAGTCATGAAGACCCACGCTCAAATTCAGGAGTATTTACATTATAACAGGAGAAGTCACTTATCCTCCCTGAGTTTCAGGGATTTTACCAAGATACTAACTACAGTTAGGCTGAGATCATATTGATGGAGGGAATTCCCAAACCAATTTTTTTTCTCCCAATATAAAGTAAGCTCTTTAAGAATAAAGAATGTTATCCTAAAATTCCCAGTACCTAGGACATCTTACAAATGGAATGTGCATAATAATTATTTGTTCATAGGAGTATAGATTTAGATATAAGGGACCTTAGAAATAATTAACTCCAACTCCCTCTTTTATAGATGAGGAAATGAGGCACAGAAATGTGAAATTATTTGGCCAGGGTCACTTAGGAAGTAAAAGAACCATGATTTAATGGGTTCTTTTGATTCTCAATCCAGTACTTTTCACCCCATCCAACCTCTGTTAAAATAACTCCAGCAGTTACATTGAACTGAATTGAATTGAGGTGAATTGAACTGGAGTAGTCTAAATTCCTCCTGCACCCTATCTGAGACCAGCTTCCCACCAATAATATGGAACAATAATGATATAGGTTATTTGTCAAGGGGCTGGGTGAAAAGCACTGTGGTTCAATTCAACAGATACATCAACCAACCAATATATTTAAGATTCTTTGCTGGAAGGGGCAGCTAGGTGGTGTAATGGACAAAGCACCAATCCTAAAATTGGGAGGACCTGAGTTCAAATGTGGCCTCAGACACTTACTAATTGGGTGACCCTGGGCAAGTCACTTAACCTTGATTGCCTCAAAATTTTAAAAATAAAAAAGATGGCAGCTCTTTATTGGACAAGACTGATATAGAAATATATTTTGCATGACTTCTCACATGTATAATCAATAAATCAATTGATATATTTTTCAATGAGAGGGGAGGAATAAGAAGAAGGAGAATTTAGATCTCAAAATTTTGAAAAATGAATGTTAGGAGTAAATACATAAATAATATATTGGGTACAGGGAGACTTGGCTGAGAGACGACTAAGGCATATTCTCTGTCCTTGAAAGACTTACAATTTCCCTGCACAGTAGAGTTAAAAATGATGTTTGTGGTTGGAATCCTCCATTCCCATAGGAATCATACTTTATCTCTAGTTGCTAGTTCCCCTGAATATCTGATACATTAGTTATCAACCAAAGAAGGCTAATTCAAATTACCCCAAGGGATCTGAAGTGGGTGAAGAACTCATTAGTTTATTCCCAGAGGGGAAATCAGAGACATCATTGGAATAGAATTAGTCTGGCAAAGATGTAGCATAGACCCATTCAAACTTTAATGTTGAAGAGGTGCATATAAAATTAATATGTCGGAAAGAATGCTCGAAACAGTGAAATGGCATAGTCTTTTTATTATAACAGAGAACCTCTCTAACATATGTTTCTTGGAAATCGATGACAGCCATTCAAATGGTACAACATGTGGTATAGTGAATTAGGGTTGGTTCATTCCAGGGGGACAGTGTGAGATATTTTCTCTAACTGGGAGTAAGTATAAGGAGAAACCAACAATCTACGTGATATTTTCGTGGTTTCCAATCCCATTTTGCAGAAATTACACTAAATATTCTCCAAATTCTTGACTAGTTATAAGATAGATCATGGGATTATTGGATTTGAAAAAAGAAGAAGTTTTGGAGAAGGTTTTATGCATAGAATAAAGAGACTAGATAAGGGCAGTGCATGAAAGATTCTTTGATCCTAACCATATGTATTTTTTAAAAGTTTTATTTTGGCTTTTTTGTTTTGTTTGGGGGATTGTTTGTTTTGGATTTTGGTTTCTTTTTTTTGTATGATGATCTCTCCATGACTATTTCCAATTGAATACTCCTTTGAAATTAAAAAAAAGAAATTAAGAAATACCAGCTTATATAGATAGATAACATCTGACAGTGTGGGGAACATCCTATATTCATATTTCACCTGTCTTTTAAGGTATATTCCTTCACCAGTTCTCTAGATCAAGGTTGCTCATTATAATTAATCAGAGACTGATGACCTATTTATGCAATTTCTTTTTCATCATTGAAATAATTATGTATACTGTTCAGGAGTTATTTCTGTGTTGTTCTGTAACTGGTCATACAAGTCTCCTCATGCTTCTCCACATTCCTTATATCCACAGATTTTATGGCATAATACTAATGAATTACATTCATATATTACAGTTTTTGTTTAGCCATCATCTCCTCAATTAGAATCTGCTTTGTTTCCAATTCTTTGCTACTATTAAATAAAGTTATCATCTTGCTGCTTCTAGGATAAAATATAAATTTCTACATTTAGTTTTAAATCCCTGCACAACCTGACCTCATCTTACCATTCTATTCTTATACCTTTTTATCATTCTTAATAGATTTTACTTCCCTTTATATATTAAGATCCAGCTAAATTGGCTTTCTTTCTGCTTTTTACAATCAGTACTCCATTTCTCTTCCTGGAGACTTTGCATTGGCTATAACACATGCCTGAAATGCATTCTGTCCTTTCCATTTCATTGGATTCCTCCCTCTTCTTTTAAATTGCAATTCAGTAGCCATCTTCTGGATGAAGCTTTTCCCCAAACCCCCAAATTCTAATGTCGTCCCTCCCAATGACTTTGCATTTTGTATGCATTTATATGAAGCATCTAGATGGCTCAGTAAATAGAAGCCTGGGCGTGGAATCAGCAAAACCTGTCTTCAGATATGATGGGGAGACATTTACTAGCTCTGTGATTCTGAGCCTTGGGCCTGGAGTTCAAGTGTGATGCAAGTCACTTAATCCTGTTTGTCTTAATTCATAGGACAAGGAAATGGAAACCACTCCAGCATCCTTGCCAAGAAAACCCAATGGCCTGTATGATCTATGGCAAAGCTTTTTAAACTGTGGGTCATAACTCCATAGGGGGTCACATAACTAAGTGTGAGGGCTCACAAACAATTTGGCAACAATAAAAAGTATCAGATATTCCACCAGGATTTAATAATTTATGTAAAAATAAGCACATCCATATCATTAGTATGCAAATTTACTTCCATCTTTAATAAATGGTAAAATTATATGTGTTCCAAAGAATTGTTTTAAATAAATTTCTTTATGATTTATTATCAGTAGATGTTTGATTTATATTTTATATACTTATTTTATATGCATATATACCTAAGGTCATATAAAAATTTCTCCCCCAAAAAGGGGTCACAAGTGGAAAAAGTTTAAGAAGTTCTGGTCAATGAGCTCAGGAAGAGTCAGCTGTGCAATTTAGTCAATGACTGAAAAATGACAATGTATGTGTGTGTGCGTGTGCACACTTATGTTTCCTTCTTTATACATATATGTACATGTGTGTACACATATTAGACCTTTTTTGTATTTATCTCCATTGTCTAGTAGGCACTTAATAAATACTTGTTGATGGACTAGTTGATTGATTATGGAACTTACCTTCTTCCTTTGACTTCCTTGAAGTATATAATCAATAATAATATTGCTAGCTCAAAAGGTAGAAACAGTTTAGTGAGATGCATAATCCCTTCCATGGGTCAGTTTCATATTCCACACACCCCTCATCTCATCTTGTGCTTATTGCTTCTGCCCTACTCCCATCTGTCTCCTGAGAACAAAATCCCCTTCCTCTGTCACCTCTCTTCTGTGTTTTATCTTTCCTTATGAGAATCCTTGAAAATAAGAACTTTCTGAAAAAAGTATCCCCAATATCTAGAACTGTGCTTGATACATGGGAAGTGCTTCATAATTTTTTAAATTCACTTACAATTCTACAAACTGTTTTACATGATGTTATGGCAGCTCTATTATCTTGGCTATCTTCCTACAGCCCCTCTAACATTCATCAGTTCTGTTTTGTGTTTTTTTTTAAATTATCATTTTCAATATTCTGAGGAAATGAGGAGAAACTTTGGGACTGGTTTAACCTGTGTATTTCTTTTCCCTGAGGCAATTGAGGTTAAGTGACTTGCCCAGGGTCGGACAGCTAGGAAGTGTTAAGTGTCTGCGACCAAATTTGAACTCAGGTCCTCCTGACTTCAGGACTGGTATTCTATTCACTGCACCACCTCGCTGACCCTAAACTGCGTATTTCCAATTAGTGATTTGGAGCTTTTTATTTTTTTCCATATAGTTGGTGATAGTTTGAAGTTCTTCTTTTAAAAACTATTTATTTTATATCCTTTCATTATTTGTAATTCTAAATTCTATTTTTTAAAAGTTTTAAAAGTTTTATTTTGGCTTTTTGAAAGCCTTCTCCCTAAGAAGTCTAATCTTTTCAATACTTTAACTCTAGCTCCAATTCAATTAACTGATGGTCAGAGAAGTTATGGAATTTTAGCCAGATTTACTGAATATTCTTCACACATTCTACCTTCCCTTGGCCCACTTGTTATTTCTCACATGCCATTTCCCAACTCCATGCCTTTGAACTGGCTGTATGCCTTCTGGAGAATCTCTTTTCTCACCTCTGCCTCTTAGAATCTCCATTGTCCTTCAAGGTAGAGCTCAAATATCACCTCCTATGTGATGGCTCTATCTCCCCCTTAAGTACCTGCTAAACACTGGAGAAAATATAAAGAATGTTTACCTTTTAATATGTGCATGTATACATACATGTACATATGTGTGTACATATATTTATAAAAGGTAATACAAGAGTGTGCACTCACACACACATACACATATTGTTGTTGTTTAATCATTGAGTCATTTCTGACTCTACCTGAACCCATAAACCAGAGTTTCTTAAACATTTTCCACACATGACCTTTTCACCTGAGAAATTTTTATGCGACTGTAGGCATTTGTGTATATAAAATACAAATCAAATATCCACTGATAATGAATCATAAAGAAATTTATTTTAAATAATTCTTTGGAATATATGTAATTTTACCATTTATTAAAGATGAAAGCAAATTTGCTCAAATTTGTTTAACTTCCCCTCCCTCCTCCTCTTTCTTATTTTTCTCCTTGTCCCTTCCTTCTCTTCCCCATTTTGTTCTCCCCCCTCAAATATATATATATATATATATATATATATATATACATATATATATATATATATGTACACACACATACACATTTATTTGTTTAGTATTTACTTAACTCTGTACCTTCCCTTGCAGATTTATTCAATCAGTAAATATCTATTAAGGGCCTACTATTTAACAAGTTCTGTGCTAAGTGCTAAAGAAAGGCTTAAGTCCCTGCCTTCAGGGAGTTTGCTATCTAATAAGGGAAGCTGCATGAAAAGAACTATGTAGGGCAGTTGGTCTAGTGGATAGAGCACCAGCCCTGAAGTCAGGAGGAAACAAGAAGGTAGAGAAAAGGAAGAGAAACTTCTCCAGGCCTAAATGCCCAGAACTGGAAGACAGAACTTGTTCAATGCCTAGAACTTGTTCAGGAAACAGTAAAGAGATTAGTATCCCTTGTATCAAAGAGTATGGGGATTGATGAAAGGTAAAGGAAGACTAAAAGGGTGGGAGCAAGGGGGAGAAGAGCTTATGAAAAAACATGGAAAGCTTCATGAGTTTTGATATCATACCCTTAAAATCAAGGACCATCTCTCTAGCACCAGTGCTTAGGAGGCTTGGTAGATAGTAGGTATTAAATACTCATTTAACAACTAAACTGTGAATTTAGACTTGTAAAAAATAAAAACAAACCAAAAAAACCATGAAAATCCACCTAGTCCAACGCCTTTCGTTTATAGGATAGAAAATTGAGACCCAAACTGATTTCCTAAGGTCATGGAGCTGCAGTTAAGCCTATAATCCAGATTTTCTGACTATAAAACTAGGTCTTTCCTCTGCATGACACTACCTCCCAATATCATAGGATCTTTCTTAATGTTTGTTTCCTCTTTCTGTGATTTCTCCAATTCTGTATTTTTCTTGTTTGTACATAGTTCTTTATTATCCCTTACGGGCAAGGACTGCCTTTCCTTGAATCCCCAGCACTTAGCACAGTCCCTGACACATAGTAGGTGTTTTAATAAATTTTTTTTGCTTGACTTAGTAGATCCGGAATCCATAAATTCCAGAAATACTTGGTTCCTATTGCACCTAATATTCTGGACACACCTAGAACTCAGCTCTCACCATTTTTCTCCCTAGGTTCTTTCCTTCTCCTCAATACATCTGAAAACACCAAGCATACCATTCTGAGCCCTTGGATGAGGAGCAACAGTGAGCACTGCACTATGGAAGTGTTGGTGTTCAGGGACCTCCAAACCTCCGGGAGATACATGGCCCAACTCCTACCACACAATGAAGCGAGGAGAGAGATCCTGCTGGTTCCAAATCCAGAGACACATGGGTAAGTCTGATATTTAAGCTAGCTTTTGGCCTAAGTTAAAAGTACTTAAGTGCATTCCAAATATTGCAATGATCTTTTAATGGAGAGGGTCCAGATTGGACCATTCCTGCTGACACTCCCTTTGGGGGTCACTACAGCTTTGAGCCAGGGTAAGGGCCAGTGTCCTTTTAACCTCACTGGGTGATTGCCTTTCCAAGGTCCAGAACTAACTGTTAGAGTGGGCGATTAATAGCTGGATATTACCCAGACAGAGCCAGGAAGGAAAGAGATGGCCAGAATGTTTGAAACAGAAATTAAAGTGACATGACAATGGAAACTGGACTTTCACAAGGAAAGCTTCATCAGGGGCAAAGAACTGAGAAACATCTCAGCCTGGATAAAATGGGTATCCAGAAAGCTCCTCCAAGACTCAGGGGTAAGAAATTAATCTGGAAGTCACACTCCTGGGGCATACGGATCATCTGAAGTATTCTCTCAGGCTCTGCAGATGTTCTCACAGAGTATTATCTGACACCTGTGAGGATCCAGAAAACACTCCAGTTATGTACAAGACCCACTTCAGCGAAATCCCCAAACTTGCTTACATGTTAACTGCTCAGAGGGCTGACATGCAGGGATGAAGCAAGGGAAAACAAGCTTGAGTCAGAACAAAGGAGACTTCTCCTCCAAGTGCTTTGTCCTTCTTCCCATCAGGATACAGAATGGCTGGATAATAAGAGTGCAAAAAATCCGTTTCCTTTTGCAATTGCAATGGAGCCAATGTGCAAACTGAGGGTCAAATGCAGCTTGCCTCAGTCTGGGATATGACCTGAAAGATAATTATAACAAATTTCTCCTACTTCATTACTAGTCCATAGAAACTAGCAGGATAGTTGTGTAAACCTCCTCTTACTGCTCTCTCCATATCTTACTTCATCAGGTGTCATTGCTAGCAGGCTTGACTAAATGAGAGATTCTCTGTGTAAAAATGGATGCATCTACACTCGTTTCTGCTCCTATGACTTTGGAAGGCATGTGGCTGCTCTGAAGGAGGGCCAGATATTTTGCAGTAGTTTGGGAGGAGTCAAAATTTCTAGTTTTGCTCTTGAAAGTATAATATCTTGCTAATAATAAGAGATAGATGGATGGATGGATAAATAAATTAAAATAAATAATAGAGTGAACTGGATGGAATTAAATTGGACATGGAACCTTCTACTATTAAAGTATTTATAAGAAGGCAGGCTTATCTTCTTGGATGACTTCTACAATTTTCTGATATGATACAGAGATAAAATGTGATTTTTCAGCTCTGAAAGAAGCATATCTGACCCATTTAGTAATTTCATAAGCCTCAAACCCTTTTGAACTTTCAAGGTTTTGCTGGGCCTGCAGACAATCTTCCACCAGAAATGAAATTATGATACCTTTTTACCAAATATATATGCAGTTCTCAGTGCTCTAGCCAGAGAGACTTTTCCAGGTGACTGGAAATCACTTTACAGCCAAGAGCTTCTTCTGTGAGCAGGGAAAGCCAGACATGCCTCAGCTTTTGGTGGCCTACTGTTTCACCAGAGCAATTACATGGATTTGTATCTCCTTCCAACACAGCTGCTGCTTCCCATATGGAGTCCAGTTTGCAAGGGATTGCATTTGTAGAAATGGGGTAGATAAGGTAGCCAAAGACTTTAGAATATGATTCAAGTCTGAAGGGCTTTTATTGAGTCTTAAGCTAAATGTCCTTTTTTCTTTTCATGACTAACCAGGTCCTTTTCTCCAAATGACCTTTGGAAAGTTTGGTATTGATGTATGTAGAATGTGTTAGCAGTATGGGTCAGACAGGGCTTACCAGCTCAAGGGACAACTTACGTGTGAATGACCGTGAAATTGGGAGAGATCTGGGGACAAAAGAAAGGTGCCAATCGGCAGTGACATCTGTTTTCTCTGGGTTGACAGCCCATATGCTAGTCCTCTAAGGCTTCAGAAAATGTTCCTGTTAGGTATAAGACTTCAATTAAATTCTGTACCAGTTATAGGCCAGAACGCAGCAGAATTCATTAATTAAAAAAGTCTCCAAGAAATAATGTAAGGGTCAGAGCAGAGGGAAAATCAACACTCAAAGAGGCCTGCAAACAAGTGCAAAGAATTTAGTTTGTCCAGTTTCTCACACCAAAAGAGTGAAAAACAGATCCAGAAAAGACTAGGTTTTTCTCAGTGTCCTGTTAAAGTCGAAGATCCGTGGGTGTACAATGATGAAAAATCATGCCAGACTCGTGTTCCTTTGTTTTGGGCCATACCTCTGACTTTATGGGAAGAGTGTTCCCAGTATAGAAATTCTTTTCCCTAATGCAGGTTAGCAGCTCATTTTACATTTATAGTCTTTGAGAATCTCCTGAGACAGGGACAAGTTATAAATGCCTAGCCCATGACTATGCAGCCCATCTATAAGATCCTGGAGTTAAAATTTAAAAAAAAAATCATCTGGCCAAGCCCCTTCATAATGAGGAGCTGAGACCCAGAAAGATTGACTAGTCATATACATGTATCAAAATCACATCTTAAACCCATCTCTTTCTGGGTTCAGAAACAGAAAGAAGAAAGCAGAAATTCTGTTCTTGGCACATTGAAGGGCATAGTGATAGTGAATCTACTAATCTCTACTGTATCTCTAAAATAATACTATATGAATACCAGCCATTATCAGCTATTGTGTCGTCTGGTAGGATATTTGAGAATAGAGATTTTGACATTTTTTTGTCTTTTCTTCTCTAGTACTGGCACATTAACAAATCCCTGTAAAAAGCTGTTGAACAAATATGTAGCCCATATAGCCATTTTAATGATAATTCATACTAATAATTTAGAATGTTAAGGTTTATAATAGAGCGCTTTCTATTCTTTATCTCATTTGTTTCTCACAAGAAGTTATGGATAGAACACAGTACCTTATATATTTCTTAGGTATGTGCACCTGGGTAAGTCATTTACATACTTTCTGCCTCAGTTTCCTCATCTGTAAAATGGTAACCATAATAGTTCCTACCACTTAGGGTTGTTGTGAAGATCAAATGACTTAGCTTCTGTGAAATGATTTGGAAAACTTAAAGCACGATATTAAGGTATTATTGTCATAATCATCAATGATATCAAGGTAGATTTTATAGGTTTTATTATTGCCCTTTGTTACTAAGGCTTAGTGAATTAAAGTGACTTGTTTGGGATCACTTAGCTAATGTCTGAGGTAGGATTTTAACTTGAGTCTTTCCTAATTTCCTAATCTTTTGCTTTTTACCCTATGCCATAGTTTTCTTTCAATGTTAACTATCAATGCTGGCACAGCAACCCTAGGCAGAACAATGTCTTCCTGCTGAAGATACGATACTGAAGATAGATTTTATTGATATTACAAGGTTATTGGGGCCTGGCTCTGCTTCTACCAGGGTTTCATTCTCTCTGTACCAGGGCATCTCAGGAACAGAAAAATCTCAGAGTTTTCCCTTTTAGTTTAGTGAAAATTAAAAGCAACTCCAAAAAGCCAAATTAAAAGGTTAGTTTTGTGGGCTTGGCAGGACTATCTTACCCGCCTTAGGCACAGATCAATATATGGTGAGTTGGGAAGGTGGCAAGCTGAAGGGGTAATCAATAGTCCATTGCAGTGTGTGGGAGAATTGTCCCTGAGTGCCTCTTGGAAAATCTGCAAGGGCAGAAATCTCGAAGAGCAAAAGAAAAAAAAAGCATTTGCCTAACAGGTCTTTTATCTAAAAAATGCAGAAGCTGTTGTCCATGCTCATGGGCTATATCCATGGGATGTGTGTCCATGGACATGTGCCCATGTTTGCCACCTTTTCATTATCCTACTTCTCAGATCAAACTGATTTAAGCTTAGAGTTCTGAGACAGTCCAACTTTCTTCTTTTAATGTCTTGGTATTTAGAGCCTAAAGAGTAGAGGTCAATAGCTCAACTGCTCATTTTATAGATGGGGAGGTCTCAGTTCTCCATGTCTGAAGCTAGCATCATACCAACAAGGGAGGGAGTACGATTTTGAAGCAAGATCCTCCAATACTAAATCCTCCAGACTAAACTCTGCTGCTTTGGGAGACTGACCCTTTAAAACACAGACCAGGGCAAGGATCAAATACTTCCTAAAATTCAGTCCTATAGCCTAGTGATTGAAGTTCTGTCCTTAATGCATCAAAATCACAGCTAAGTAATAATGACAGTGATTATTACAAATCTTGCCGGCTTCCTCTCCTAAAAGAAGAGTGATTAGCAATTGCTTTTTGGAAAGTAGCAGTCTGTGTTTGTAGTAACAAAGTGCCAGAAGGCATAATAATAAATAATAAGCTGTAGAAGCTTGAGTCAGAGGAATGGGTCGAGGAATTGTAATTCAGGCTTTACATAGACCGCAGGAAACTGGGGAAGTAGTGAGCCACTGGTGAGCAATCGGAGGGGTACATGATGTCAATCATAGCATCCTGCTTGGAAGCGGATGCTCCAACGGAGAAAAGGCAGTAAAGGGAGTCAGTCACTACAGCTGCCTCCCTTGCTGTCTCCAGGAAGACAGAAGAGTCCACAGGAGACCCGATGGATTTCAAAGCACAAATTGATCGCCTCTGCCAAAGTCACTTGGTAGCCTTGAAGGGACAGAGAAAATGAAATGCCAGACTTGGTCATCCATTCTTCTGGTTGGAATGACCGCAAGGACCAAGGAGTATAAAATCAAGCACCAGAGTGGGAGCAAAACAGACTCATGGAAATTCACTGATCCCCAACTTGCCCGTAATGCTGCAGGCCTTAAGAGCTCAGGAGAAGCTTTCTTGGGCTAAGGGTTCCGTCACACACTTTTGTTTTGATGAATCAAAGCTCTCCAGTAGCCCAGACTTTATTAAGCATGACCTGCATAGCACAATGGATGGATGTGAAAATCAGCTCCTAGGGAGTTAGATGCTGCCAATCCTTTGAACTAGTGATGCTTAAAAACAAAAAAAAGGCTTCATGGATTCTAAATACTTTAATAGATCAATGGCTACTTGATTTCATCAAAAGAGATAGTCCCTCCTCTGTGCAGGTTGCAACCATCCTCATTACCTTTTCATTCTACTCATTGCAAATCAGCATTTATTTTTCAGCATCTACTACATGCAAAACACTTTCCTAAGGGCTAGAAATGAAAAACCAAGATGAAACAGACCCTGCCCTCAAGGAGTTTATTTTCTTTTTCATTCTATTATAAATGCAACCCCCATCTTTGGAGATCTTCAAATAGAGACTAGATGACTACCTATCAAATGTGTAGACGGCTAACTAGGCTGTTTCTTACTCACCAATTCTGTGATTCGAATGCTATTTCATATAATTATTTTTAATTAAATATATTTTATTCTGAGCTTAGGAAATTAAGCACTTTCATAACACAGAAAAATAGAAAAAAGACAATTATGCATGAAATTATAAGCCTATTGTGTACAACTTATCATTATTCCTTTAAAAATATAATAAAGTTTTAATGTAACTTTTTTTTCTTCCATACCCAACCTCTCCTCCACCCTAGAGATGACTACTGAGGTATAAATATGTGTGTGTGTATGTGTGTGTAAAACCATTCTGTACATATTTCTATTTATCAGGTCTCCTTAATTTTTGCTTCTATTTTTCTATAAACTTTTCCTAGAGGATCTACCAGGAAGGGACTAGAAGACTTCTTCTTGGGCTTTAATATTTCCTGGAAGTCAGTATAGCACTTAAGTTGTCCATCTGTTAATGGATATGACCAAACTTTCTCCTTTTCTGATTCTATGTCTTCAAAAATGCATATTATACCACCCCCTTGCACATGTCAGTATTAGTTGGATGCAGACGTTTATATGAATGAATGGGTTTTTGAATCAATCAATTAATATAAAAGCATTTGTTAAATGCTTTAGGTGGTGTATTGGCTCTGAAATCAGGAGTTCAAATCAATTAGGCAGTAACAAATTAGTTTGATGATTACCACTTTGTAATGCAGTTTGAGATCTGGTATTGCTTTTCCACCTCCCTTGATATTCTTGATCTTTTGTTCTTCCAGATGAATTTTGTCATTATTTTTTCTAGCTCTATCAAATTATGTCTGCTAGTTTGATTGGTATGGCACTCAGTAAATTAATCCATGTAGAATTGTCATTTTTATTATGTTGACTCAGCCTGCCAATGAACAATTCATATTAAGCATGTAGATTTTTTAAAAGGGAGAAAGTCCCTGCTCTCACAGAGTTCTTACTGGGGGAGACATCATATAAAAGACTAGTAAGTGACAAGCCAATTGGAAAGACCCAAAAGGCTTAAGGGTTCCCTGTTGTGATCCAAGGATCCTTGGGTAACAAGGCCCAAGGATTCTTATGGTGTATCATGTGAAATAATGCTCAGTAGTCTGGAAGGCAAAGAGACAGGTCTGGCCCAGAGTAAATCATAAGGCATGGCAATTTTCCACCTTAGCACAACACTCACTCAAACAGCATCAGTCACATCAGTATCTTCCTACTCAACTGTCATGTTACCCTCGGAGAGCCTTATTTTCTACAGAAGTTAAGTGGAAATAATACTATTTGTACTAACTAATAGGATTATTATGAAGAAAGCACTCTGCAAACCTTTGAAATCTTCTATTACTTCAAAGAGGCAACAGATCTCATTTACTCCTCACATCAGGCAAGGATAAAGTCAATGCTCTCTTTTTTTTAATTAAATGTTTATTGAAAACTTAATATTGGACATCAATACAACCACCTAAGCTTGTTTAGTGACCATTAGAGTTAAATTAATTTCAGCACCTGAAACTGCATAACTTGTTTTATTTTTTCCCATGTTTATTACTCCACTATTTTATCACTCCTCTATGCCCTGCTTTCCAGTAGAGGCATTCTCTTATAAAAGAGACAGAGAGACAGACAGAGAGAGACAGAGAGAGAGACAGAGAGAGACAGAGACAGACAGAGACACAGAGACAGAGACAGAGAAACAGAGAGAGAGGCAGAGACAGACAGAGACAGAAAGAGAGAGACAGAGACAGAGAGAGGAGACTGTGTGTGTGAGTGAGTTTGGCAAAACAAATCGATATGTTGCTCATATCTAGGAATGCATCTGTGTTTTTGCCTCACTGGCCCTTCTCTCTGTCAAGGGATGGAAGATGTGCCTTTTCCTCAGTCTTCTGAAGTCATGATTGGGAAGGTCCACTTTGTCCCACAGCTGGGCAGAAATGCTCAGAAATATTTTGAGTTTCACTACCCTGAGAAGAGAGGGAACAACATAATATACAATACTGCAATAATCCTAAATACTTTGGGATTCAAACCTATAGAACTTCTCCAATGCAGTAAAATAGAAAAGCATCAGATACTAATATAACAATGACCGTAGAAAAGAATGTTTTTCACATTGAGACCATTCCTAATAGTGAAGTAGCCAAAGCTACTTGATTCAGTAAATAACAATCCATAAGCACTTATTAAATTGCTATTACCAAATTCAATTCAGCAAGCATTTATCAAATGACTAATAGGTGTCAAGCACTGTTCTAGGCACAGGAAAAGCAAAGAAAACAAAAAAATTAAATATTTTTGCCCTCAAGGAGCTGACTTTCTACTGGGAAGATGCAGCATATGTATAAATAATGTGTTTATGTGCATGTAATAATGCATGCATTATATACACTGTGTAATATGTACATTATACAAAATAATACTTTTTTTTTTTTTTGCTGAGGCAGTTGGGGTTAAGTGACTTGCCCAGAGTCACACAGCTAGGAAGTGTTAAGTGTCTGAGGTCAAATTTGAACTCAGGTCCTCCTGGTGCTCTTTCCACTGTACCATCTTGCTGCCCTGCACATGTTTAACCTATATTGGATTACTTGCTGTCTGGAGGAAGAGAAAGAGAGAGGAGAGAAAGAGAAAATTTTGTAACACAAGGTTTTGCAAGGATGAATATTGAAAAACTATCATTACATGTATTTTGAAAATAAAAAGCTTTTACTAAAGTATATGCAAAGTTCTTATGTTAGTGTAGGGAACCCTAACAATTGGAGACTTCAATGGCATAATATTCTGTGGCAAGATACAAACATGGCTAAAATACACTTCATACATTTAATTCTGATGGGGGTTAAGAACGGTAATGTAATACAAATTTGAACGTGTTGAATGCCTGAAACAATGAGGGGGTGGGGGAAAGCATTGATTCTGGAGCCAGAGGACCTGGGTTCAAATTTTGCCTCTGATATTTGCTACCTGGATGATGGTGACAGTCTCATTTTCCTACTTCTCAAGGAATGCAAAATGAGGGAGCTGAACTAGATGGCCTCCCAGGTTCCCTTTACCTCAAGGATCCTAAATAGGACAAAGGACCTGGAGATTAGGGAAAGGAGAAAATCTAACTGCTGAAGAGAAATCAGCCAAGGCTCAAGAGAGTAGAAGGCTCTGAGTGGGAATGGGTAGGGTGGGTAAAATTCAAATCAGTGTTGATGTAGCAAGAATGAAGGAGTTTGGTTATTGAGCCAGCTTCTATCCTTGATGTTCTGTGTGATCTTGGACATGACATTGAGTTTTCAAAAATGGGAATTTTGGTTGCCTCTTCTAGGAGAACTCTTTTAGTCACACTTAGCTTGGGTTCCATGTCTGTCCACATCCCTTTCAGGGTACTGTTTCCAACTGTTTATGAAGGAAGTTTTCAGAGGGTAGAATCAGGTAGACCTGAATTGAAATTCTACCTTTGACACTTGGCAATTTTGTGACTATGAACAAGTCTCAACTTCTCTGAGCCTTGTATTCTTCACCTGCAAAATAGGGATACTAATATAACTCAAAATGTATATGTGTGCTGAAAATGATCAGGGCAATCCTTGTTCTGTTGGATTGACCATTGCTCTGCTCCTGTTTGGTAGATTCTCCTTGTCGAAGCACTTGCACCTTCTTGAGATAATTAAACAACCCTCATCAACAATGACCATTTCAACAAAGCTTACATCAGCATGTTTCCCACAAAAAAAGGCTACAAACTTATGACAAGTTCCATGGAAGGTGTCTCAGACCAGCAGATTAGGGAGTTCCACTGATCATCAGTACCAAGCAAAAAGCATGAAGTTATATAAATGTCAGTTGTTACTTTTTTTTGCAGACTTCAGGATTATAGCAGATCTGTTCCGGAAAGGAACAGAGTTTAAAAAGAAAAGAGTTGCAAATATTATTCCTGCCTATATTAATTAATAAGGAGTCTGAACATAATCTTAAAGAACCTTAATTTCCAGGATAAATAGATGTGGATGGACCATGATGCCCAAATTCATCTGAACTATGTGAACAGGATCATGTTGAGTTTGAGGGGTAAAGAAATTTAATTTCAACTCCTTTACAAATGAAAAAATTGAAGCCCTAAAGGGTGGAACCACCTGTCCAAATTTCCAAAGTGGCTGAGTTGGAATGCTTAGAAATGTCTCTCTAAGATTAGAAAAGGAACCATTGAAATGCTATTGGATTTTTCCCCCTCGGGATATATTGAACTTTAATGTCAATAATCTTGCAGCTAGATAGCATCCTAGCCAGCATGAGAAAATCAGTTACCCCTGCCATTTGGCATCCTTAGCCAAAATTCTCCATTGCATTCACTTGTACAGCAAATGGAAATCATGATAATGAAGGGGATCATTTATTAAAACTGACATGTGAATGCTGGCAACACCATGATTTAACTGCAAGATGGGTTTTTCCTGACTTTCAAAGTCATTTATAGGGACAACTATTCTCTCTTTTTTTCCCCGAGTTATTTTGAACAACATACTTAATAATTACACAGTAAAAGCTTTCATGTTGAGCACAATTTTTAGTAAAAGGAGGGCTGTAATAATAATTTTCTAAATGCAATATCCCCCAATCTCCATTACCCAGTTGTAGAATGTTATATCAGATGGAACCTTAGAAATCATGTAATACAATCCCCTTATTTTATAGTTGATGGAATTAAAGGCCAGAGAGTTTAAACAACCTGCACAAAATTGCACAGTACACTAACAGCAAAGCTCGACTGATCTGACATTTTAAAGCACTTCAGTGTTGTTAATAATAATAATAATAGCTGATATTTACATAACATATGAATGTTCATCATCATCATCACCAACATTTATATAGCACTTTAAAACTCACAAAGCAATACCTGAGAAGTAAATGTTATTATTGTCCTTATTTTATAGATAAGGAAACTGAGGCAGACAGGAGTTAAATGACTTGCTTAGGGTCAGCTAATTAAGTGTCTGAAGCTATATTTGAATTCAGGCCTTCCTGATTCCAGATCCAGCAGTATCTACTGCTATCTCTAGCTGCTTGAAATGTCTTACAAAACACATTGCATTAATTAATTAACTCTTGAGCCTCCTAACAGCCCTGTGCAGGGAAGATATTAGAAGGACTATTATTCCCATTTCTTCCTCAAAAACTGGGGATTAGAAAAGGAACCACTGAATTGGATTTCCCCCACCTCGAGGTATATTGAAGTTTAATGTCAATAATCCTGCAATTAGATAGCAATCCTAGCCAGTATCACAAAGGTGTCAAAGTGAGATTGCAACACAGATTTTCCTAATTCTAAGGGTAACTCACTATCTAATACTCTGCACTGTCCCTAGCTGCTTTGTATGCCTGTTTCTATTCCGACGTGGACATCTGAAAGCAATCCCAAAACAGGAGACTATCCCAAAGACCAGGTCCTGAGGTTAAAGATTCAAATTTAATAAAGAAATATTAACTCCATATCCATGAAGACTGGAGTGGAAAGAATGGCTGAGACTCATGTCTTGGCGCTTAGCTGTGTTTCTTTGGTAAGATCACTGCACCCCTCTGTGCCTCAGTTTCCCCATCTACAAACTGGGGAATTACAATTTTGTTGCAAGGAAATCACTTGGTGAAAGGTGCATAGAAACATGAATTAGGGGTTGTCAGCCTTTCTTTCCAGCCACAGAGTCAATGGACAATCCCACCTATGGCCAGGAAGAGGCTGTCAGGCTGCACCTGAACTGTGAAGGTTGTTACTAAATACAAAAGACAATTCCTTTCCTGGCAGCTACAGCTTTTACTCACGATTGCCTTTGCTGACAGATGTCAAGGAATATAAATGAAAGAACCATCAGCCCCTGCCAGTTTTGACCTTAGAGACTTGACAGCTGAAGGCTTGGTATTCTTTCTTCCTTCTTTTTATTTTTTTCTCTGCATTTTCTTTGCTATTTGTTGATTTCTTTACGCTAAGATGTCCCAGATTGTTGGCTAATTGGTAACGGGACAGCTTGCACCTGTATTTCCTTTGCCTTGGAAGATGGGCTTCCCGGTGAATTTCATAATTGTCAGTGACATGCATAGGGTTGTAAAGATGCATTAACAAATGGAATTTTTCTTCTATAAACTAGTCACCACGCTTCACTATTCTGCTAGAATAATAATAATGATAATAACAACAATAATAATAATAATGATAGAACAATTTAGCTTCCAAATCACTCTAGAAGAGAAAGTACTATGTGCCTTTGTTGGGTAAATCTCCTATTCTCCATCTGCTTTCTCAGTATGTGCTATATTATCACACTGTCATATAGTCTGTGTTATATTATCCCACTTTCCTTATTTGGGTGATGAAATGGGCAATTCTCCAATGACAACCCTTTAACAGAAAGCTCCCAAACTACCACGATGAGCTTTCCACCACTGCCATTTGTGGGATATAAGGGACAAGAATTTCTCATCATCACCACCACCAGAACAAAACAAAAAACAGACTTGTCCCCAGATTCATGACTCTTTACATCATCTCTGAATTGAGAAAGGACCTCAGAGATCCATCAAGTCCAATCCATTATCACACAAGAATCTCCTTCTTTAACAAACTGGACAAGTAGGCATCCAATCATCACTTGCTGAGCTTCAAGGTCATTTCAAAGTCCTTCATCATCCTTCTTGCTCTCCTCTGAACACTCTCCAGCTTATCAAAGTCCTTCCTACAATATAATAAGGCAGCTGGTGGTGCAGGAGTGCGGACCTGTAGCCAGGAAGATCTGAGTTCAAATCCATCCTCAGACACTTATAAGACCCTGAGCAAGTCACTTAACCTATTTGTCTCAGTTTCCCTCAACTTTAAAAATGGGATTGATAATAGCATTTAGCTCATAGGGTGTTATAAAGATCAAATGAGATATTTATAAAGTTAGCACAGTATTTGGCACACAATAAGTACTATATAAATGTTTATTCCCTTCTTCCCTTCACTGTCCATCCACAAGGTAATTTTTACAATGCAACTTTGACTAAATACCATACTGCAAGGGCAGAATAAAACAGAATCATCATCCCCTTTTAGGGGGTTACCATGTCTCAATATAGCTCCAAATTCCTATTCTGTTTTGTTTTTTCCTGATTGCTATATTGTGCCATTGACTCATATTGAGCTTGTAGGTCATTAACACTATAAGAATCAGATGCAAGATTTTTTTTGGTTAACTCGAGTATAACTTCTCCTATCTGTGCAAATGCACTTGGAATTCAGATGTGTACAAAAAGATAATAATACTTACTTTGAAATAAAGCTTCTTCTCCTGTTACCACATTTTTTTAAAAAAAAGAGTTAGACTGCATCAATTGTCACTACTTGGTCCTTCAAGAAATTCTTCCTTCTAGTACACTCCTAGATTTTTCCAGATGAACTGAATGTCAGCCACATTCTCTATCTTGTACTTATGTTGATTATTTTAACCTATGTATAAATGTTTACATTTATTCAATTGAATCTTATTAAATTCAGCCCAATATTCTAGCTTTCCTCTCCTTCCTGACACATTCTCTCCCACCTCCAGTGTAGATTACTCATGGTACAGTACACATGCTTAGTTTAAGTACACAAGCTATCTTTAACTCTTACAGGAAGGAGTTTGGAAGTACACACTACTCACAGGTGAGATAAGTACGAGTCAGATTTATTTGATTTAAACTTGTGAATGAGTCCTTCCCATGTCCCCTGTTGTCTGATATCACTGCCTTTATTGTATGATGTCTTGGAAACCTTGGTCCCTGCTTTGTATGCTATGAATAAACCACCATTCCTGAGTAGATTAGACCTTCCAAATCTGAAAGTAATTTTTTTTTAAATAAAATCTTTTATTTTTCAAATTGATTTCATTTACACTGAAGTAAAAAAATGATCTTTTGAGCAGAAACTTTGTTCCCCAGTGTTAACCAGGGCTCCCTGAATTCTAAGAGCCTCAAATTATTTTTCCTTAACTTCTTAATTATCTTCATCTAATACATACTAGACTTTGATTCTTCCCAGTCCCCACCCCCAAATAGATCTTACTCATTGATTGTTGATATTTTCTCTCTGCCATGCTTTTAAAGTTTCCTTAATGGATTGATTACCCCTTTTTTCTATGCATAGACTTGTCTTCAGATCTCTTTGCACTAATTAGCTCTGTGTTACACACACGTACACACACAAACAAACTTAGCTGGTTACATTTGCACCTGAGTTAAACAGGTTTCCTTCTACCTCCTGCTCAGGGAATAATTCAAGACTATATTATTATGTTAAAAGTAAACACCATCATTCTTCCCAAGAGAATTCTCAAAAAGTCTTCTCTTGTACTTTTAGGAATACTTAGCACCTCACATTAATATTGTATCCTATCCACTTTTATTTCACGCCCTGGGCTTCCCCTCTATTAGTTATTTTTTCTTTTCTTTTTTTCCATTTTTTTAAAGGAAAGAAGCCTGACATGTGCTCATGGATAAGATGAAGTTGTCACAGCTTGGTTCCATTTGGAACCATGCTGAGGAGCCAGGAGTCCCTTCCTCAAAGGCAAGACTGACTTTGATATGGGGGAGAGAGAAGAAATGCTATTCAATATCAAATAGCCCAGGGCTGTTATGGTAGCAGGAGGTATCAGTATGTAGGCAAAAAGCGGCTTTTAAGAGACTACACTGGCAAGTTTCAAAGGAATCACTTGGAGCTGGTGATGAGGGAACTTAGTTAAGTAAGAATTGAGAAAATCCAAAATAGGCAAGGACCAGAAAGTCAACAGTGTAGGAAGGGAGACTATAGAGTAATTGGTTAAAGTCAGGCCAAGTCAGTCATAGGAAGTGGAGCAGCTCTTCTGACAGAGCTTGCTGGAGTACAGAGGGCTTTTATCCTCAAAGGTCCAAGATTGCTTGGTTAGTTAGCCCTTTGCCAGAGTGGAACTTTCACTATTCAACAAGCTGCCTCCAATCATGGAAGGGTTGATTTTTCTGGGTCCAGAGTCTCATCCTAGTCTATTCAGGAGCCTTTGATATCAACTGGGTCCACATTCTCTGATTGGATTTGGGGGTTGTTATGTAAAGCCATATATTTAGGATGTTTGACACGGCTTCCTCTAGGAAGAACACAGGCAATTTGGGAATATCCATTTTATTTAGGGTTTAGAATTATTTTGGGGGTCCTGTTAAGTCAGCGTGCCAATAAAATATGCCATTGGAAAATCCTGTACCAGTTTATTTTTCCAGATTCTTGTCACAGTATTTTTCATTGTGAACACTGTGTTCCAACCAAACTGACAGTTTCCTGTTCCCCAAAAACAAGTCCATCTTCTGTCACTGAGACTTTGGACAGGACATCTCAGGTGCCTAGAGTGTGCTTGATCCTCATTCCCTGGAAGTCCTAGGGCCAAGTGCCTTCTTCCACATTAGGCCTTTTCTGATTCCTGCTTTTCTTATCTCTTCTCCCTTCCAATCTTACCAAATTACTCTAGATTTACCTTATAAGTATTTTATATTTATGTTGTCTGTTATTTCACCCTAGTAGACTGTAAGCTCCTTGAGGGCAGAAACCATATTGCTTCTGTCAATTTCCCCAGGATATGGTATAGTGTCTGACACTTAATAAATCTCATTGAATGAGTCCCACCAAGATTTTGGTGGTAGGGGAACCCTCCATCTCATGGCATCATAAGTTTAGGATTAACATTCTTCGTCATCTAGTCAAATTCTTTCATTTACAATAAAGGAAAAGAGAGGGGTAGTCCAAGCTGGATTTGAGCCTTAGGCCCAAATTTCTTCCTACTGCATCATATGCAATCCCTTTCTGAAATCTAGACCCCCCCCCACCCCTTCAACCTCAAATTTTTCAGCCAAGGTAATTCTGGAAAGCATTCTTCTTGTCCAGGGTTACAAATGAATCTCTAGCACCTGGACAGGCTGTCAGTTACTCCACTTCCTCTCCATACTCACACCCTCCTCCCAGGACACATCATCGTGTACTCAATAAATCTTGTTGATTGACTGAGTGATTAATATGGCTCCGTTAACCTTCATTAGGCAAGGGAAGAGGCAGCTTCTAAGTATGTCTAAATGGAGAATGTGAACTCTAAGAAGAGAAATGACCTTGCCAGAGGCAAAACATTATTAAGCATTTCAAGAACAGGCACCATACAGCTGTCCTGTCTTGTGAGCTCTTTCCTACTGCTGGACCAACACCAGTTAATATACTTAGCATTTTGTGACAGAATAAAGAAGCTGGGAGATACCACTGCCCCCTCTCTTCGCTGTAATGGAGCAAGGACAACAGGAAAGAAAGGCAAGACCCCTGACATTTCCTACCTCTCCTCCTTCCTTCCATCACTTGGTGCAAGCCCCTTTGTTTCTCATGACCCTGGCTGCTTTATAGGCGCTTTACGGCACTGAAAAACTTTGGCAATGCCCCTTGCTTTTAGAAGAGAAATGAGTTCTCTCATGGTCCAGAGCCTTAGTTAAGAGCCAAATCAAACAAGTTATTTAAAATTTACAAAGCTTTGCAAAATCCACACAGGAAGTCAGGTGCTCAGTGCCCAAGAAGTCAATGTTAAGTGGAAAGGGTGAAGGTTCCATGCGGTGTCAGATTGAGAGACGTTTGGTTGGGGAATCCGTGCACCCCAGTCACTGGTCACTCATGAGGTTGAGAGTGGGCAGGAAAAGTGAGGAGAAGCCTCCTGAACAGCAGCAGGTATAGCAGGTCATGGTGGAAGGCCAACTTCTATCATTAGCATTTAGACAGCATCCCTCAAGTGCCTTAAACTCTCTGTTCCCCAGAGTTCCAGAAGCTGACTTCCACATTAGAGAAGTGTGGCTTAGTGATAATGATCACTGACATTTTGGGGGGTCCTTTGATGTTTACAAAGCATTACCTCCTTTGATCTGTTAAATCTAAGATTTACGGGGTCCTATGAAATGAGGCAATGAGTGCAGAATGAGATGGGTGAAGCATCCACATGGTGCTTCTTAGGCAGCAAAGTAGCTCAAGGCAGGAAAACCTGAGTTCAAATACAGTCTCAGACATTCACTAGCCATGTGTTCCTGGTCAAGTCCCTTAATCTCTATCTGCCTCTGATTTCTTACTTGTAAAATGGAGACTTTCATAGCATCTACCTCTCAGGGTAACAAATGAGATAATATTAGTAAAGCACTTAGCACAGTGCCTGTCACATAGTAGGTATTTTTAAAAGGCTTCTTCCGCTCCTTCCCACCCCCCAAGCATCAGTATGATTGGTAAACATCATTAGGATAAGAGATTTAGAATTAGAAGGGACCTCAAAGATTATCTAGTTCAATCCTCTCCTTTTCTAGATGAGAAAATTAAGGCCCTGAAGTTGTGACTTGCCCAAAGTCACAAAGGCATTCAAAGCCAGGCCTCTTGGTTCCACATCAGGTGTGATCTTCTCTGTGTCACAAGAAACCTCATTGGTCACCCATCTTTGCATCCAGCACTATTCTGGAAACTTATGGACAGAAAAGATACCCATCCAACAGCAATTTATAATTTGCATAAAGGTATAATGCACAATAATCCAGCTACTGCTTCTTTGGGAAGGAGGGACCAAACCTATCACCCCATCCCTGATCTCTGTGCCTTTACACGAGCTCTTCCACCCCCTCTTCCTTTTCCCATGTCTGAAGTTCTCATCTCCTTGTCTTTTTCAGTCATTGTTGTCCAATTGTTTTCAGTCATTTCTGACTCTCCATAATCCCATTTATAATTTTCTTGGCAAAGATACTAGAGTGGTTTTCCATTTCCTTCATCCAGGAAGATGAGTCTCTCCAACTCCAAGCTTGGTACTCTATCTACTGTGTCACCAAGCTGCCCTTGCCTCATAGATGGCTTCCTTTTATAGAATCTTATCCTCTCAGATCTAGACCTAGAAAGTATCTCAGTGGTAAATGGTCATTCAGGTCAAGTTAAAGGGCGCCCTCTCATATGAAGCCTTTCCTAGTCACCCAAGTTGATAATCCTTTCTCCCAACTGAATTTATTTGGCATTTGCTATTGTGTGCTTTTGTACATCATAGAATGGAAACTCCTTGAGGACTTAACACATGGCATGTTGTTTTACATATATGCCTTACATAAATGCATAATAAATGTCTATTAAATATATAAATTATTAATGATAGACTCCTAGATTTAGAGGTAGAAGGTACTTTAAAGGTTATCTAGTCTAACCACAGGAGAAAGGAAGTCA
This sequence comes from Myrmecobius fasciatus, assembly GCA_023553655.1. NCBI lineage: Eukaryota > Metazoa > Chordata > Mammalia > Dasyuromorphia > Myrmecobiidae > Myrmecobius > Myrmecobius fasciatus. The sequence continues at coordinate 178,411 of JAJPUD010000523.1, forward strand.
TTCAGTCAGATAGCATTAGTCAAGTCACTTGATCAGATAGCATTTATTAAGCAATTAGTATATATCAGCCATTGTTTTTTATGACTGGAAAGACAAAAAAATGGGCATATATGAAAGCTCAGAGTCAGAATCAAACTAGCCAGAATGGAATTCAAGTCAGGAACATGAAGTTGCTAAGAAGGAATTAATATCAAGAATATAGTTTTAGTCCATGCATTCAAGGATCTCAAATTCTAAGGGAGTCAGCAATATAATAATTATGCACAGTATATGGGGTAGCTAAGTAGCACATTATCCACTGATGGAAAACTGCTTTTGAAATCAGGAAGACTCATCTTCATGAATTCAAATCCAGCCTCAGATACTTCCTAGCTGTGTGACACTGGGCAAGTCATTTAATCCTATTCTCCTTAGTTTCCTCATCTGTAAAATGAGCTGGAGAAAGAAATGGCAAAACATTCCTGCATTTTTGCCAAGAAAACCGCAAATAGGGTCAGAAATGACTAAATGATGAAAATATATACTTTGTAAATAGGAGATAATTTTGGAGGTTATAAATAGGGACTAGGATAGGACTCCTGCAAAAGGTGAGATTTGAGCTGAGTGTTGGAAGGGGAGATAAGGAAGGAGAACATTCTAAGCTTGAATGATATATAGTGAAAAGACACAAGATGATGACATGGAGTATCTTATGTGAGAGACAGCAAGAAAACCACTGTTATTATATAATAACAAGAGCAATAATAGCACTTGTGCAGCACTTTAAGATTTGTAAAGTACTTTACAAATGTCTCACTTTATTCTCCCAACAACGAAGTGCATTTGAAGCTATTATTATCCACATTTTATACATGAGGACACTGAGGCAGGTGGAGATTAAGCAATTTGCTACCAAGAGTTATACAATAAATGTCTGAGACTGGATTTGAACTCAGGTATTCCTTACTCTAATTCTAGTGCTTTAAACCCTGAACCATCCAGCTTCCATGCTACATGGAAGAGAATAAAAGCCAAAGAGAAGAAGTGTCTCAGCTAAAGTCTTCGATCCTCTGGCTCCAAATCCAGTACTCTTTCTGCATACCACATTGTCCTTTTATTGGCTTTTATAATCCTTGAGAAAATTTTATAGCCAATTAGCTATTTTTTTCGACTTTAATGAGTGACAGGCTAATTGGGCCATAGCCATATTTTTCTCTAGAGCTTAGAATTTGAATCCAACCCATGGTAACCCACAGATACCCAAAATGTCCATTTGGAGCTTTCTTCCTGCTGCATACTAAGCATAGGTGGCAGGCACAAGATGCCAACTTCTGGAGAAACTGTTCCAAGATTTTGCTCAACAAGAGGTCATTTTATTGTCTGCACATGACCTCTGAAGCTATTATTTTTTAAGCTAATGCTCACCCAGTCAACCTGCCAAATCTGCCATCTAGAATGGCTACTCTAGCAACCCAAAGTGACCCAAACAAGTTTTTAATAATTCAATGAATTATATTACAAAGAAATGTCTAGAGTAGAGTAAGGGAAGGTAAGAAAGGGAAATACTCACAAAAACCCTATTATTATCCACATTTTTTCAGATGAGTCACCTGAGACAGAAAGGGGCCAAGTGACTTCTCCATCATCACACAGATAGTAAGTGTCTGATTCTAGGTTCAATTTTCTATTCACTGAGACACCTAATAACCAATATATGATTCTTGGCTATGGACTCCTCTTCCCCCTATTGATACAGTCTCCACAACATGCTTAAGATCTTGCCTTGACTCTTTTCACATCATTGTAAGTAACAATGTATACAATCCATTTATCTATTATCAATGGTTCTCAGTCCATAACAAGCCTATTTCTTGTGTTCAAACATCTGGATATCTTGCAGTCAAGTATATGTTTCAGTCTTATGTTTACCACACATCTCTCCATTGTCCACTAATTCTGACTCTTTGATGATTATGCTATCCCATGACCCAAAGTCATCAGGTATCACCATGAAAAAAATGACATTACAAGGATGAATTTTTGTTATAGGGTGTATATATATATATATATTTACCTGAGATTATTGGAAGTGCTATCCAGTTTCCCCACCACAATTCACCCCAGTTGCTTCCTTTTATGAACTCAACTCATTGTCCATGAAAAGCACCTTTCCATATACAAATGGACCAGCTCTGTCTCCACCTGCCTGTCAGAGCCTAAACAGGCAAACATTCTTTATCCATTTGTTTTTTCCTGTATGGATTGTTTGCCACATTTGGTTTCATCATGCAGCCCAAAGCTATGGGAAACATTATCCCAGGGGACACTTGGTCATCTTGCTCAATGATAAAATAGAAATGACACGTTATTCACCACAGGACTGTCCATACATGACTATCATGAAGAAGAAATAAGGTGATGTATGAGAAAGTACTTTGTAAACTATACAGCACTGAATAAATGTGAGGTGTAATTTATGATTGTGCTTTCCCAGATATAATGACTTTGCACGGCCCATTTCACCTTCATTTGTATTACATCACAAATGATATTTCTCTGAAGCTTGACTTTGACCACTGTTTGCCACCATGTGTCTATCCCCTCTCATTACCTTGGCTATTTTCTCTTTTTGTGTTTTATAGATCACCCTATCTTCTTGTTCTCTAAGTTTCTACTTTATGTTGTAAGTTTAAAAAAAATCAAAAACCCTGCTTCTCCTTAGTTTACTAATCTTTATAGCCCTATTTAACCACACTGACTCCTGGGGTGCTTTTTATCTATAAAGACAAGCTAGGAAGATTCCTAATTTCAATTGCATTGTCTCCAACTGTTACTTAAATATTTCCTGATATTTTTTTCACTCTGAACTTAATTTCCCTCCCAACTGTGTAAAATGCTAAATATTAGTCTCTGAGATATTTAACTATGGACCTCAGAGTTCATTTTTTGTGGCACATGGAATGAGAGAAAATACACTGAGGAGCAGCTAAGTGGTGCAGTGAATAAAACACAGGCCCCAGAGTCAGGAGGACCCAAGTTCAAATTTGACCTGAGACATGTGACACTTACTAGTTGTGTGACCACAGGCAAAGTCATTTAACCCCAATTGCCTCCAAAAGCAAGAAAGAAAAAGAAAAGAAAGAAGGGAGAAAAAGAAAAGAAAGAAGGGAGAAAAAGAAAGAAGGAAGGAGGGAAGAAGGAAGGAAAGGAGGGAAGGAGAAAAGAAAGAAGGAAGAAAGAAAGGGAAGAAAAGGAAGGAAGGAGGAAGGAAAGGGGAGGGAGAAAAAGAAAGGAAAGAAAGAAGAAAAAGGAAGGGAGGGAAGAAAGAAAGGAAGGAAGAAACAAGGAAGGAAGAGAAAATGCATGGATTTGGGGAGGTCAGGAAGAACTGGCTTCACATTTAGCCTCTAATATTTACTATCCATGTGTCTACTTGCAAATCACTTAACCTCTCTGTGGCTGAGTTTATGGAGATGATACCTACTTCATAGGGCTACCATGAGGTTTAAAAGAGATAATAGATGTAAAGTGCTTTCTAAAACCTGGATCATTTTTTAAACTTATAGGATTATATATTTAGAGCTAGAAAGTCATTTGGTCCAAATTCCTCATTTTATAAATAAGGGAAGTGAGGCACAGAGTTTAAATGATATATATAAAATAAGTGACAGAGGTGAAATTTAAAGCCAGGTCCTCTGATTCCAAAACTAACCTCCCCAAACAAATGTCAGTTATTCTTATTTGTCCTACCTGCTGGAATATGACAAGGTCACCTTCTCTCAAGCTGTGGGAAATCCCTGAAAATATAGGAAACTAAAGACTTATCACTGGACCAGAGACCCCATGAGGTTCTTTCCCTAGCTGATGAAATGATTGGAATGGAGATAGGAAGCTCATTGGGATGCAGGTAAGCAGGGTAGTTAACTCCATCCATTTCCACGAACCCTTCATTTGCTTTCTTCAAGGTTTTATATGCTCCCTAGAGAAGAACTGTTCAACTCTTTCAAGGGCAGGTTAGTCTCTAGCGTCTTCCAGCTGAAGCAATGGCATAGATGCAAGTGTGAGGTGAGATTTGTTTTGGTTTGGATGGGAGACAATACTATCAAATCCCCACTCCTGGGTGGGAGAGGAGGTAGCTTAGAGGGGCATTCCCTCCCCACAGGTGATTAATGCTCAATTATGTGGGCCCTGGGGAAGGAATAGGAGCCTGAGGCAATGAAAGTTGTCTGGTCCAAGTTGTGATTAATATTTGGAAGGTGTCCCAGTAAAGAATAAACAGTATTCTG
>JAJPUD010000523.1:182685-195144 GCA_023553655.1 Myrmecobius fasciatus
TAGTTTGTCAGCATCCCTCCCAAATGGAGGTAGCACAGCTGAGCACAGTTCCCCAGATGTGGGTGGTCTGGCCAGGGCAGAGAAAAGGAGGACTGTTATTTCCCATGATCTGAATCCTATGCTTCCTTAGATTCACAGGATAGAATTTCAAGCTGGAAGGGACCTTACAAGCCCAAGAGTTTAGCTCCCTCATTTTATAGAAGAGAAAAATAAGATCCAGAGAGGAAAATGGACAGAGAAGCTGTCATAAATCAATAAATGGCAGAGCCATTAGACTTATCATATACCTGCAACTAGAGAGGAACTCAGAGACCATCTAGTCTTAAGATCATAGGTCTAGAGCTAGAAGTGACATTAGAGATCATTGAGTCCCAGACCTTCATTTTATAATTGGAAAAAAGTAATTTCCTAGGAGCTTACATGCATAAATACTTAAGTTTCAAGGATGTATTTGAATCCAGGTCTTTTGACTTCAGAGTCACTGGTTTTCTGCTATATTTGTACTCAACTAGAATTGCTAGAACTGGAAGGGGCCGAGAAGTTATGTAGGCTAAATCCTGCATTTTTACAGATGTAGAAGCTGTCTCAAGGAGCTAATCAATGTGCCTAAAGTTTTTCAGCTGATTAGTGGGTCTAGAACCCTAAAATGCATCTAGAACCCAGATGTTTGCTTTCCAAATGAGAGCTCTTACCAGTCCATCTTCCTGGCCCATTCTAGACCATCTCTGTATCAGCTTCCCACCACAATTTGGCAGTTCCCTCCCATCATTGCCATACTACAGGCAAGCCTCTCTTCTCCAAGTCCACTTTCCAGAGGATTTCTATCTTTTTCTGAAAATGTAATGTCCTAAACTTTCTTTTGCTGGCAGAGATTCTCTTCTTGTGTTTGTTTTTCGCTTAGCTCTGTCATTCCAAAAACTGCTGGTCCAAAGAGAAATTTCATTTAATTCTGGCAAATTCCCCAACTGCATTTTGTTTTGCTTTCCATCCCCATCACAAAGACAACTTTGCCCCCTCAGTTCCCCTAATCATCAGAGACATTTTTATACTGGGCAAATTGCATCAGACTTCTTGCAAAATGAATCAATTTGGGGAGAGTATGAGCTGCAGCATTGTCTTAAGTGTATATTAACATTTAGATGCGTTATTTAAAATGGGCCTGGAGCCGCTGCCAGAGAGACGGCCTCATGACTATTCTGAGTCATTCACCTAAATATCAAAAAAGGGAACTAGGAACTTGATAATTCCTTTTCTTTGGAAGGGAGTATTTCCCTAGGAATGTCTTAAATTGGTTAAATCTTTGCAGAGCTAAGATTTAAAAATTTAATTGAAAAGGAATAGAATTTTTTTATTGAGTCAGAGAAGAAAAAAAGAGGGTTGTGGTTCATATTCTGTATTAAAATCCCTAGTTATTCAAATACTCTGATGGATCTGTGATGTCCCTTCCCATTCCTCCTGATAAAATTTAAAGTCATCTGTGTCTACCCACTTTGTCTCTATTTTCTTGCTCTATATTTTCTTCAAGTTTACCACAAAGGACCACCCATTTGCAGTCTTTGGTTACTCTCAACACCATGAGCATACCAAGGGGTGCACATTGGGGTGTCCCTATGTTTTCCTTCAGTCTTATCAGGCAAATGGCCCATTATCTTTGCTCTTATATTCACCTCTTAGCTCTGTTTCTTACTCTAAGGAGTTGGCCAACATGCCTCAGTTGCCCTGAATTTCTGTCTATACCTAAAACCTTTCTCCTGCATCTCCTTGCCCATTCTCCCATTTTGGGGACAAGCCTGGAGGCCCAGGCAGGCCATATTTTATTCTTCTCCCATCTCTATTTTGATTCATAGAGCTTCTCCATTTTTCTGATTAATGGGTATCATCCCATTTCTTCCTCCCCTTTTCAGCTTCCTTTTGTGTTTTATACTACATAGAAAAATTATATATATATATATATATATATAAAATATATGTATTACATAATTATAATATTATTCTATTAGAATGTTAGCTTCTTGAGAGTAAGGGCTATGTTTCTTTTTGCTTGTAGTCATACACCCATCACTTACCACAGTACCAGGGAAATAATAAATCACTTAATAAATCTTTGTTGACTTGTCTTGCATTCCCTTGGTGCCATATTTTGTTCTGGTTATAAGTTTATTGATTTTTAATTTGAAGAATGTTGATTCAGAACAGTAATGAATATAGAAGGGATTTCATATCTCAGAATAAAGCAGTAGGATACATACATCACTAAATGCTATTTCTTATTCCTATCCACCTTCAATCACGATGCCTGAAAAATCCCACCATCAAAGGGGAAAGATCCAGCATCGGGACTGACAATTGATGCCATTGCAGAAGAAGACTGGAAATTCTTAGCTGCCATCAATCCTCACTTCCCTCAGAGGCTTTGAATCTCAATGTCTATCTAACAGGACCATGGCTCAGAAGCTACTCCAATCTACACAAATGGCTTTTTCTCTTCTTTTAATTTTGAGTCAGACAGACACTAAATAAAATGAGAAGTTTTGTATGCATTGTAAAACAGAAGGAGGATTTTGAATTTGAAACTGCTAGTGTTTATTATGTGGAGGTAGCAGCTATATGGCACAGTAGAGAGAGTGTTGGACCTGAAGTAGGTAAAATCTGTGTTCAAATCCAGTCTCAGATACTTAAAAATATAACCCCATGAAAAGTATTGAACTTCTGTCTATATCTGTTTCTTTAACTGTAAAATGAGGATAATAGCACTTACCTTCCAGGATTGTTGTGAGAATAAAATGAGATAATAACTGTAAAATTTGTAAAAGTATTATAAAAATGAGATATTTGAAAACTTTAAAGTGCTATGTAAATGGTCACTATTATGTATAGCTTATATTTTTAGGCATATAATAAATTGATGCATAACTTTCAAAACGGCCCTATTGGTCTGTGGTCTTACTTCTTTTGTTCTCATATATTTTAGAACATTATCCTTATCCTCTCTTCCCCTCCAGTGCCCACCATGATAAATATGAGAGTGAGGGGTCAAGAAGGAAGGGAGAGATTTAAAGTAAAAAAAAAAAACTTCATGAGACAAGCATACTTATGGAACCTATGACTTGAAGACCTTTTATATAAGATACTCCTCATTGTAGAGATTGAATATTCAGGGCTATCTACAAGGGGCAGCATTAGTGAGAACTTGGGAAAATAGAGATCCTAGTCTTCTGTTTTCTAACTTCAGGAAAGAAAATTTGCAGGTCAAGACTGTTTTCCAACAAACCTCTGAGAAGAAACCCTACAGGAAGTAGCACTTTGATCATGTCCCCATTCCTAGCTTACTATACTAAAGACCTCAGGAAATTTCCCTTTGGGTGAGATCTGAGACTCCCTTTCAAAATTGAGACATTATTTTGTTCCCAATGGAGAACTTATTCACTTTATATATTGAATAAATAGGTTAATTAACTATTCATTACAGGTCTTAATTGTGGAATTGTCAATGAGTGGAAAGTGAGTTGAATCATAGGGCAGTTAGATGGCACAGTGAAAGGACTGGAGTTAAGAAGGCTGTGCTATCCTGTTCAAGTCACTTAATCTCTGTTTGCCTGTGTTTCCTCATCTGTGAAAAAATAGGGACATTAGCACTTACTATCCAGGGGTTTTGTGGAGATCAGTAATTGTAATGTGCTTTTTGTAAAGATCAGTAATTATAATGTGCTTAGTATAATGTCTAACATATAAGTGCTATATAAATACTAGTGATGATGATGATGATAATGATGATGACTTAGACATATAACTTGGGACACTCCTCCATTAAATATAGTCATCAGGAGCACAGCTGAAACCTAAGGTTTTTTTTTCCCTAAACCAACAATGTTTAAGGGAGTAGACACCCGCACCTGCCTAAAGAGAACAGTGGTCAGCTTCTGGCTTTAATTTCCTACAGAGTTATACATGGACAAGTTAAACCAATTCCTGCATTGGCAGTGTCTAAATATGTTGAATCTATTACTTCTCAATTAGGAGTTGATGACCTCCATCATCAATCCTCTGGAATCACAAATGGTCATTATATTTACCAGAGCTCTTAAGTTCTTCAAAATTGTTTTGTTCTTAACATTGTTGTTGCTAACTTGTTTTAGCCCACTTCTACTTAGGATTCTCCTCTCCAGATAATACTTATATCCCATCCTTCAGAGCCTTTAGTGTTACTTGACTTACACAGAATCAGTCAATGCCATTGGCAGAATATTAACAGTAAGAAAAGTTATCCAAGTGCTACCTAGCAATAACCCAAATAAAGGTTATTATACTCCCTGCATCCCCTTTAACATGAGCCTAGATTGTGTGATTTGAACCGAGACTAGAGTATCCAGGCAATCCTAGTGAAAAGAAAAAGTGGCAAACATATGACCCTTACCCCATTGACTGACATACTGAAATTATATACATGGCATATCTCCCAGCTGAGTGTAAACTCTTGGAAGGCTGAGACTGTTTTGATTTTGTGTATTCTAGATAATTCCCTTCCATATAGTGAGGACTTAATAAATGCTTATTGAATTGAATTGAATTTGAAAGTGACTAGATTATTATTGCTGTTTTTTCAACACCAGAAGGAAGCCCTGGTTTCTTCAAAACAATTTGATAAAGTTCCATCTTTTCAGAAGATATAGAAGAATTGAAATTATTAACTCCCCACCAGCCAGGTAGTATTAAGATAAATAGGAGAACTAGTTCTGTATATTATAAGTTATTGCTTAATAATAACAAACATTTACATAGTAATTTGTGGGTTGCAAAGCATCATCCATTCATTATCTAACTAGAATTTCTATGATAGAAGTAGCCCAGGTATTATTATCACCATTTTATGGATGGGGAAATTAAGGCTATTGACATGCACATGGGCCACACAGCTAGTAAGGGTCAAAAGCATAATCCTAACCCAGATAACCTCCTAACTCCTTATCCAGCAATCTTAAAATTATCCCTTTTTCTTTTAAAAGCAAGCGAGGGACTAGCTGTTTTTCACATTAAATTTGCTTAGAAACCAAAGAGAGAACATTTCTGGAGAAAGTGTTCCAAGTTGACTTTTAATAAGAACTAGTTAAAATGTTATTTTTGCTAATAAAAAGCTTGTTTTATTTAAAAACAACACACTATCGAACACTCAAACACTGCTAGAGGGAAACTATAGATTTCAAATTGTCCTTAGAATGTCAGCTAGTGATGAAACAGGAAACAATGAACTCAGTTTATAGAAATGGGAAGAAAGCAGTCATGGAATCATAGAATTTCACAGCTACATGGATTATGTGGAGCCTCCAACCACACTAGTACAACCCCCATCTGACCAAAAATCCACTCTCACATATTTAATACATTGTGCTATTGTTGTCCAGTCATTTCAGTCTTGTCCAGATGGACCTGATGACCTCATTTAGAGTTCTCTTCGCACAGAAATTGGAACAGCCTGACACTTCCTTCTCCAGCTCATTTTATAGATAAGGAACTAAGGTGAACTAAGTGACTTGTGTAGGCTCACACAGCTGGAACTGTCTAATGTCTTCTTGACTCTAGGACTGGCCTTTACCCCCTGTGCTATCTAGCTGCTCTATTTAAGAATAATCATCCAAATTTTAGTTGGATGAGAAGGAATTTACTTCTTCTGAACACAAATTAAAGCAAGCTTTAATTTGAGGAAGGTTTTTTCCTTACATGAAATGAAATTTGTCTTCTCTTTACCCGGTGCATATTCCTTCTGGTTCTGTCCTCCGTGGCCCAGAAGAACAAATCTAGTAAGAACAAATCTCTCTTTCATATACTTCAAGATAGCTATTATTCCTGCTTCTTGAGCCAGTCTTGTTTCCAAGCTAAACATTTCTAGATCCTTCAGTATATTCGTACATGGCATGGGCCAGGTTGTCCACCCTTATTTACTCTTTAGCTTTTCTCGTAACATGGTGCCCAAAACTGACCAAAGAACCTTACCTGTCATCCGGCCATGAGAGGCCTAGGCTGCCTAGACATTCTAAAGATCATGGTCTTGGAGGTCGTCTGCAGAGTATACACCTGTCATTTTATAGTCAAGAAAAGGGAGAGCTTGAATGATTTGTCCACTTATTACAGAGCTTATAAATGACAACTAGACTACCATGTTATACTAGAATACATTTTTCATTAGTTCCTATGAATTTAATCTTATTAGAGCTGTTCCAATGTTCTAACCTTGTTCTTCCTAGTTTTGTGCTATCAGCAAATTTTGGGCCATCTATTGAAAAACAATTATTAAGCAAAATAAGGTCAATCCCAGTTCCCCAGGAAACTCCACCAGAGACCTTCTTCTAAGCTGACTTGAGTAATGCTAATAACAACTCTTGTTCCAACCATTCGAGTAAATTAGTATTTATTAATTGTCAGTGATGTGCAAGGTGCCCTTCTAGGTACTGGCAACAAAAGGACTAAGCAAAAACATTCTTGTCCTCAAGGGATAAAGATGCTACTAGATGATACGAACATAACCACAAAAGTAACTTTAACATGATTTAAGATGAGAGAGAAGACCCACAAAATCATTTGGTCTGGCCTTACCAAGGCAACCTTAGGCTATGATGAACTGAAAACTAGGTATAACAATAAATTGATCATTTTATATAGCCTGAGAATGATGTTATAAATATCCAAATGACCCTTGGCCAAAAAAAAAGATTCCCTTTCCCTGATCTAGGGATTCAGAAAAGTATCCAGAGGATGTGGTACTTAAACTGAGCCTTAAAGGAAGCAAAAGATTTTAAGTTTAAGGGGCAGAAGTGAAGAGATAGTTCACCCCACTAATGGCAGACAGTCTGTACAAATACTTGCATGTGAGAGATAAAAGGTTAAAATTCAGAGGGCAGTTTGGTTAAAACAGAGTGTGTAAAGGGAAGAAGATAAAATGTCTGTAAAGAGAGTCTGGAGCCAGGTTGTAGCAGGCTTTCACGGCCAATCTAAAAATTGGGTTATGTGCAAGAAGCATTTGGGAGTCACTGAGGATTCTATTATTATCATTCTTACTAATAAATATTTTATTAAAATATTAACAGGGCACATTAATAAAACCAACTAGTATCTGTTTATATTTGGATTCATTTCAAAGCATAAAGTCTCATAACAACTATTCAGTCACTGACTCCAGATCCCATTCTCATACACTTTTCATCTTACATGGTTATAGGGAGCATGTACTCCCTTTTCTTGCTTCTGCTTTTTCCATTTATATTATTCCCTAAAGGGCTTTCCAGATTTCTTGCATTTCTCCTACTTGTTGGTCTTAATGGCATTAGAATATGCCTTTTACATTTATGCACCGGAGTCTATCTGACTACTCCCAGACATTTGGTCATCAGTGGTTGTTGCCATTGGGACACCCTGCTTCTTCTTGAGAGATGGTACCATTGGTATTCACAAAGATAATCTGATTCTTTTGAAAGGCATAAGGTACTACTGTCACTTTAAAAATTACATGGGATTTCTTTTTGAGATAGATGAGGAGTTATGGCTGTGGAACATTATATATACTGTCAGACACTGCTGGCGTGTTATTTGATTTTGCTGAGGGTTTATCTTTCCTTTATTATTATTTTCTTTTAATAAAGGAAGATTAGCTGAGTAGGGGAGGGAGAGGAATATATTTAGAAATGAAAATGGTATTAAAACAGAACATGCCCGTTAACATTTTTTAAGATTACATAATTTCTGTGGGTCTCGGTTTCCTCATCCATACAATGGAGATGATACTTGTGCCATTGGATATTGTAATGAAAGTTAAAATAGAGAGTAGCCAATACCAGCTTCTATAGAAATTTGTCTTATATCCTGTAGCTTTGCCTCAGATTCTAATCAGTCCCTCCACTATTCCCTCCCACTTAGCTTCCTGGCTTCTCCTTAAAGGAGAAGACTGTTAGCTGAATTGGTTTTTTATTTAGTTCATTTCAATTCATTTAATTAAGCTGTTTTCATCTAGGTTAGAAGATGAGGCATGTTTTTCTGCTCTTGACATATGTTGGAATCAAATATGTAGCTCATTATTTATATATAGTCTTCCCCATTAGAACGTAAGCTCCTTGAAAGCAGAGATTATTTTAAGCTTTATTTATATTCCCAGCATTTAAAACAGGACCTAGCACATAATAAGACCATAATACAAGGATTAATAACCTATTTTGACCCAATCTGTCTGCTTTTTACAGACTCATAAAGCCTATGGGCCTTTTCTCAGAATAATATTTTAAATGCATAAAACAAAACACATAGGATTACAAAGAAAAATAGTTATATTGAAATAGTTATCAAAATAGTTTAAAAAAAACAAGTTCACAGACCCTAGGTTAAGAACTTAATAGCTGATTGAGTGAAGCCTCAAACCATTGACCAGCCTATTGCAATAGCCTCCTAATTGTCTCCCTGTAGCCAGCTTACATCCATCTTCCTCAGTTTTTTGTTGTTTAGTCATCTTAGTTGTATCTGACTTTTTCACGATCGCATTTGGGGTTTTCTTAGCAAAGATACTGGAGTGATTTGCTATTTCCTTATTTTATCTTACAAATATTATTTTACAAATGAAGAAACTGTGACAAGAGTTAAGTGACTTACCTAGCGTCACACAGCTACTAAGTGCCTGAGTCCAGAATACTTAAAATTACTCTCCTTCACACACTCTATGTTCTAGCCACTTTGGCCTTCTTGCTCTTTTCACAGACCATACTCCAACCTGTTCCTAAAATGAAATCTCTCCCAACTTTTGCTTCATAGAATACTTACCTCATTTCAGCTCAGGTGCTCCTTCTTACAAGAAGCCTAACTGATTCCTCCTCACTCTGTTGTCAACTAGGAAGCTCAGTGCATAAAGCTCAAGTCCTAGAATCCAAAAGGCTACTACTAGTTGTGTAGCTCTGACCAAGTCATTTTTTCCGTCTATAAAATGGGGATAATGATAGCACCTACCCCCCCAGGTTTGTGAGGATTAAATGGGAAAATATTTATAAATCACTTAGCATAAATCCTAGAACATAAGTAAGTGTTTAATAAATGCTTCCTTATTTCCTTCTTTTAATTTTTTCTATAGATTTTTTTCCATTTGATCAATTTTAATTTTTTAAGAAGTTGTTTTCTTCAGTCAATTTTTGTGCTTCTTTTTCTAAGCTGTTGACTATTTTTCCCCATAATTCTTTTGTATAACTTTCATTTCTTTTTACATTTTTTCTTCTACCTCACTTACTTGATTTTTAAAATCCTTTTTGAGTTCTTCCAAGAGGACATTTTGGGGCTTGAAACTAATTCATATTTCCCTTTGAGACTTCACATGTAGACATTTTTGCCATTCCTATCTTCTTTTAAATTTCTATTCCAGTATTCCCTGTTGCCATAGTAGCTTTCTATGATCAGGGGTCTTTTTGTTTATTTGTTCATTTTTTAAAAGTTGAACTTTGCTCCCAGAACACAGGGAGCACTGTTCCAAGTTTCTTGTGCTAGAGGAAAGGGACCTGGTCACCTTTCCATGCTGGGGCCAGAGGTGTTTGCAGCTTGCCCACTGTCATGGGGTGGTCCAACCTACTTGTGCTGGGGTTCTACTGCTTCCAATTTGCCTTCTGTGCTTGGGCTGACAGTCTCAAAGCTAGTCTGCTGAGCCAGGAACTCAAGGTCTCAGCTGCTTATCTGTGCTACTCTGGGCTATGACCCAAGTCAGACAAACCTAAGTTTGTCAAAGTTATCTCAATCTGGAAAATTGTTTCACTCTGTCTTTTTGTGAGTTCCATCACTTCAAAATCCATTTAGAGATTTGATTTATTGTTGTTCTCCAGAGAAATTGGGGAGAACTAAGGCAACTTCCTGGCTTCTCTCCATCATCTTGGCTCCATCCCTTCCTTTAAATTTCTATATGCTTTACATTTGCATTTAATTTTCTGTGTATGTGTATATGTGTGTATAATTATACACACACATATACACACGTATATACACATACAAGTTGTTTTCCCCTCATTGTATATAAACTCCTTGAGAGCTGGACAAATTATATTTTTGTCTCTTCATTCCCTAACACAATGCCAGGCACATGTAGGAGACTGATAAATGTTTGTTGAATAAGTGAATAAATAAACCATAAGCAAGCAACAAAATTTCCAAGACTTAATTTTTTTTCATTAAGAAACTGGGAATAATAATATCTACAATCTTTACTTCACGAGGTTGTTGGGAGGCTCAACTAAAACAAGATATATTCAGTGCTTTGCAAACCTTAAAGTGATATATAAAGAAAAGCCATTATTCTATTGCAGCATTTCAGTATTTAGAGACCCAGTTATGCTGTGCTATCATTTGCTTTTCTTCCATCCCTTCTTTGATCTTGGGCAAGTGCCCAAGAGTAAAGATTAAATTGACATCAAGGATCTGAGTGTGTGTAAAAGTGCATAATGCCTTGATAGGACATGTGAGCCTGGATTCCGCCAAAAGTGGATTGAAGCACCTCCTGAAAAGTTTGCAGTGGTTTGTACAAAAGGGAAAGCTGATTTAAAGATTTGCAGTTTAGAAGCCAGAGAGGGGGATTGATGCTTTCCTGTGTGGTTTTGCTGTCCCAGCTGGAGACACCCAAACATTCCTTGTACATAAAGAAAGGGGAACACAAGCCAGGACACACAGAAAGTTAGCAGAAGTCAGTGATGCTTTTGCTAAAGGATTGAAAGGCCCCAGGTAGACAATAATGCAGAGCTGGGGGCCTATGGGACTGCACATAGAAAAAGTAAAAGCATAGGAATGGGTTAGAGCCTCTCTTCTTCCCTTTGTTCCCGATTCTTTCTTTTTTCCTTTTTCTCTGTTTTCTCTTTCTTTTCCCTATATTTCTCCTTCCTCTTTTTTGTTTCCTCTTTTCTCTTTTTCCTTCTTTTTATTCTACTTCTCTTTTTCTTTCTTCCTGACTCCTTTCTTTTCCCTCTCCCTTCTCTTTCTTTTTCTTTTCATTCTGTCATGCTTTTTTCATTCTTCTTCCTTTTCACTTTTTTCTTCCTCCCTCCTTTTTCTTTTCTTTTTTCTCCCTCATTTCTTTCTTTTTTCCCTTTCTTCATTATCTTTCATTCTATTTCCTTTTTTCTTTCTCCTCTATTTTTCCTTCACTTTTTTCTGTCTCCCTTCTTTCTTTATCTTTTACCTTTTATTGTTTCTTTCCTTATGTCTATTTATTTATTGTTCTCTTTTTTCTTTTTTTTATTTCCTCTGCTTTCTCTCTCTTCTCTTCCCTTCCCTTTTTGTTTTTCTCACTTCTCTTTTTCCTTCTCTTTCTGTTCTCCCTCCTTTAGCCTTTTCTACAATAGAGGTAGACATTATAAATGTCTCTCTATGAGAACAAATCAGACAGCCAGAAAGCTAAGAAATTAAAATAAAAGGAATTTAGAAAGCCAAGGCACACCAATCAATTCTTCAGCTTTTCAACTCAGACTGATACTGGTGATGAAAAGCTGCTGGCAGATGCATCACAGAGTGGCTCCAATGATCTAATTGTTTTATCATCAAAAGATTCTGGTAGCAGAAGTCTAAAAAAACTACAAGAGAGTAGTACATTAATAAGACACTAGATGATTTGTACTTTTAATTTAGTTTTTTTTCTTTTTTTCTTTTTTTTTCACCTATGACCCAAATTTATGGCCTAAACTGATGATATCTTGAAAGGTAAGAATCCAAGCCGTAATGGTTTATACAGATAGGCCTAAAGAACTGATGCTTGAGCTCTAGCTGGGGGTTAGGGTAGATAGGTATTACTTTATAGTGGATTCACAAAAGGATATCTGGGTATTAATCATGGTGAAGGGGAAAGAGTACTGCATTTGGAGTTGGAAGCTGTAGGTTCAAATTTTAGTTCTCCTATTGAATATCTGAGTGACATCAGCCAATAAAATGAGGAGAATGGGCCCAGTGAAGCAAGCCCCTTCTACATCTAAATATATGAACTTATGAAAGTCTGAAGGGAACTTAGAGTTCATATCTTTAGCCCCCTACCCAGTGCATGAGTCCTCTAAACAGCATTTTTAATAGACATACAGTCTCCATTTTGAATACCTTTAGTCAGTGAGAACTCATAACTTAAAAGGCTGACTAATCTATTAGACCTGCAATTTAACCAAATTCAAGGGAAAGGCACTGAGAATTTGTGGATGCAGATATCAAATTGATAGATAAACAGAGACAAAGGAAACTGAAAGTTAGCCTGACTGTATGCTAGTGTCCATGATAGCCAGTTCAGAAATAGAACTCTTTTTTTCCTAATCACATTGTTCTAATTACTAAGACCTTATTCAGTCCACTCAAGCTTGAGTGTATGTGTGTGTGTGTGAGAGACAGAGACAGACAGAGACAGACAGACAGACAGAGACAGACAGACAGACACAGAGAGAGAGAGAGAGAGAGAGAGAGAGAGAGAGAGAGAGAGAGAGA
>JAJPUD010000523.1:195154-207086 GCA_023553655.1 Myrmecobius fasciatus
AGAGAGAGAGAGAGAGAGAGAGAGAGAGAGAGAGAGAGAGAGAGAGAGAGAGAATGAGAATTATTTCCTGAAGATCTAGGGAAAAACTGAAAAATCTATTCTTCTTCCCCATTGGTTTGTGAAAGTCTTTCTCAAATTAAACTTTCCTTTTATTTCTCATCCCTTTTGATGTTGACATGTAATTGCTTTTAAACAGGAAGCTCCTGTGAGCAAAGAATTTCCTTGTATTTTCTATTGTGTGGGATGTTTACCCCTGTGTTTTTTTAAACTGATTCTTGGTTGGTTTGTGAGCTCCATGGAAGAAGCCTGCTGGTTTAACTGTTTTCAGTTGAAATGACGGGAGTAGAGATGTTGTATTGATTTGTGTGTTTTTCAACACTTGCTGATTTCCATTTTGAAAAGAAAACTGAGAAAAAATGTTTTCTTTCACATAATTTCATTCCTACCTCCATGTGTTTGCTCATGTTTTTCCATCCTCATCCTGGAATGTCTTTCTCCTTATTCACTTCTCATATCTACTTATCCATATGTAGCCTAGAAGCAAGAAAATTAGATTGATAGAAAACTTGAGTTCTAATATTTCCAGCCTACCATCTAACTATGTGACCCTGGACAAACTACTTGACTTTTCTGTTGATGAGTGAAGACCTGTTTTTCTAAATCCTTATAATATAGTAGAAAGAGGGCTAAACTTGAAGGATCTGCTTCTTCTGGGTCTGGATTTACTCATCTGTAAAATGAAAGGATTAGATGAAGTCACAGCTAAGATTCTTTCTAATTCTATGCCTATAATCTTATAATTAGCCCACATTGATCTCTCTTTTCTGTTTTTTTTTTCCTATCCATTGTCTTTGCTATTCAATTATCACCTTATTAAAATTATCCTATATAATCTGTACTGCATAATTTATCATTTTATTAAATGAGCAAGAATTAATGGGAGGCAACTGTCACAATACAGTAGAAAAAGTATTGCATTCAGGAGTTAAGAGAAACCTGGATCTGAATCTTGTTGCTGTCTGGCCAAGGGCAAATCACTTCTGAGCCTCAATGGAGACAATAATTTATTTAATATCTACCTCACAGTATTGTTGTGTGTATCAAATGAGAAAATTCTAAAATGCCTTACAAAACTGAAATGCTAGATATCATTATCAGTATAGGACAGAAATATATATTCTCTCCTTACTACCAGTGAACATACACTGGGCAAGCCACTTATTTTCACTGAATCTCAGTTCTTTGTAAAATAAAGGCAATCTAAAGGGTCTGTAAGACCCTGCTAGTTCTAACTCTATGATCTCATAATAATACTCCAAAATTGTTTCATGAGTTTCTTGTCTTTCCAAATAAATAATAATAATTATAAGTATTTTTATTATTATACTTTAGAATGTATACTTTAAAAATAAGCATTACTATTATTATTAATATAGCTGATATTTATATAGCATTTTGTGGCCTTTTGAACCCATTCCTTATGTGAGTAGGTTTTCAGAGCTACCAGCCCTCCTCCCCACTCTAATGGTTCTGTGTCTATTCTTCCTCTGCCCCTCATTTGTATAACATGATTACTATTTTTAAATTTACTCTGCAAATCTTTCTTTTGAGCTTACGCTATTGTTAATGTAAACCTTAAACATAAAATATACATTTCCCATGTAGAAAAAACATAAACAATTTGTTCATGTTTAAACAGTTTGTCCACGTTGAGTTCCTTAAAATTGCTCTTTGATATTGGCTCTTACATGTTAAATTTTCTTTTTAGTTTGGGTTGGTTGACAGAAAGGACTAAAAATCTGCAAGTTTATTGAATGTATGTTTTTCTTATTGAAAATTATGGAAAATTTTACTGGATATGATACTTTTGGCCTCAGGTCTACTGTTTTGCTTGTTTGTTAGTATGATTCTAAGACCTGCAGTCTTTTATTGAAATTGCTGATAAGTCTTGTATAATTCTAATTGTAGTTCCAGCATATTTTAATTATTTTTTCCTTGTTTCTTGCAAATTTTTCTTTTTGATCTGGGGGTTTCAAAATTTGACAATAATATTCCTATGTGTTTTCCACAAAGGTTCTCTTCGAAGGGATGATCAGTGGATTTTTTCTATTTCTGCTTTCCCCTCATGTTCAGGACCATTTTTCTTATGTTTCACATTCTGTTCTATTTCCTCATTCTTTATTATAATCCGTTTTGTTATTTCTTAGTCTCTCATAGCTTCACTGGCTTCTCTTTGACTGATTCTAATTTTTTTTTTTTTGCTGAGGCAGTTGGGGTTAAGTGACTTGCCCAAGGTCACACAGATAGGGAATGTTAAGTGTCTGAGACCAGATTTGAACTCAGGTCCTTCTGACTTCAGGGCTGGTGCTCTAACCACTGAACCACCTAGCTGCCCAACTGATTCTAATTTTCAAAGAGTTAATTTCATCTTTGAGATTCTGTTTTATAGTTGGTCAACTTTACTTACATACTAATAATACATGCATACAGCTAAGAAAGTGCTTGAAGTTATATTTGAACCTCAGTCTCCCTAATCCCTAGTCCAGGGCACTATTCAGTATATTCACTAAAGCCTCTAGATTGGAAGCTCCTGGTAGGCAGGGATATGTCTTCTATTTTTCTATGTCACAATCCCTATCAAATAATTACATTTAGTTCAGATTCAACAAATATAATTGAATGAGAGCACAATTTATTTCCTTGCTTTGGAAACAGCAGCCATAAGCACTGACCTGGGGCTCGTTATGGGTAAACCTTAAGAATATAATATTTTATTTGTCTTTGAACTTACCAGTACAGATAAAAGTTGACATTAAAGAAAAGTAGACTTTTGTCACTATTCGAGGTAGGAAAGGAAGGGAAACATTTAATGAATGACATTTCTTTTCCCACCCAGATAACCCTTCCTGGCTTTTCTTTTTCTTTGGCTCCCTCCAAGTGAATAGTGATGTTTATTTTAAGTTCTAAGATCCCTTCATCCCTGCATAGAAACACTGAAACTGAGAAGCAGATGCTTGATATTTCTTCTCTTCAACCAAAAGTATTTGTATTCCAAACCTTTATTTATTCCTTCATTTAGTCAATCTTCAACTTAGTAAACATTACTGAAGGCAACTGGGTATCTAGGGAATAGATTCTGGAGTCACTAAGACCAAAGTTTCAATCATGATTCAGATATATACCAGTTGTGTGATGCTGGCAAATCACGTGACCTCTAACTGCCTCAGCTTCCTCAGCTCTAAAATGGAGATAATAAGAGCACCAACCTCCTAGGGTAGCTGTGAGAATAAAGTGAGATAATATTTATAAAGAGCTTTGCAAGGTTTAAAACATGATATAAATGTTAGTTATAATGATTACTACTGTTGCTTTCACTACCACCACCACATATATAGTATTATATTTTGTAAGGTACAAGGGAAATAAGACTACTTCCCTACCCTCACAAAGTTTCCAAAAAAGGAACATTATGTGTACATAAATATAAAGTAGTCTATAATGTATTGCAGAATATGATGAACATATAAAATATAACCAATGAAGAAAAAAAATATGGAAAAGGAAAGCTAAATTTAAAAACTGCCATTCAGTGCCTTAATAAATCCTTTTCCTCCACCTCCATCTTCTCTGTTCCTCCCCCACCCAATACAGAGTCACTCTTAGAATTCCTAACTTAAATATTTTGCATTTTTGTGATTTTTTAAAAAGGAAATAATTGGAATAAAAAGGGGAATGTGTTAGCAAATCTAGATTCTAATTCATTGTCACTGACTTAATAGTCTTTGAATGAGCTGTCATTCTGTAGTGAATGATGGAAGAAATGGAATCTCAATGATGAATGGAAGTATTGAGAAGACAGATCATTGAACCACTTTTTTCTCAGTCAAGAAACATTTATTAAGTACCTACTATTTTCCTGTTTCCACTGTGTTAAGCACTCTACCATGTTTTAGTTTTAAAATGCAAGAGAAATATATGTGTAGACTGTTTTTGCATGATTATCTTCTTCATTCTCTATTTCCTAGCTTTTTTTTCCCATTTGCCTTGCCCTGATACGAATGATGTGACCAATATACAGAAAAATGGCATTTCTTTAGATAGGGTAGGATGATGGAATGGAAAAGTTGAACTCAGTTGAGAGTTACAAAATCTGAATCCAAGACTCAGCTTAGCTTTGTGGGATCAATAAGAGTAGAAACAAAGCACTGTGGGCTTTAGTTTTCTCCTTTGTAAAATACAAGGAATATTTGTTCTATGTCAAATGGTTGTTGTAAGGATAAAATGAGACAATACAAATCATTATATCATTCCATTGAATTTGATTCAAAAACCACTTACTGAACACCTGTTACATGCAAGGTAAGAGGCAACCTTAGAGTCAGGGAGACATGGGTCCAAGGAGGTATTGCCTGTGATATATACTAGATGTGCTTTCTTGAACAAATCACTTATCCTCTCAGTGCTCAAGGCAACTATTTAAAATTGTAAGGTACACAAAAGATGCTGGTCTGCATTGATATAATAAATTCCTTTATTGGAAGGTCCCTATACTAGTGAGCTCCAGTCCAAATATTTATATACATAATTGTATATTCTGGAGGAAGGGAAGGAGAAAGAGAGAAAGAGACAGAGAGAGACAGAGACAGAAAAGAAGAAAAGGAAGAAGAGAAAGAGGAAGAAGAAGAGGAAGAAGAACTGGCATATATGCGTTTAGGTTTATATGTATACACATATGTACATATGTATATACACATACATATATGTATTCAAGTATGCCAACACAAATGAAATAGATCCTCCTCTATAGATGCTTTCATTCAACTAAAGGAATTAAAATTCACATAGAGAAACAGAAGATAATTTGAAGAGAGGGGAACTAACAACAGAGGATATGAGGGAGAATCAAGAAAGGCTTTGGTAGGAGGTGCCCGACAAAATAATGTGAAAGTGTAAGAATTCCTGGTTCCAGGAGCAGAGTCCAGATTTTGGTGGGAGGAGAATGAGAAGGTTGACCAGGATGAGGAATTTGACAAGGGTCAACCTCAAAAAAGTAGAGGTTGTCCAGTAAAAATGGCAAAGAGATAGTCTGGATATGGCCCTTAGGAACAAGGATTATTCTGAGTTTCCCGATAGGTCCAGAGTGTCAGGGAGTATCAGGGAATATAGTATTAGAAAAGATACAGCCAATGTCTGGTTGAAAGAATGGTCAGAGATATAGTGTGACCTGGGAAAGTAGGAAAATCTCTTTGAGGATCAGAACATAGTGAAAACATAAAAGAATAGGGTCTAAAATGAAAGAAAAATTGTCAAAAATTGAATGAGAATCCTAGAGGATACAAAAATGGATAGTCAGAGACGATGTAAGACATAGAAAGGATAGGCTTGAGATGGAGGGAGATGGAAAAAATGGAAAATGGAAGTTGAGGAGAGGGTGATCTAAGCATTTGGTGATCCAGTGTTACAGGGATTAGGAGAGGTAGTGGGAGTTTGCTAGTTATGGGAGAGACAGAAAAACATGATATTATATGGGAGTAGTTCTTCTGTCTATATTTCTCAGCCTCAGTATCTCCATATTGCCCTCAGTCATGGTCTGGAAAGAACCCACAGCTCTCACATAATGTCGTTTTGTAGCACTCTTTCCTTTCTTACCCTCTATCATGTCACTCTTCCCTTGTTCTCCTATCCATCTAAATGCTTCATGTAGGGCTCCTTTCCTGGTTCTTTGTCATCCTCCTCCAATACCCCAAGTATCCCCAGGCTCTTCCCTAAGCTTCCTTTTCCTAAACCATCGGTATCATCCAGTCCCCTAGTTAGATGACCACTTGAGCTGTCACCTTTATGCAGATGACTCCCTTAGACATGAATCTACTCCTTCTCTGTCCTCTCAGGTGCAGTCCTACATCTTCAGCTGTCTCTTGGACATCTCCGCCTTGCCTGTCCTGCAGATACCTCAAACACAATGTCCGATATTCTGAGGTCCTATAGACCTCGAGTAGCTCTAGATAATTCTATGTGTTTGTCTTTTCCCTAAATCCCCCCTTTCTTCCTAACTCCACCAATATGGCACCACTAATCAAGAAGACTTGAGACTTCAGTCATCCTTTCTTCCGTCTTCTCTCTCATCCCCATATCCAATATGTTGCCAAGTTCTGTTGTCTATGCCCATACCACTCACATGGCCACTATCCTTCTCTAGCCTCTTATCACCTCTTAAATCATTTTAATAGTGTCATTGGTCTTCCTAGCTCATAGCTTCCCCACCTTCTCAAAGCTATTATAAATATCTTCTTAATGCACAGGTAGCTAAGTGATGCAGTGGATAGAATGTTGGCCTGGGAGTCAAGAAGTCCTGAGTTCAAACCCAACCTCACACATTTATCATCTGTTGACCCTGAGCCAGTCACTTAATTTCTGCTTCAATTTTCTCGATGGCAAAATGAGGATGATTATAATAGCATCTGTCTTCTAAGGCTGTTGTGAGAATAAAATGAAACTGTAAAATACTTAGTGCAATATCAGGCACATAATAGGTGCTTAATTAATACTTTTTTCTGTCCCTCCTTCCACAGTCCTAGCCAAGTCAGTCTCAAATTCAAACACTTTTAATGATTTCCCTGTTACCTCTAATATAAAATTCAGACTTCTTAGCTTGGCATTAAAAGCAACAACCTGAAGTACTATTTTTCAGCTTTTTCTTATTACTCATCCTCCAGCCTTCATATACTTTATATTAGCATTTTTGCCAATCTGTAATACCAACTATTATCAAAACTGAACATGCTACCTCCAGTCACTGTACCTTTGCAAAGGGTGTTCACCATAGCTGAATTCACTTTCTCACTGACTTTAAATCTTTATCTTCCTTAAGGGAAGTGATCATCACTTTCTCTCTTTAGACTTTCCCAATCTCTCCAACCAAAAATTGTTTCCTCCTTCCTCAAATTTTCTTAGAGTACTTTCTCTCATTCTGTCCTGTTCCTACACTCTACCCTAATTTTGCATTATCCTGACCTACCTACACACACACACACACACACACACACACACACACACACATATATATATATATACATATATATATGTATATATATATGTATATATATATATATATATATATATCACATGCCTCTACGCCATTCTCAGGAGCCTGGGGGGCAGAGAGATCATGTTGTGGATTGTCAGAACCTAGCACATCAGTCTGGAATATAGTAGACCTTAGTAAACATATTCTGAAAGGAGTTTAATTGTTGAAATACATATCTTGCTGACCCCAAATTGCCACTGACTACGAGTTCATTAAGAGTCTCTCTTCCCAATCCTTCCAATGCCTTCTTCTAGGCAGTCATGCCCAAGAGAACTTAGCTGAAAGCTTGTCTGATGGGGATGAAAATACCTCTCAGTGGAGAACTGACTCCAGGATATCTACCCACAAATCTGTAGCAAACCAGAATTCATTAGTTCAGGTGTATGTCTTGGGGAATTCCTTGTGGGTTTGCTTACAGTGTCTGCAGCCACTTACATTACATGCAGGCTGAGTATTTCTTCAATGTTTAGATGGTTCCTCCCCTGCTGAATACCAGTAAACATACCCAGTGGGGAAACTTCAGCTGCTGAGCTGAACAGAAGTTACTTATTTTTTCTTCTTTTCAATTAAACGTCCCTCTTTTGAGTGTTAGATTTACTCTACCTCTCAATCTTGTTTTCTTCTAGGTCTTCTATAACGATTTTTAAATGGAATTCATGGTTTTAAACACACACACACACACACACACACACACACACTGAGAATTGGGTTGTTATTGACTTCTTCCAATTTTCATAGGGTCATGGAATGAATGGATTTTAAATTTGGAATTATAAGGAACTTGGAGGTCATGGAGTCCAACTCTTTCATCTGATAGATAAGAAAACTGAGAGAAATTAAGTGAATCATCCAGGGTCACACATCTAAGAAAAAACCAAGGTAGAATTAGAACACAACTCTTTCTGACTCCAAGCCCAATACTCTGTCCATAATGTGCTACCTCTTATGGCTGCCTTTCACCTGACCCCTGTCATACTATGTGCTTCTTGAATTCAAATTATTGCCCCAGTTATAACTCAATATATTCAAGCTTGCAGCCTTCCCAAGGGTCTGCTCCTGAAGTGTCCTGGAGCCAGTTATTTTCCATGCATTTCTGCCATAGAAATCAACTATTGCTACAAATCAAAGCTTGATTTATTGCTTTGTTTATGGTCCAGACTTTAGAAAAGTGATGGAAAAAAGCAGCTTCTTTTTACTGATCCTTTTCTTCTATAATTCAGTTGTCCCATTCTCTTCCTCACTTAAATCCAATTTACACACAAGTCATTTCCTTCATGGTATCATTGATCCTCTTCAAGAATGAAGGACAAACAACAAAAATAACAGTTCGAGTAACTCTACTTTCCCTATTTAGGAAGTATCTTCAAGTAGCTCTAAGGTGCTGAGAAGGTGGCCAACCTTCAAACCTATATTTCCAGCCCCTTTTCTTTCCTCTCTTATATAGAATGGAATTCTAAGAAATGGCTGATCCTTCTTCTTCACAGTAATGTTATTCCCTAGGGGTCCAGACCTACCCCATTGTGTAGTTATACCACCACCACCACACAAACACACACATATACACAAATACACATACAAATCAAATTATAAAGTCTTAAAGACTATAACAGCCCAACTTAACATTTTTAGGAACTGCCAAATAATTTCAGTAATAATATGCTACAGAGGATGGAATATTAAATCAGAAGCAAGAGTTTCAATTCCATCCCTGACACTAACCAGCTAACCAACGATGGAAAAGTCTCTTAATCCTACTAAGCCTCAGGTTTTTATTTTGTTTTTTGGGGTTTTTTTGATTTTTTGTAAAACGGGGATACCTGTAATGGATTTTGAACAGTAATTTAGAGAATCAAATGGCATACATAATATATAGATAGTACTCTGTAAACTTTCTATGAACAACTATGATGATGACAAAAAAAAAGATAACTATAGCATGGTGGAGTCAAATTGCCCTTTTCACTATATTCTATGGCAGTGAAGTGATTTTAAATAGCTATTCTTTCACCTTCTCCACTTTGATGTTATCCCTTATCTCTATTATAAGAATGGTCTGAACTCCAATGTAACTATCTCTATCCTTACAGGGGCAATGAGTACAATTACAATGAGTACAATTGTACAACCTGTACAATTAGGGCTTTAGACTTTATCTCCTATGATGCTCTGCATCTCAAGGGTGGGCTTAATTAAAGTCAGTTTCCAAAATATTATGTGTCTATTGTATCCTGGCTACCTCACAAGGTAATGATGAGAATAAAAATGTCTCTATAGGATTTTTTTTTAAAATCACACCTTCTGCAAATATAAGATAGTATTGTTATTATTATTTATCATTTCCCCATCTAGACAGACTTGTTTTCCATAAAGAGCTCCTTTGGGACTCTGTTTCATCCTTTTGCCTTTATAATATCTGCAAACTTTCATGTTATAACCAGGCCACTGTGCTTTTCACCTCTTTTCCTCCTGTAATCATGACTGAATGACTCCCTCACCAATCCATGTTTTGCTTGAGGAGAACTGTCAGCAGTATGCATAGCACCAAGCCCATCCATCTGTTTGAGAGATAATGTAATTCTGAAACAATATTTAACATAGTGGGAAGAGGCATAAACTCAATATGTTTTCAAGCAGAGTAAAAAAAATGTACCCATCTCATTAATCACCCTGAAAATGAGAGATGGGGGCAGATACCCATTTCTGCATTGTTTCCACCAAGTTCATCTGTCTTCATCCTGGGCCTGTGATAAAAAGAATTTCCATGTCATTGTTCAGCAGATTCAATGGCGATCTGCAATGAGGAACCTGAGATTTATGTAGTAACTAGCACATTTCAATAATGGAAACTTGAGCAACCCATGACACGTATACCATCAGCTTCCATAGGGAAGTGTATCCACAGAAAAAGTTTCAAAGAGGGAATATGTAATTTATGATTTATTTTTAGGAGATTCAATTACAAATGTCAATTAACTACCCAAGTGTCCTTAACTGGGAGGATTTCATTTGATATAATCTTAACTCTTACGATCTGGGGGAAAAATAATACAAATATGGTACTTGATTTGCCCTGCCATGATGTGGAAAAGAAAGAATGATGTAGTAGAGAGAATCCCTAATCAGGAGTCTGAGTGGGGAGTTTGAAACCTAAGGTTAATAGGAAAAGAGTAAGAGAGAACCATCTCACTAAAGGAAGATAAATTACATTCTAGAATGCCAAATGAAATATCTTTGGAGAATGGGAGCTTTGGAAAAGGGCAAATATTATTCTGATTTTTTTTTGTAAATAAGGAGGCGAATTAGTAAATTATAAGCTTGACTTAAATTCCTGGCAAAATTCTAGAAACTGTTATTAAGGGGATAATTAATGAATACCTAGAAAAGGAAATGGTGAACCCAGCAAGTTAGAGTGGCTTCATCAGGAGTAGGGTCATGCCAAGTTAGCTTCATTTCCCTTTTTTGAAAGAATTATATGATTATGATTGACATACTAGGGGCATGATGTAAAATTTATTTACCAAGACATTTTTAAACAGATATAAAAATTTATTATAAAATAATGTTTGTTCTAAGACAGTATAACTATGTCTATTTCTATACATATATATAGATATGTTATAATATATAGTATTATTATACTATATAATGTAACATAATATTATATATTATGTTATTTCTTTGTTGTTGTTCAATCATTTCAGTCGTTTCTTGATTTTTCACGATCCCATTTTGGGGGGTTTTCTTGGGAAAGATGCTGAAATTATTTTCCATTTCCTTCTCCAGCTCATTTTAGAGAGGAGAAAACTAAGGATACAGATATAGAGGAGATACAGATCAATAGATCAATAGGTCAATAGATAGACAGAGATAACAAGATGACTTGCTGAATGTTAGTACTTGATCCCTTCTATAGTTTCTTCCTTTTGAAGAATGTGAAGAGGTTTTGGTTTGGAGTTATCTGAAAAAAAAAGCATGATTCTGAAATGTAGCTTCATGGTTATAACTTGTCATACAAAGATCTCTCCCTCCTTTCTCTCTCTCTTCTCTCTCTCTCTCTCTCTCTCTCTCTCTCTCTCTCTCTCTCTCTCTCTCTCTCTCTCTCTCACACACACACACACACACACACACACACACACACACACACAAAATTTGGTTTAATTCATGCTAAATGATCAAGAGGCCTAAGCAGCCCACACTCAAAGCTGTGGCTATGATGAAGAAAAAGAATATTTTTTCCAGCAAAGGAATAAAGCTGAAAAGTAAGGAGTGTAAACCAGGAGGTTTTTCTTTACAATTCTCTATTCTGAAGTGCACATGAAACAAGTTCTCCTGGCTGGTCTAGAAGATACAGTCTTACACTCATGATGTTTTCTGAATTCTAGGATAAACTCAAAAAGTTGCCTTTTGCCAGGGAAGCCTCCCTAAGTATCTCCCTCTGATGAAAGCAGGGTGCAAGGAGGGATATGGTGTGGAAGTACAGTCAATGAGATTCTGACCTTTTTGTATTTTATTACTTACTCGTGCTGCAGAAGGCCATGAAGATGAGCGCCTTAAATACAGCTCCAAGCTATAAAAAAAGAGCAAAATGGTGATAGTTTCCAGTTATAAGATGGTACGTCTACAGTAGAAGATAGTATAAAGTCATCATGGCATATGGGAAGGTGGGAGTCGAGCTGATATCATTATCCTTTCACAGAGGTTCCCTTTAATACCCCAAAATACTCAGGTGATTTCATTTCCAAGATAAAGACAAAACAAAGAAACAGATGGAAAGACAGAAAGACAGAGAAGTGAAAAAGAAAGAGAGAGAGAGAGAGAGAGAGAGAGAGAGAGAGAGAGAGAGAGAGA
>JAJPUD010000523.1:207096-222115 GCA_023553655.1 Myrmecobius fasciatus
AGAGAGAGAGAGAGAGAGAGAGAGAGAGAGAGAGAGAGAGAGAGAGAGAAGGAGGGGGGAGAGAGGGAGAATGATAATAGATTATCACATCAAGCTTGGTCATTGAATATATTAACAAGAGACCTTTTAAAGGAGGATGAAGCAGTAACCCACATGACAATAACCATTGAGAAAAAATAGAGAGGAAAACAGTCACTGCCCAATAAAGGGGAATGTCAGGGCTTGGAGAATAAAAAAGGGTTCTGTACCCTTGCCTTCCTCTTCCTGCAGGGCCACAGCCACCACCCCAGCTAGGAGAGATCTTACCCAGACGCTGCATTTTGGAGTCTTCACACTATATAGTGACAACTGAGGCTCAAAAACTGAGGAGAGCTAGGGAGTAGGGAAAGGTTAGAGAGACTTGGACCCTAAATTAGAGATAGAGACTCTCACAATTATAATCCCTTAAACTCAGACTCTGTGTAATATAATTGCCTAGGGCTCCTCACTTACCTAGATTTTAATGAAGCAGAAGATCAAGTCTTTTAGTCTATTCTTCTGGAAAAGATGGAGAGATGTGGGCTAGTTAAGTTGTACATTAGGTGCATTTAGAATTGGTTCAATGGCCAAACCAAGAAGTATGATCCTTATGTCAACTTGGTAAGAGATTACTCCTAATAGCTAAAAAAAATCAACATTTATATATACATTCTTAGTGTGTGGCAGGTGCTGTGGTAAGTTCTTTATAATAATAATAATTATTATTATTCATATATATATGTCATTCATATATATCATCATCATCATCATCATCTCATTTGAACCTCACAACAACTAGGGAAGAAGGTGCCCCATTTTACAGATAAAGAAACTTTGGCAGAGATTGAGTGATTTTCCCAGAGTCACACAGCTAGTAAGTTTCTGAGGCCAAATTTGAACTCCTACCTTCCTGATTCCAGGCCCCATGCTTTATCCACTGTACCACCTCGCTTGCCTAGGATGAGGGAGGTCTGGTGAGGCAGCCCTTTGGGGAGTTTCATGCATAACATTCTCCATATGTCAGCAATGTGATATGCTAGCAGAAATAAATAAAACATTCTTAGACTACATTAAGAGAAACGTGGATTATGGACCAGAGAGGACATTGTCCTGCTATTCTTCGCCCAGTCAAGAACCAGGTAATTCAATTCCGAGTGCTGCATTCTCGCAATGATTTTGATAACCTTGAGTGTCCAGCTAGGTGGTACCATGGATTGAGTGCTGGGCCTAGAGCTGGGAAGGCCCTAATTTAAATCTAGCCTCAGATCCAAGCTCTTGTTGGATGGTGATGGTAACAGTACCTACCTCCCAGGGGTATTGTAATGATCAAAAATTTATATATTTTATAAAATGATCAAATTTTTATAATTTATAATTATAAAGTACTTAACAGTGCCTGACACATAGTAGGCACTTAATGAATAATTATTCCTTTGCCTCTTCCCTGATGAAAAACTGTGAGATCATACCACAGGATGATTAATTGAACAATCTAGGAATGGGATATGATAAGAGGTCTGGGGTAGGATAGGAGGGAGTGGATTATTCCCCCCTGGAGGTTTTCGATCAAAAACTAGATGTTAGATATGTTATAGAAGGATTCTTGTTTACCCAAGTTGTACTAGCTAGTCTGTGAGATTGCTTCCAACTCTGACATTTTGTGATTTTGCTTTTGCTCTATCCCCAAATGCATCAGTAATTATCTATGTAGAATTGGGCAGTTTTCTTCACTTTTGTGGAGCATCATTTTCTCTTCATTAGCAAAACAGGACTGGATACTCTCTGAAGTTCCTTCTGGTTCTCTAATAATCCATTAATCTATGCTATGTGTTTGGCCTTCTATGCCCCAGCTTCTTAATGTGCTGAGAATCAGTGACACTATCATTCTGACCTGCTTCACTGGAGTGTGGTGAGCAATGCAAAATGAGGAAATTTAGAAGACCTTGGGAAAGAGAAGTTGTCATCTGGATGACTAATAAGGCCATCACAGCCTTGCGCTTCTTCCTCCTTGGGGTTAGTGTTGACCAAGCTGTCCCACCTCCTATTCCCTTCTCTGCTACTTAATTTTCTGTAGTGTTAGCTTTCCTTGTTTTTTTCACTTTTGACTTAAAAGCAGTATTGCAGAGTATCATTTCTCCCCATGGGCTCTTGCCCCACTTTACAAAGCTATATTTGAACATTCATCATATCATCTACTGCCAAAATGCTCTAGAAGGGATGTGGCTGTGGTTTTAGCAGAGCAGAGAAGATATATAGGAACTAGTACCAGTTCATCATCCCTGGTCTCCCATATGTTATGCTCTTCCTGAAATTTACCAAAAATAAAGGAAATGTGGATGAAATGAATACCCAGGAATGTTCAGCAGTAATGGCCTTATAAAGGGACTGTGAGCTCTAAAAGAACATGATTCTGCCTTTCTGACCCGGAAAGATTTTTGTCTTTCTTTGTTTTCTCCTCTCAGCCATCATCGAAGAATGCAATAATCATTTTTA
This sequence comes from Myrmecobius fasciatus, assembly GCA_023553655.1. Lineage (NCBI taxonomy): Eukaryota > Metazoa > Chordata > Mammalia > Dasyuromorphia > Myrmecobiidae > Myrmecobius > Myrmecobius fasciatus. The sequence continues at coordinate 209,608 of JAJPUD010000523.1, forward strand.
TGGCTGCATTCATTTTCTTAACACAGGTTGAAAAATGTGGAGCAGAGGATTGTTGTCGGCAAAAGTATTCCAGCTTATTTTTCATGGAAAATGCAGCACTGTCTCTGACCCTTGGAGAGATGTCTGTATGCAGAATGTTGTACCATGTATCAGGGGCTGAAAGGGGAAGCCAGTGAAAAAGGGCAGCACTGGACCTTGCCCTCAATGTGCTTAGTTGAGGAGAAAGGACACATAAGGGCCCAAAAGACTTCTTGTATCAAGAATTAGGAAAGAATATGGAATGAGCTTCAGGCATGGAGAGGAGAGCTGAGGAAGGAGATTAGGGAACAGAAAGAACCAACAAGGGATCCAAGATCAATGAGTGGAGGGATTCTGGGAGAGAGGGGTAACTTTTAAGCAGGATTTTTGAGTCAATGAATCACAAGTATTTTGTAAGTGTTTTTGTGTTAGATGCTGAGGACACAGTTGTAATGGATGAAATAATCTTACGTTCTAATGAGTAAATAAATTGATTTATATGTACAGGAACTGTGAGTTTGATGTTGTAGGGATCCTACTAAAGGGAATTTTTTTTTAAACCAATGCTGGTCAGTCCCTTCTCTTCAATTTGTCCTCATACAGTTGCCTCAAGTTCTGAGAAGTGACTTTTCAAGAGCCATAAAACCAACATACATCCAAGGTAGGACTGAACGCAGGCTTTCCCGGTTCCCAAGCTGGCTCTCTATCCAAGATACAGTACCACTTCTCAGTAGGATACTGTTACAAGGATTTTCATGATTTTATGTACATGGTTGACCTTTTTCCTCATAGGTGTAGAAATGGGGAAAGTTTTTCAGAATCAATCCAGGCCCGAGACCTGTTCATTTTTCAAACAAGGAAACAGACACAGAGAACTTAAGTGATTTTCCAAAAGAACATATAGATAGCATATACCAGTCTCTTTATACCATAATAAAGACAGTTTCTTTCTTTTATATATATACATATATATATGTATATTTATTTTTAAATTTGGAGTTCCAAATTCTTTCCTTCCCTTCAGCACCTCCTGCACCCATTGAGAAGGCAAAGTATTAAGACACATGGGAAGTTATATATAAAAAGTCATACAAAACATAGTTCCATATTAGTCATGTTGCTTTAAAAAACAAAATCAAGAAAAATAAAGTGGGGAAAAAATTTTTAATCTTCATTCAGAGTTCATCAATTCATTAAAGATGAGTTTCATGTTCAAAAAAAATCATCCATTGCCTAATACCCATCTCCTGATCATAAACTTCTCCATCTTGGGTTAGAATGACCCCTCAGATGGTAGAGACACAGTACATCACCACACCCGTACCTGAGGCCTTAAGCTACAATTATATTTAGGAAGCGTGGTTGGAACTTGCCAGAGCTTCAAGAGCTCATGAAAATGGAAGGATCACAGTAGGATTTTAATGGAAGAATATGATAATGCCCTGATAATGAACCAGACAGTTTCTAAATTACAAACTTATTATATTCCAAAAGTGCCTGTCTACTGGTTGTCCATTCTCTATACAATGAAATGAAATCCTGCTGGTTTCTTATAGTTTCTCTGTTCCAGAAACTAATCTACAATTCAATATATTTTTACGAACCACCAAAGTCCTGAACTCATTTTCTTAACTGCTTGGCCATTTTGTTGATCTGATTAGAAAATTCTCACAGTTAGGAGATTTCTAATACTCCATGGAGAGGTCCCCATGACAGCTTACATATAGGGTCAATATCATATTATCACCTTAGTATGGGATAAACAGACTTTGTAGGGCTAGCCTGTCAACAGAAGAGCCAAGCACCAAAATATTATTTCTATGGGCAAATGCTTTTTCTGCTGATCAGTGAGAAGGAAACAGATTTTCCCTTTTCTGCCTCCACATTCCCCCTACCATACATCTAATTTATCAGCATCTACAGCAGACTTGTTAAATCATAGCTCCTTTCATTATATATGCCAGTATAATTAATTACACACTGAAACCCCGCTTCCGGAAGAATGAGAAAAGAAAAGGGCAAACAGGAAAATGCACGAAATGGGGACTGTTGCTTGTATTTCATAGAATCGCTGTTTCATAGAGTTTGGAGGCATCTCAAAGAGAGTTTAGTCCAGTCAGAATTGACTTTCTACAATATTTCCAATAATTACTCATGAGTCCCTCACTTGAGGTCAGCTAAGCAAGTCAACAAGTATTTATTTACTTAAGTACCTACTACATGCTGGACACTGTGCTAAGCACTGGGGATACAAAGAAAGGTAAAAGACACCCCGTATATTCAAGGAACTCAGACAGGTAGATGACATAAAAACAACTCTATACAACTCAGCTATCTATGGAGATAAATGAAGGGAAGGTATTGGAATGAAGGGTGATCAAGAAAGACTTCTTGCAGAAGGTAGGATATTCACTGAGACTCAAAGGAAGCTAGACAAGCCAGGAGATGAAGATGAGGAACGACATTCCAAGAATGAAGGACAATCAATGAAAATGTTCAGAGTTGGAAGATTGAAAGGGATTCACTACTTCCTGAAGTTGAACCTGTCTATTCTATTCCATATTTGTATACCTTGGCAACAAACTTATATTCCCCCCTCTCTCTCACTTCTATGTATTACTCCTAATTATGTCCCTCTGAGAGGGAAACTGAATGAAAAGAGTTTTTGATCCACAGTCGGAAGACCCAGGTTCAAATCTCACCTCTGTCATTTAATTCCCAATATAATGTTGAACAAACTGCTTTCTCCTTAAATCTTATTTCCTCATCCATAAAATGAGAGGTTGGATTCATGATTTCTAAGGCTTCTTCCAGTTCTAAATATACGATCTTAGAATCATGCTAACTGAATCAAATTCCCTCTTCTACATGACAATCTTTCAAGTTCTTGAAGAAATCCTACCCAGTCCCACCTGTTCTGTGGATCAACATCTCTATTTCCTCCACCCAGTTCTCAATGGGACATGAACTTGAGACTCTTAGCCATCCTGGTTATCTTCTTCTGAATACTCTCTAGCTTATCAATTTGTGGTTATTCAATCATTTTAGTTGTGTTCCATTCATTGTGATCCCATCTGTGGTTTTCTTGGCAAAAATACTGGAGAGGTTTGCCATTTCCTTCTCTAGTTTATTTTACAGATGAGTAAACTGAGGCAAACAGGGTTAACCTGGATCACACAGCTAGTACATAGCTGAGATCAGATTTGAATTCAGGTCTTTCTCTAAATTCATTTAGACTTGTGATGGAGAGAGCCATCTGCATCCAAAAAAAGAACTGTGGAGACCAAATGTCGATCACAATATAATATTTTCACCTTTTTGTTGTTGTTTGCTTGCTTTTTTTTCCTTTTTGATCTGATTTCTCTTGTGCATCATGTAAGTGTGGAAATATATATATATATATAGAAAAATAAAATGAAATGGGATGCCTAGAAATAAATATAGTCAATAGTCCAGCTGTGTTTTAGACTGTATACCCCCCCCTCAATACAACCATAGATTGAGAGGTGGATAGACCTTGGAAATCATCTAGCCCACCTCATACCCCTCACTCTATAGATGAGAAAACTGGGGCCCATTTATGACTCCCAAAGACTGATGGCAAAAAAAAATGCTAGCCATCATAGAAAGATGATGGATTAGGATACCGAATGAGACATATAATTTTGTATACAGTCATTGAGGGAATTTGTTTTGCTTGACTATGCATATCTGTTACAAGAAATTTGTTTTTCCTTTTTTTTTTCAAATTAGTTGGGAGTGGGAGGAAAAGTAAACTTTTTTTTTAATAGAGAGGTGGGAGTGCTGCAGATGTGAAATGTTGCATGCACTTTCAGATGAGATCACTATATTATTCATTTTACTTACCTGTTTTACTTTGTTACAAGAGACCTCTTGAGAAGTAGGATTGATCTATTATTGTGATGTAATATACATATGTACATAATCTTTATATATATACATATATATTTATAAATAAAAGTAAAAAGATAAGAAAATGGAGGCACAGAGGTTTCTAATTGACTTGCTCCAAGTTGATCACTTTATCTTTATTGGGAGTTATGTAATAATTTTGACTCAGATTGAATTTGTAAAATGTAGCTGGACTTTTAAGTACAGACATCTTGCCATATGTCTCTTGTCTTTTATTGGTGACGATGATTTTATGAATTCAAATCTACAGCCACATCTATCTCTATTTAAATTCTATCAAGTTATATATAGCTGGTGTTCTAACCAGTCAATTTTTTTGCTCCTGACCTTGTCCTCCAATGTACTAACTGTCCCTTCCCAGCTTTATGTTATCTTTCAGTTTGATAAACATGTCATCTATTATTATAAGGTAAACTAATGTGGCTACTATATTGCTCATAGCATCATAGGCTGTAGTAGAGGAAAAAATAGAATGGAAAATCATAGGATCCAGTTTATATCAATTTTCTTAGGAACTCATGGTCTTTTAGACACTTCTCAGGGACTCTTGCTATACCTGTAAGATAGGATATCACAGTTACTGTTCCCATTTTTAGAATGCCCCTTACTATATTCAAAACTTTCTTTCAGAAATTTATTTTTATTTTGTCTAAAACTTTTATCAACTACATTCTGTCACTGATGAATAGCAAAGATTAGGATCTGAAACTATAGAAGGATTGGACATTCAACTCACTGCAAAATGAAGAAAGACAAAGGTTCTTGTAGTATACACATTTCTCATTTCTATACTTCTCTCTTGCTTTATGCTTTGATTTCCATTGGAGCAACTAACCATAATTCTCCCGTTTCAGAGTTACTCCCTTTTTGCTGGTTTTCTTGGTATCTCTTCGATTCTTCTAAGAAGATGATTTTGCCCCCTTAAAGATTTTCATTCTTGTTATCTTTTGAAAATCCTAGGATAAAAATCGCAGAGTTCTGGGAAAATGGCCAACCAGTTCCCTCTCATTGATCACGTTTACCAGAGAGCAGTTCGATATTTTCTTCAATATATATTTTTTTTAATTTTTCTTTCTTTGTTTTTTTTTCTGAATTCTATGCAGCCATTCTTTGCTATCTTGCCTTCCTGTGCTTATGCAACTTATTTAAAAAATCATTGGCTGAATTTTTACACTTATTTTTGCTGAGTTTCATCCTGTTTCAGCTGTATTTAGAAATTGTTGAATTTGATTCTGTCATCCAATATGTCAGCTACCCTTCCAAATTTCATGTCATTTCTTCATTGGATAACTATCACTTTATTCAGATTGTTGATGAGAATGTTGTCAAGGGCAGAGCCAAGGATAGTGTCATGTAGAAGTCCGCTAGGGTCTTATTTTCATTTAATCAATATTTTTTGATGGACAATTTAATGGGTAAGAGTAAGGGTTTTTCATTTTTGTTTTTATATCCCCAGATCTTAGCAATCTGTTCAAGAATGTTATCAGAGAAAATAAATAAATAAATAAATAAATAAATAAGAATGTCATCAGAGGTTATTGTCAACCTTTCCATTCTAGTTTCAGGACACACCCTTTCCTCCTTTAAAAATTGAGACATCAGCTCACATTACACCTTTATCACTGGAACTCTGCATATGTAGACAACATTGTCATGAATTGCCCAGTCTGGATTATTGACTTCTTGATGCTTCAATAGAAATCATGCATCATACAAGTTCTGTAAGTGCCTTTGTGGGCAGAAGGGGCAGCTTTCCTCCTTGCTCCTGAATTTGTGATTGCCATGCAAGGCTGTTGGGCAAAGGCTGAGAGAGCCAACTTCAAGTGAGATAATATTTGGAAAGCATTTAGCACAGGGCCTGGCACAGAGCAGGTACTTACTAAATGCCCATTCTCTTTCCTTCCTTTCAGCCTCTTTCTAGGAGTCCATGGTGCCTTCCTTGGTTGTGCCTCTTGGACAACCATAGTCTGGAACCTAGGATATGTGGAGTCACTAAGCCATTTATTTTGTCTTTCCCCCAGAACTGCTCTCAGGGGACTTCTTTTCCTTGTTCAACAGAAGCCATCCACAGAGTAACCTATTCAGAAAGGGGGAACAGTGGGGAACAACCTGCATGCATAAGTGTACCATTGGCTGACACTGCTTCTCCTGAGTTAGTTAAATATACTTGTCCTTCTGTTCTGATACATCCAGGTAGCATCCAGGTAGCATCTGGAGGAAAGAGTCCAGGTAACTATGGCAATCATTTCAGTCAAGAACCTGTTCATTCAAGTGGAAAATTCAGTAAGAGTCTACATGCAGGAATGAGCCCCCAGTGCACCAATGAGAACCCCAAAATTGTTATGGGCTTCATAAAAATATGTGCATGTTAATGTGTAAACTGATCCCTAGATGGAAAAGGCTGCACATTTTCCCTGTTTCCACCAAGATCACTGGTTGGCTGAGTGCATGTTGAAGAGCACATTCCCCTTTCCCTCTTCCTTATACCTTACCCTCCAAGGTATTGCTTATGAAGTAATGAAGGAGGCACTAAATAACAGTCTGGGGATTCAATGATTTTCAATTCAGCAATGCATTAAATTCAATAAAAATGCATTAAATGTCTACTGTGGATAGAGCAGCTGCTATATGGTAGGTTCTAGGGGAGATGCCAAATGTGAGATATGGTTCTTTCCTTCATGGAGCTGTTCCTCTGTCATTTGCAGAACAGATGTGGATACTATATTCTTAGACTCTACTATTTAGGATGAGTGTGACTTTGGGAAAGCCATTTAACATTCCTGGACATCAGTTTCCTAATCTGTAAAATGAGAAGCTAAGCCTCTGCTGCCTATCTCAACTCTAAATTCTATGGCCAGACTCCTGCCTAGAATTACTTCTTGTGTTGTCTTAACAGTCTTACTTAACAGAGTAAGAACACTTATGCCTGGACCTGGGACCTCTGTCACTGGCTAGCTGATCTATCAATCAACATTAGGCTACCTATTGATTATTTTAAGTGCTTTGATTAAACAGAGGAAGGTCACAAGCAATCTGAGAATGCACAGCGTCTTCTATTATTTCAAAAATAGTAAAACAACAATGCAAGCTCAGCAACAGCCAAGTATTCCTATCACCATCTTGTAAATAAAAGGGGGTGTTCATATAGGGAATGAGGGAGAACAAAGAGGGGGAGAAAGAAAAAAAAGCTTCATTCTTGAAACTAGTCATATTTAATGGTTCAATTAATCAATGAATCAATGAACATTTATTAAGTGTCTACATGCCAGACCTGACAATCCCTATAAAACAGGACAAAGAAGAAATTATTCCCATGTATCTCTGCTAGCATGTCCTCTTCTCCCCAAAATCCTCCTCCATAAATTTATCTTCATTTTGTCTGAAACTATTTTATCGATACCATTCGACTGTCATTGATGGATGGGGAAGATTAAGAATTGGTAACAGAGAGAGGGTGGGCTTATAGCTGATGTCAGCCATATAACTTGCTTACCAGTAAGCACTTATCAAGATTTTACAACTTGGTAGACTAGTGCCAGAGAGGCAGCCTGGCAGAGCAGATAGCCCAGCAGATACTGGGCTTGAAATCAGGAAGACTTGCATTGGAATTACACCCAAAAAACTCTTAATATCTTCAAAGCTGCCCAATTCTTTCCTTTCCTTAAAAATCTTTGTTAGAATTTATCACTCCCTCGAGCTATTGTCCTATATCTCTTTTCCCTGTATCAGCCAAATTCCTTAAAAAAGCTGATTGAACTTGCTGTCTTTGTTTCCTTTCCTCCTCAAACCTTAACCTCTTGCAGTCTAGTTTCCAAATTCATTGTTTAACTGAAACTTCTCTCTCCAAATTTGCTAACCAAGAAATTGCCAGATTTGATGCTCTTTTCTTAGTCTTCATCATTCTCAACCTATTTGCTGCATTTGACACCACTGACCACTCTCTCCTCTTGGATACTGTCATGACAACTGATTCTCCTTCTACCTGCCCAAATGCTTCTTCCTCACTTCCTGTGCTGGCTCTTCACCCATATAATGCCCTCTAACTGTGGACAAAGTTCTATCCCAGTCTCTCTTCTCTTCACTATGCTTTCTCTTAATAACCTCATCAAAGGTTTAACTATTATCTCTATGCAGAAGACTCCCAGATCACTATATCCAGTCCTTCCTTGTGTCTCAGAATATGTCTCTATATATCCAGACCTTCTAATTTTTCCTATGAGTCCCACTCCTATAATACTCATTGGCTATTAGATATTTCAAATTGAATGTCTCAGAGACACTTGAAACTTAGTAAGTTCCAGAACTGAACTTGTTTTTCTTTTTTGTCTTTTAACTTTTTTATTGTTTTTATAATAACTTTTTATTTTTCAAATTCAAATTCATCAAATTTAGAAATTTCTTAGCAAATTTGGAGAGAACGTTTCAGTTAAACAATGAATTTGGAAACTAGACTGCAAGAGGTTGAGGGATGAGAAGGAAAGGAAACAAATAGTTTTCAACATTCATCTTTGCAAAACCTTGTGTTCTAAATCTTTCTCCCTCCTTCCCCTACTCTTTCCCCCTAGATATCAAGTAATCTAATATAGGTTAAAGATGTGCAATTCTTCTAAATATATTTCCACATTTATCATGCTACATAAGAAAAATCATATTAGAAAGAAAAAAAAACAAGCAAGCAAGCAAACAACAACAAAGGTGAAAATACTATCTTGCAATCCACATTCAGTCCCCATAATCCTTTGTCTGATTGCAGATGGGCCTATCTCAAGTTTATGGAACTGGCCTGAACTAGCCTGAATCCCTCATTGCTGAAAAGAGCCAAGTCCATCACAGCTGATCATCACCCAATCTTATTGTTGCCTTGTACAATGTTTTCTTGGTTCTATTCTCTTCACTTAGCATGACTTTATATAAGTCTCTCCAGGCCTCTCTGAAATCATGCTGTTGATTTTTTTTCTTATAGAACAATAATATTCCATAATATTCATATACCATAACTTATTCAGCCATTCCTCAACTGAGGGGTATCCACTCAGCCACCAGTTTCTAGCTACTACAAAAAGGGCTGCTGCAATCATTTTTGCACATGTGGGGCCCTTTCCCTTTTTTATGATCCTTTGAGATACAGACCTAGTACAGACACTACTGGATCAAAGGGTATGCCCAGTTTGATAGTCCTTTGGGCATATCAACTCATTTTTTATTCTCAGCCCTTCCCTCTTCCAAGTTTCCCTATTTTTTGTTTAAGATATCACCATCCTTCTACTCTCCCAATTTCATAAATATGGCATTGTGTCCTGGACTTCTCACACTCTCTCATACTACTTATCCAACCACTTGATATATCTCATTTTTTTCTCTGCAACATTTCTTACATTTCACTTTCTCTTGACTTGCAAAGCCACCTTCTTAATCCAGATCCTCATCATTGATTGTTGTACTATGGTATTGATTTTCCTGCCTTAATTTTTTCCAACATTTCAGGCTTTTTATACTCTAAAGATAAATCTGCATTTAAGGAAAATAATTTTAACCAAGTTGCTCCCCTACTCAAAACAAACTTCAATAATTCTTTATTGCTTCTAGGAGCAAGTATGAACCTTTCTGTCTAGTTTTCAAAGTCTTGTACAACCTAATCCCAAACCTATCTTTTTAGCCCTACTGTTTACTCTTTTCCATATTTTCTCACAACTTTCCATCTTGCTTCACCTTACATTTGTATTGATTTTTCTCCATTACTGAAAGTGACCCTCATCCCACAGAATCCCACTCTTCCTTCACAGTTCAGCTAAAATATCACCTATATGAAGCTATTGCTAATTTCTTCCCTTTCACTTCCCACACCTTCAGTTCTTTCTCTCCCAAACAACATTGTATTTAATGATTTTATATTTATATTCACTTACTTTCTTTATGTTTATGTGGACTTTTTGCCTTCCTTCTTAAATTATAAGCACTTTACAAGTAGGGATTATTTTATTCGATATTTTTAATCTTAGCATTTAGCATATTATCTGGTACATGATACCTTCTCAGTCAATGTTTGTTGATAGATTCCTGTAAGGCCATGGGTAAGTCCCCTTAACCTACTCTGCCTCAATTTCCTTATCTCTAAAATAGGGGTATTCTAGTATATATCTCATAAGGAAGTTCTTATGAGATCATTTATGCAAAATACTTTCAAAATTTTAAGGCATTCTAAAAAACCAAAGAGTGCCTTGAAAATGTAATCCATTATTCTTATTAAACCCTTGCATGGTCTGTGGGTGCCCAAACAATGACAAAAGAACCAAAAGGAGGGAAAAAACGGTTCAGTTTGTTCAGTGAACTCCTTGTGTTGGATTTATGAGATAACATAGATAAAGGTCAAGCAAGAGGGGCAGACATGGTGGAATAAGTACCCACCTTGGAGATCTCAACTCCATCAAAGTATCCAAGTATGCACTTCAAATACCAAGTATGGTAATGGAAAAAAGAATGATGATGATGTTTCATATCATGGAAAAATGACCTGACAAGGAATGAAATTCTGACCTCAGGGGAAAAGCAGTCATCAGAACATAGGAGATTTAATGGCGCCAGTTAGTCCTGTGATTAACAATTTAAATATAGCCTTCAACTCATCAGTTTGGGAATGGCCCTACAGAGCTCTTCCAATCTGATTTAAGAGTAATATTGCTCATGATAAGCTTTTGATTAATCCTGTTTTATCCATATTTCGTTTTCAGCCCCTGCATATGTTCATTTTAATTGATTACACAATTTACAAACATCAGGACTGCTGTTATGTAAATGAAGTTTGAATGTTCTGTTCACCTTTAAAGTAATTAGATTAAGTGCAGTTAGTGCAGAATGTTCAGTGTTTATGAACACTCCCTCTGAGGACTTCCATTTGCCTGGAGATATGTTCTGTTTCTTTTCTCTCATTTGATGGTGTCTAAGAGGAAGGGTGGGAGGCTAAGGATCCCTCCAATTAGGCCCTAGTCTTTTTTCTTCTATGCTGGCACTAATGTGCCAGTTAAGGCTGGACACTTGTGGACAGAGAGCAACAGTCTATTTTAAACAAACTTATTTGCTTCTCAGAATAGGCAGTAGGGGATTGTGTTTCTTGAAAGGAAGAAAGTCCCTCTTTTCATTTTGTACAATGGTTTTTCACTTCTGCTGGAGCTACATTGCTGAAGGTAGGGGCATTTGACATGAATTTTAGAACCAAATTAAAACTGTTCTAATGGGTCTGGAAAGGAGCCCTACCACAGAGATTCCTACCAGAGAATAGATTTAGAGTTAGAGAGATCCTAGAGATCATGAAGTCCAAACCTTTCATTTTATTGATAAGAAATGGCAGAGCCAAGACTTGAACCTAGTTCCTATAACTAACTCTTAAACCCAGTAATCTTTCTGCTATATAATATTGAGATCTCACATTATTTTGTCTCAACCTTTCCACCAAGGAAATAGGAAAATAACACTCATGGCCTGCCATTAATTAACTAACTGTGTGACCATGGACAAGTAAACTGTCTTCTGAAAACTGTAAGGAAAATTGGTAAAAACATAAGTTTTACTTGGCATAGCAGCGTATAGATTTAGAGCTTGGAAGAGCCCTTAAAGGACACCTAGTCCAATGATCTAATTTTACAGATGAAGAAACTGAGGCTCAATTGAGTCAAGTGTCACCTTTTGGTGTCACCAAGAGATAGCAGAGACAAAATATAAATGTAGACCTCCTGACTCCAAAGCCACTGATATTAATACTGACCATTACTTATCATGTTAAATTCTTTCATGTTTCTCAGGTGCTATTTAAGAACCCAGAACAATAATCTAATAAGTCATATGACCTTGTGTTTACTATAGGATGTAAGAGAACATTTAGTCTTCCTCTCATTCCTACTTTCCATTGAACAGTTTATCAGATTTTCTAGAATTAAAGAAGAGATTAAGTAATATCTATAATTATCTGTTTCTATCTCTACATCTCTCTATTTCTATCTATATATGTGTGTATGTGTTTATAGATATATATTTATACATATAAATATCATATGTACATGCATGTATATATCAAAGACAAGTCCTTAATTCTGCTCCCTATTCTTTTTCAGTAGATCTAGTTTGAAGGCCAAATTCTGCCATCAACAAACTATATGATAGGACCTTAAACAAGTCACCTTGGGGCAGCTAGATGATGCAGTGGATAGAGCACTATCCCTAAAGTCAGGAGGAGCTACAACCTCAGACACTTAATACTTCCTAGATGTGTGACCCTAAGCAAAAAAAAAAAAAAAATCACTTCACCTCTTGAAACCTCAATTCTTTTAAAAGTGTTGTTCTCTCTCTCTCTTCCTCTCTTTCTTCCTCTCTCTCTCTCTCTCTCTCTCTCTCTCTCTCTCTCTCTCTCTCTCTCTCTCTCTCTCTCTCTCTCTCTTTTGCTGAGACAATTGAGGTTAAGTGACTTGCTTAGGGTCACACAGCTAGGAAATGTTAAATGTTTGAGGTCAGATTTGAATTCAGGTCCTTCTGACTTCAGGGCTGATGCTTGTTGTTCTCTTTTTTA
>JAJPUD010000523.1:222125-260534 GCA_023553655.1 Myrmecobius fasciatus
AGCTAGTAAATATCTAAGACCAGATTTGAACTCAGGTCCTTCTGACTCCAGGCCAGGCACTCTAACCACTGCATCACCCAGACATTTCCTAATAAGTAGCTGTCTTAATTTCTTCTTCTGTAAAATAAGTACAACAAGATGACCCCCATAAGGTCCCTTCCAGCTCCAAAATTCTTGCTCTATGATTTCTTTTTTTTTTTTTTTTTTTTTTTTTTGCTTTTTGCTAAGGCAATTGAGGTTAAGTGACTTGCCCAGGGTCACACAGCTAGGAAGTGTCTGAGACCAGATTTGGACTCAGGTCCTCCTGACTTCAGGGCTGGTGCTCTAACCACTACGCCACCTAGCTGCCCCTCTATGATTTCTTTTGCAAAGATAAGTGCACATTATCAATCCTCCTTCCATTTTTTTTCTGGGTTTCTATGTTCAATTAAGTTCCTCTACACCATTTTTAAAAATTAAGATTTCTTAAATTTCCCATATTATACTTCCCTTGACTATCTTTCCAGTGCCTGGTTCCATCATCTCCTCTTCTCCCGAGAAACAGTATTATAAAACTATTGAGCTTTGGTGATTCATAATAACTGGTTAGGGATCCTTACACCAAATCATTATTTATTCAGTAATAGAAGGGAGATGTAAAACAAGTAAGTTACAAAGGAAGTGAATGCTAGATGTCTTTTTCCCCCATTCCTATCTATTTATATTCACCTCAGCAGAAATGTGAAATATGACATTGAAGGCTATCTGGATCCCTACCAACATTAGTTGGCCCTTGTCACCCCCTTGGCTCAGATGTGATTTGTCACACACACCCAGACAAACTGTTTGATGTACCCAAAACTGGTACTGTTTCTGCTCGGCTGCTGCTGTGATTAATTGGACATTTTGGGGAGCTAGTGAGGCGTGAGTGTCCTTATATCAGTTCAGGGGGCTAGTGAGTGACCTGCCCAAGCAGAGCACAACAAAACAGGGCTGAGGTAATGAGGGAAGACTGCCGAAGCGGCATTGTGACAGTTTCCATAAAACAGAAACTTGACAGCAACTTGAAGGGGAAGTCAGAATACCCAAGGCAGAAGCAGGCAATGACAAATGCATTTATTCATTTATTAAAGCCTATATTAGTCAACATAGAAACAATGAAGAACTTTAAAGAAAGTAAGAGCAAAAGAGTCATTAGGGAATTAAATGATAAGAAGAAAAGATGGATGGGAGTAAGACAGGAAAGGAGAACAGCCAGAACTTCCACTTGTTACCTTGGAAATAGCAGGAACAATTGAGGAAAGCCCCTGTGCATTTCATTTTACAGATGAGGAAACTAAGACCTAAGAAGGTTAAAAAAATCTTTTCCAAAATCTTGTCCAAGATAATATCTATTAGAGGAGTGATTTGAGTTGATCTAGCTCTAGTCTCGTCTTTTCCACTATTCTATCCAACAGTGTTAGAATGTAGTTTTAAATATATAAATTATATATAAACATAAATTTTAAATATATAATTTTATAAATTATATAAAATCTATATATATATATATATATGTGTGTGTGTTAAACATATTTATGTGTGTGTATAATTTAGTAGCAATCAAAGAATGCTTGAATATGGTTTTATATACATATATAATGACATCCAGATCTATAAATGTTAACTATTATGGGATAGTAAGATGAGGGCAACAATAAACACAACAAAGCTAATTAAATGAAGAGGACCTCAATAACCCAGACCCTGTTTCAGCCATAATGAATCTCCCCAACCCTGCAGGCTGCATAGCTCTTGAAAACGGTCTGTTTAATATCTCTTGTAATCTAATATTAAGCATACAACATAATGCAGTTTATTCTCATGAGTGGGTAAAGAGCTTCAGACTCAACAGCTTTGAGTGCTAATTCTGGATCTTTCACCATTTTAGTTTTTTTCCTTATAAAATCATAATAATAATAATAATATTGAACAGATCAGAGAAAAAAAGAGCCAGAATTTTAGAAGTAGCAGAGTGGGTTTTTGCAGGATCTGGGACTCTACTTTCCATTCTCAGAATCACTGTTATCTCAGACTAGGAAGGGTTCTCAGAGGGTGTCTAGGTTAACCCGGGGCAAGACTGCCCTCCACAATATACCTCAGAAGTAAACACCCAGACTTTCCTTCTAATGAGAGGGAAACTAAAAGCTGTCAATGTAGCCCATTGTACTTGTAGATAATTATAGCTAATAACAGATAACATGTAAATAGTAGTTAAATATGTGCCAGGCATTGTGCTAAGTGCTTTACAATTATCTCATGTGATTCCCCACAACAATCCTGAGACAGGTGCTATTTTTATCCCCAGTCTACAGATGAAGAAACTGAGACAAACAGAAGTTGAATGACTTGCTAGAGTCACAAATTATGAGTGACTTAAGACAGATATAAGCTCAGATCTCCCTGATTCCAAGCCCAGTATACTATCTTGATGCTGTACCATTTTTTTTCTGATATAGATATCTATCCCTATATAGATATATCTATATCTATATTTTATAAATGTTATGTCTATATATCTATCTCTAGATCTATCTTATTCTCTCTACAGATATAGGTATGAAATCTATAACTGTCTATAAAGAGATAGAATCTATTCCTTTACAGATATATCTACATATTGTATGTCTATATAACTCTTTATATAGATATATCTCTATATCTAGGCATACAGAGAAAAAGATTTCTATACCTTATAGATATGTCTACAGATATATATATATATACACATATACATAATCAATAACTATAGAGATCTATAGATAAAGAAATAGAAATGTTGATATTTATACAGATATGTCTATATCTGTATAGATGTATGGCTATATCTATAGATACAGATCAAGAGAGAGGTAAAGAGATTTCTATACATATATAGATAGATAGAAAGAGAGAGAGATGTAAGTCTATAATCTATATCTCTCTATAGAAGTAGATATATAAAGAAATATGTATATACCTATATAGATATATGTCTATATCTAAAACTCTTTATAGATATCGAGAAAGAGAAACAAATTCAATTCTACCCATTGTACCTGATTTGATTATCTGAGACCCAAAAGAAAAAGTCTGCCTCTCTTCTTTCATTTGATCCTCATTGACCTGGATTCAAGGCCCTTCCCCATCCTGGGTGTCCTCCCTTAAATGCACACTAATGTTCCTCCTAAGCCTTGGTACCTAGAACTCAATGCAACAATGCTCCAAGTGAAGTCTAAGCAGGGCCTGGCAGCATACCAGGTCTATTATCATTTTATTCTTGAAAACTGTGTCTCAATGCAGCCCAAGATCCCATCGGTTTTTTCAGCTGCAGTCTCATAATGAGTTTATAATCTAGGAAAACTCTCAACTATTTTTTTTTCAAGTAAACTTCTCTCCAACCATTTCTTCTTCATCTTGTAACTGAAAAGTTGGTTTTTGGAGCTCAAGTACAAGACTTTGCATTTATTTATATTAAATTTTGTCCGGTTATATTTATTTCAATTCCCTAGCCTGTTAAAAATTTGGTTTGGGATCCTGTCAACTAAGTATGTTACTATTCTTCCTAGCTTTGTGTGACTTCCAATTTCCACTTATCTATTTCATTTATAAAAATGCAAAACAATCCACGGTCAAGTTCAGATCTCTGGTTGGAGACCTCCAAATTGTTATCAATCCTTTCATATTGTTCTTTATATCCAGTCATTTAAGCAGTTCTAAATCTATATAACTTTACAGTCACATTGCCATTATCTATCCATGTTTTCTATAAGAGTGTGAGAATCTTTATCAACTATGATGCTAAAAATCTAGACAAACTGTTACCTTTGATCCTCCAGATAATAATTGAATCAAAAACAGGAAATTAAGTCTTGGTCTTGATGAAACCATGCTGGTTCATTGTACACAACTTACTTTCTAGACCATCACTAACCATCTCCTTAATTAATAGTCATTAGCCCTTCATTTTCCAATTTTGCCAGGAAGTAAAATCAAGTTCACAGGTCTATAGTTTTCAAGCTTCTTTCCTTTTCTTCATCCATCCTTCCTCCATAACTTCTTTTCTTTCTCCTCTTTCCTCCCTCCTTTCTTCCTTTCCTTCCTTCTTTCCTTCCTCCCTTTCTTCTTCCCTCTCTCCCTTTTGCCATCCTTCCCCCCCTCTTTCTTTCTCTCTCTTTTTTTAAAACTCAGAATTATATTTACCCTTATCCTATGCTGTGGTACCTCTTTGATTCTGCATCATATCTAAATATCACTGACAGGCTGAGCAGTCACACCTGCTGGTTATTTCAGTAATGGAAAATATAGTTAATCTGTACTAGGTGACTTGAATTCATCAAGGGCAGCTAGGTGCTTTCTTACTACTTTAATTCTTATGTTATTTATAACTTCCCACTAGTCTTCTTTTATTTTTTTACTGTAAAAGCTATCTTTAGCAAAGAGAAGAGAAACAACAACAAAAATGAACAATTCTGTCTTCTTTCCACTGTCTCATCTACTCTACACAATGACTATAACACTTCTCTGCCTCCCATTATAAAGGAAAGGAGGGAGAAAAGAAGAGAGGAAGAGAGGAAAGAGGGATGAAGGAAGGAAAGAAGAAAAGAAGGGTGGGGAAAAAGAGGAAGAGAAGAGAGGAAAGGACAGGAGAAGAGAAAAGAGAAGAGGACAGGAGAAGAGAAGAGAGAAGGAAGGAAAAGGAGGGAAGGAGAGAAAAGGGAAGAAGGAAAGGAGGGTAAGAAGAAAAGGAATGTAAGAAGAAAGAAGAAAAGAAAAAAGGAAGGAATAAAAGAAATAAGGGTAAGATGAAGGGAGGATGAGCTCTTATCCTCTTATATTGATCTTTTATTCCCTTTCCTTGCTTCCAACTTCTGTATATATCCTTGAAAAAAAATCTAGATTGGTTAGTGGATTCCTTGTGCATCTACATTTGTCTTATTGGGAAATAACAATGAGACATAAATATATATATATATATATATATAATGTATGTATATATATTTGCATTTACATATATAAACATATATAAAAGAATATCAATATATTTTTGATGTTTAAAGAAAAGTATTTTTAAAGGAATTGTAGCAGGGAAGTGTTAATCTCTCTTAACCTGGGTAGAGTCACTAGGAGAGATCCACGAGGAACACAAACCACATTTCCTCAATGCATTTTTCATTAAGGCCAGTGCTAGAAGTTTTACCTGCATAAATACTGCTCCCTCTACCTGCTCTAGAATTTATTGCCTCAACTTTAGCAAATAGCTGTAATTCTCTAACTCATGATGATGATGATAATGATAATAACTATTATGATTAGCATTTATGTAGAGCCTTAAATGTAAAACAATTAATATATAATCTCTCATTTGATTCTCACAATAGCCATTTTATCCCCCTTTTACAGATGAGGAAACTGAGGCAAACAACATTAAGTGCCTTGCCCAGAAGTGTCTGAAGAAGTATTTGTACTCAGATCTTCCTGATTCCAAGTCCAGTTCTCTAAACAATATACCACCTAATTCCTCTAGCAACTTTATTATCATTATCAATAAACATTTGTTATGGGCCTGCTAAGTATGAAGCACAGTGCTGAGGAAACAAAGATGAATAAAACATGGCCTTTTTCTTAAGTTGTTTATTTTCTGCCATAAAGCTATGAAACTGGAAAGGGCCTTAAAGGTCATCTAATCCAAAATCCTCATTTTACAGTTGAAGAAATTGGGGCCAGAGAACTTAGGTGATTTACTTGAGATCATACTGATAGGAAATGGAAAAGTCAGAATTAGAATTCAGACCCGGCAATCCTAAATTCAGCTCTTTTTTTTTGCACTACACCACATCTCTGCTACTATACAGAGAATAGGCATCAATCTGAAAGTAGAGAAAAGATATAGCTTAGATTAAAAACAAAAAGCAGTCACAGAAGTGAGGGCTATTGAATTATAGCTTACTTTACACAGTAGATATTCCAGAAAATTCATGTGTAAATCATTTTTTTTAATTTCTTCTCCTCCTTTCTCTTTTCTCCTTCTCTTTCTTTTCCTTTCTCCTTTCTCCTTTCTCCTCTTTCTTCTCCTCTTTTTGGTAAATGGATCCCATATTTCCCATATTGAAAGCTCCTGTGAAGCTAAAATTACCTTTAGACCTTTAATAAAGGACTTAACAGAATGTTTCAATATTATTAGATACAAAGAGATTCAAGTGCCTTACTCATCAAGGCTTTTTCTATATGAAATCAGAAGAATTAGGTATTATTGAAAAATTTAATCAGCCTACTTTGCAGTGGCTCATTAAGGTGCTTCCTCAAAATTGCTATTACAAGCTGGGATCTGGGTTGAGAGGCCATATCAAATGAGAACCATATCATTCTGTGACACAATTACCCTACTACTTCCATGCTTTTTCTCAATCACTGGATTCATGTTCATGTTTATGTGGGTGCTCCTTTGATCAATGATGATTTCAAGCCACACATTTTCTCTTCTTGTGCTATCCTTTTTTGCATCTTCCCAAAAATTCTCCACAGAAGTTACTCAATGTTCTTGCAACTTTTCCCTGGGTATTTTAATGTCAGATGACTGACAGTGTCTTAGCAATCCATTTTTGTTATTGTTGTTTGTTTGTTTTATTATCATTAGATCTTATGACTGCTTATCAGGGAATGGAAGTGTTTTCTGGGCAAGAGGACTTTGAGGTGCTTTTGGACTTTTGGTTATGATAACTATCTCATTTTCAATTAAACTTCTTTAGAAAACAGCAATAATCAGAATTAATAATTTTATTTGAATCGATTTTCCATTTTTCAGAATTAATACTTTAATTCATTAAGTTAGAATATAATAATTACAGGTCATGTCTTCTTCTCATCTTTAGCCTTTATACTGAAAATCTGTGTATAGAATACTGATTGTGAAGTGATTCCCACACTGGTAACTAGTCATTTTTTGCCAATTAAGGTATAACCAGTTTTTTTTTTTCTTTTTGCTGAGGCAATTGGGGTTAAGTGACTTGCCCAGGGTCACACAGCTAAGAAATGTTAAGTGTCTGAGACCAGATTTGAACTCAGGTCCTCCTGACTTCAGGGTTGGTGCTCTATCCACTGCACCATCTAGCTGCTCCTCAGTTTCATTTTTTATGACATGATTTGGTACTTGACATATTTGACACTATCCAATTCTCTTATTAAAGGAAGTATTCAATAGATATAGGTGCTTCTGAACCATCTACAGGTGTTTTTATTTTTTAATTCATTCATTCAAAATTATATTTCCCAACATAGTTTCATTATTTTACACATTAAATTGAAATCACCACATATTAACGTATGTTTGTTAGATAAGTAGGTATATAGATTAAATAGGAAGGTAGAATAGGTAGAATGAATGAATGAGTGAGTGATCATTTATTTAGCAATAGATGAAAGGAAGAGAGAGAGACAAAGACAGAAAAATAGAAGAAGAGAGGAAGAGAGAGAGAGAGAGTAAGCATTTGTTAAGGGCTCACTGTGTGTTGGGCATAGTGAGATAGCCAAGTGGAGAGAGCACTGAACCTGAAGTCAGGAAGACTCACCCTAGTAAGTTCAAATCCAGCCTCAGATACTTAGCTGTGTAACTATGGGCAAATTATTTTGTTCTCTTTGCCTCAGTTTCCTCATTTGTCAAATGAGCTGGAGAAAAAAATGGCAGACTACTCCAGTATGTTTGCTAAGAAAACCCCAAAAATAGTCATGAAGAGTTGAATTCAACTGAAAAGTGACTGATCAATAACTATGAGCCGGGCACTGTGCGCAGTTTGGAGGATCATATCAAGTCTTTTACAGAATTTCTCTGCCCATTATATTGTACCTGAATACCTCCCTTTCACAGATGGGGCCCCATAATAGCTAAATCAGAGTTCACTGTCCCCTAATGGTGTTGACATTTTCCTCTCATCATCCAAAAGACAAGCTGTCTATATCTTGTTTGTAAGTAGATGTTTGTATGCTGTCTCCCACATGAGATTGCGAGGGGCAGGGACAATCTTTGGCTCTATTTTGTATGCCCAGCACTTAGCACAGAACCTGGTATATGAGAGACATTTAATATATGCCAGCTGACTGACAATTTTAATCAAGTCCTTGATTCTTGTCAACCAAGTTTTATTCTTGCCATATTTTTTGAAAGAGATACCAGCTTATCAATTCAACCTCCTATTTGTGTCTGGCTTTGTATTTGTTTGAGAACTGAACTGAAAATCCTGATTCACAGAGATAAATGGTCATAAACAGAATTAAAGCCTTGTGAGCACATTCAGCAAGAAGGGATAGGTTTCTCCAAGAGTACACAGAAACTTATATAACTTCATTGATTATAAATCAATTCTGAGTTTCTAATTATTGAAGAAATCAATTAGCTCATCTCTCACAGGGTCATCATCAGTGATTTTTTCCTACCTTAGTATGAAAGAAGTTTAATAACCAAACCTCATCCATTTGGTTTTGTTCAGTAGAAATTATTTCTTTAATTGCCTCTTTCAAATATTTCAGAAGCACTATAATATTTTGTAATGGTTATACTTTTAATACAGGATAAAATAATATAGTTATTTATCATTTATTACCCATGTTTCTCGACAAGATTCTTGAATCCTCCTTAAGGGCATGAGTAACTTCTGATTGGGAACTTCTGTTCAAAAGTTTAGTAGCTTAGATGACTGGAAGTCTTCCTTATCACACCAGCTAAGTAGAATACTACCAGCTTAAAAATTAATCTATTCTTTGAGTGCAGATCAGAGTCCTTTATTACACATCTTCCTAGGAGTTAGATAGAACCCAGATCCTCTCCTGCTTAGCATGAAAATACATTTAAACTAGAACAAGGAAAAAGTTAAAAAGGTAAGATCACTGATAACCCATCCACTTAGTAATATTCTTTGCTTCTATAACACATAGCTGTCTGCAGCAAAGCCAAAGTTGGATTGCTTGTTTGTGCTCTATTTCAGCCAGTGGGACACTTCAATCTCTCTATATCTGCAATAGATGTGGGTGCTGAAACTGCCATTATCTTCACGGTGAATGTTTTTGCTTATGCTTATCATGAGCCCCATGAGACAAGATGACGAAGTGGCCCATAAAATGCTGTTTCTTATGGCCCTTAGGTGCATTGCTATATCTATTTTATTCATCTCTGCAAGGGCAACCTGTGAGTCATCCTCCCACTTAGATGCAATTTTTTCTTATCCTCTGGTTTCATTTAAAGTGAGCCTGTCCATATGGATGTGGTTTGGATCCTCCAGTACTGTATTAACTCATTGGTCAGGGATTAATAATCAAATCAACATATTTTTGCTACAGTGAAGGGCACAAGAGTCTATTGCCTTAGGCTCCACTCAGATTCTGAGTCACAGACTGCTTGGGCCAAAACTCTGTCCCCTGAACATCACTCTCTGTTTCCTCAAATCTGTATCTTTTTTTTCCCCCTGGTATCTCTATTCCACATTTCCCTCCCCTTTCATCCTGCTCTAGCTCCATTCCAAAATTCCAGTTCTATTGTTAACAAATTACCATTTCTATCAGAGCTGTGCTCTAGTCTCAGAAATTACTTTGTATAAAGTCTGTATTTCTATATATGTTGTTTCTACATGGAGAAAGTAAGTACCTTGAGGGCAGAGATTGTGTATTCCACCAAGCACAGTTCCTTGTTGCATAATAAGAAGTTAATAACTGCTTATTGAATTGAATTAAGAATGATAACCCTTGAATTCATGCTGGTAAGTAGTCTAAAAAATGTATAATTTTTTGTCTTCTTCACCCTCTTCTCTAAGAGTTGACTATAGTCACTGCAAAGACAGAAAGGAGCCACACAGGACTAAGTACAATTTTGTTTTTTAATCTAGAAACCAACCCAAGGAATCATAGTAGTCCTTGATATGACAGTGACCTCCACCAGAAGACATAGTTGGTCTGTCACTCAGACTGTATTTGAATGACTTTCTGGCTCTGTCAGGACTTTTATTTGATTAGTGCAAACTTGGAGAAGCCAGGGATATCATCTCACCAGGATGAGGCAGCCATTAAAGTAGGGCCAATTTTCATTAAACTCCATGGTCACCATACCTCAGCCTGTTGTGAGCCAGGCTTGGAATCTGAGGTGAACAGGGGAAGGACCACCTCTGATTTTCCTTGCTGCTTAATGACAGTAGGCTCGCAGAACTAGCTTGGCGAGCATACAAAACAGAAGGCCATCAGATCCCCTTTGCAGATGAGGGAACTGAGGTCCAAGAAAGTTAAATTATTTGCTCATTCATACATTTCCTAAATGTCTTCCCCCAAGCCTTCCTGATTCCAAATTCAGTGTTCTAACCACTAACCTGTGTCAGGAAAACATTACAACCTCCTTGAGAGCAAGAACCATATCTGATTATTCTCATATTTCTTTAGCTACCTACCAAAGTACTATTATAACTAAATAAATGTTTTTTAAATTAATCTGTGTTTAATAGCCACTTCTACAGGTAAGTAGAGAGAACATTCCAGTCATGAGGGATAGCCTGAACAAAGACACGGTAGAAGGGAAATTTAATGTCACATACAGGAAAAAAAAAAAAAAGTTGGTTAGTGTGGAGGGGGTGATAGTAATAGAAAGAAGGGTCACAATCCAACCATGAACAGGTATAAATGACAAAAGAGTTTATTGTTTATCCTAAAGACAAGAGGGAGCTAACAAAGCCCACTGATCATTGAAGCAACATAGACTAATGGACCTTATTTCTTTGAACACAGTCCTATGATTTCATTGGTGAAGAACCAAATCAGTGAAGAACCAAATCAACTGGTGCTCTGTAATTTAAGAGTCCTCAATAATTGGCTGGAATAGTGAAAGATTAAGAGATATTCCATGGCTCACCCAGCCAAAATGAGCTTGCAGTAGAGTCACTCAGCTGAAAGGGCCATATTCTCCTTCCTATGCATTCTTTTCTATTTCTTGCTTTCCCATTCTGGCAATGAGATCAGACTGGTGACCCTTGCATCTAATGTTTCCACATTTTTCTGCTTTTCTGATGACTCTCAAACTTTCGAAAATTAGACTGTTGCTTTTTAATTAACTGTACGTTTCAGCGGCTCTAACAGCGGAGCCCAGCTGTCTCGGGAAATTGTCCCCCATGACATTGCTAGAGAATGGAAATGGACTAGTATATCTGGTGTGTGTGTGTATTTTTTCCCTAAAGAATGAAAAAAGGGGCTTTGCCTTAGAAAAACTTGCATTCATTTTTTTTTATTGCCATCACCTAATTCCATAGGCAATTGATTTAAGCTTCATTTCTTTTAACATTAAATGGAAATTAAATTAAGCTCATTATTGTATTAGACAGGCATTGATTGCACCACTTTCATTTTAATTAAATGCTGCTATCCATTATTTCCTACTGGGTAGGGCTTTTAATTTTCTTTGGTATATCATTTTTGGGGAACAAAATAATTCAGTAAATAATCCCAAATAAATAACACCCAAAGAGAGAAGGTATACAAAGCACACTCCAGGAAGCTATTTGAAAACACATATTTAGTGTTTTTAATTTACTGTTGGGATATTTATCAGTTAATTTTTTTTCTCATTTTATTCTCTGTGATAAAACTGCTTTTGCCCATATCTCCGTTAAGCAGCCCTGATGGTGTGCAGCTAATGGTGGGTTTCAAAATGCTGTTGATCTTAAAAATGTGCTATAAGATGACTTCTCTTTGAAACACTGAGGTTATGGTCCAGAGGATAGATGTTTGAATTTCACTCCAAGACTATTATCAGAAGTGCCCAACAAAATGCCCAACAGGAAATAAATTTATTTTTATTTACCGCACTTTTTGAGCAATTACCTGGGTACTAAAACATAACTGGAATCCTGGGAGATGCAGAAAATTAGAAAAAAAAAGAGTTGTCTTTGCCCTCAAGATTACAAGGGCAGACTTGTTTCCTTGGAGAAAACAAGATGTTGAGTTAGACTGGCAGTGTTCACTAGATCATTGGAATTTCAAGTTTCTTGATTTTTATCTGTCTTTTATAGAATTTTAATTTGTCATTTCTAGGTCCATCACCTGGGCCTCTTAGAGAGATTTATCCCCACTAATGAAGCAGCTGGGGTTGTAGTGGATAGAAGGCTGGAATAGGAAGTCAAAAAGGCCTGATAATCAGAGCCTGCCTCAGATACTTACCAGCTGTGTGATTCTAGACAAGTCAGTTAACCTCTGTCTGCCTCAGTTTTCTCTCCTATTAAATGGGGAGTACCTAGTTCACAGGGTTATCATATAATCAAATAAGATAAGATATGTAAAGTGGTAAATTTTAGCTATTATTATTACTCACTTATTTCAGCCCTTCTTATATTACTCAATGTCTCAGCAGTCCAATAACTGCATACAGAACCATAATTAGAAACACTGGCAACTGAGGAAAATTCAGATGGGAGTGGGAAGAAAAGTGGAGATAGTAGGATAGAGTAGTAAAGTCTCTTTCCATTAATTTTTTATGGTGACACTGGTTGAAGAGGTGAGTTCAGAGAGACTGACTTGGGGTCCATTAGCTTGGAGGAAGAGAGACAGAACCCAATGCGCTGGCTGGAGATGTCCCAGGACAAGGTAAAGATTTAAGGGTGCTTGTGCAAGATGACACAAAGCCCACAAGGGCCACATGGCATATGTACAACAAACTAGAGAACTAGTCAAATACATCCCTCAGATGTTAGTACCCTAGGGGAAAAAAATCAATCTCCCACCACCTAGTTATAACTATTCCATTAGAGCATGACCTTATAATAATGAATAATTGGGCAAAATCATAAAAAGAGATAAATTTGACCAGTGCGCCATCCTCCTACTTCTGTCTTTGACCCTCTAGAATGAAACACAGGAGTCCCTAGACAGATGAATCTGCTGCACACCCCCACCTTCACCCCATATCGTATCTAAAGTTTTCTGCCACCTCTTTGTCTTAAGTAAGATCCCGATGCCATCATGTCAAGGATTAAGGGATTATTCACCAAAACCCAAGCCCCTAGTATTCCTAGGCTTTCATTGCATTTTGCCTGATACTAGCCTGCCCCAAATTTGCCCCTGAAAAATAATCCTCTAATTAGGCTTTGTTCTGGGCAGAAAGAACTCTCTTCATCATAACATCTCTAGTGTACTTGTAATGTATTATTATTTTATATGAATTTCCCTAAACATCTCCCATCATGATTCCTTTGTGATCTGAACAGATGTATTCAGCTTTGACCCCTAGCAGAGTTATAATTCTGCTTTTTCCAGACCTGGCTTGTGAATCAGCTAATCAAAAAGCATTTATAGCATCAGGCACTGTACTAGATATTCAGATACAAAGAATGATAAAATCCCTACTCACAAGAAGCTTATATTCAAATAGAAGGATGCAACATATATAAATGGCCACATATACAACACATGTAAGTATAAAGCAAATCAATGTAAATAGAGATTTTTGTTGTTCAGTCATGTCTGACTTTTCATAAACCCATTTGGGGTTTTCTTTTTAAAGATACTGGAGTGGTTGCCATTTCCTTCTCCAGTTCATTTTTACAAATGAGGAAACTGAACCAAATAGGGTTAAGTGACTTGCTCAGGGTCACATAGTTAGTGTCTGGGGACTTTGATCTTATTTTCCTGACTCCAAGCCAGCCATTCTATCCATTGATCCACCTATCTGATTCCACAAATAGAGATGGTGTAGTAAAATACAAGTTAATTTGGGAGGGAGGTCAAAAGCCTGACATAGTGCGCAAATAGGAAACTCTAAAGCTGGTTGCCCCAGCAAGCAGGAATTGTTTCCAACTATCCCTGAACCGGTCTTCCCATTCCCAAGTGCTGACCGGATGGAATTTAGGAAAGTAGCACGTTCGTGGTATATGACAGCAATCAAGATCCTGGGAAACTTTGACGAACATCCCAATGACCTGATGGTGGGGCCCGAATAATTCTAGAAATGAATGGTGACTGAACTGCAATGCGGGGCGATGTCCCGGAGAAGAAATAGGAGAAGAGAGCATGAAAGGTTTCAGCAGGATTTGCTCAGCCTGAACAAAGTTCACCAGGTCTACAAACAATTCTATACAATAGGGAAGCAAGGCAGCGAGGGAGGGATTCGAGATGATCTAAATTCTTGTCTCCATCCATCAAGCGGGAGGAGACATGTTATAAGGCAACTTTCAGCCCGAAGAGAGGTGCTTGTAATGTATTCCCTCTCTGTAGCTGCTTCCATTTCGGAAACACCAGGCGTTTGATTTTCCCTGGCTGTTCCCTCCCACCTCCCAGGATTTCTTTTTATCTCCTGCGGCAGCAGGTCCTGTGGTCTCAGCCATGTACATACAGCCGCACCAGTACCTTACCGCATTGTTCTTTGTTGTCTTCTGGAGCCTGACTTAAAAGCTAAAGAAACTAGAATCTTTAGAGCTGGAGGAGACCTTGACCTAATGTGCTCGTTTCCTTAGGGAATCCTTCTAATAGAATATATAAACTCCTGAAGGTCAGGGACTGTTTTTTGTCTTCGTGCCCTCAGGACCTAATGCATCGCCCATATCATAGGAATTGGGATGGCGCCAGTGATTTCACTGATTTAGGGAACTCCCTGATCAGCACTTTTTTTTCTACACCTTATAGTCTTGGAGAGTTGCCTAGAACCCTGGGTTAAGTGATCTGGCTTGGTCATTTGAATCTGTCAGGGGTAGAACTTGAATCTAGGTTTTTCTGGCTGTGAAACTCTTTCCTCTCCACCACACTTCTCACTCAATCATACTGGACATTCTTCATGAGGTCATTTCGCCTTTTTTCTTTTTCCTTATTTAAATTAAATTAAATACCTGTAAGTGCCAGTTTCCCTTAGTATAGTGCAAGAACTATTTTGTTAGTGTCTCTATCTCCTGCACCTTGCACTCAGTAGGTGGTGAAAAAATGATGGTTGAATTGAATCACGTGTAACTTATTCCCCCAACATTTACGTAAGCCCCATAAAGGCAACGGCCTATAAACTCTGCACCTCAGTTCTGGGACGAAACAGGTGTTTCATGATGGCTGCTCGAATTGCCATATGACAGCAAAGTATATACCACATGGAAGTCAAAAACTGAGCTCCCATCTATACCCAAATACAGAAAACTTAGCTTATTCTAAGACATCAGACCAAAGAATCATCCCCACATTTTCTCATAAATCGCTCAGGCTCCTTTCCCCCCAAATCACCCCCTCCCTCATGGCTTTATACCTTTGCCTAAAGCTCCCGCCCAGGATCACTGCATCCCCTTTCCAGGAGTCACATAGCAGATGTCTGACACGCCTGTACTTAGCCTGTTAAAGAAACTCTTTCATCGCCATTTCTAGTCCCTAGCTTTTGCAGTGAATGATGAATTTCCACTGCTCTCCCCCTTCCAGCAGACTGAATCCTTTCCTCTCAAATCCTCCAGGCTTTAACAGTAATGCCTCCACCCCACAATCCCAGAGCCAGTTTTGCTTCACTAATCCCCACTAAGATGTTAGCAGTTAATGGTTTAAGGTGTTACCCCTGAGGGCATTTACATTTTAATGGAGAACTGGGAGAGTGAAAACTTTTAGTGCAGCAAATGAATTAAGAATTCAGCACCTTGACTGACAGCCTGGGAGCAGATCAAGGGATGGGGAGGGAACAGAGATGGAAAAGGGAGGAGAGCCGGGAGGACTTGGGGGGCTGAGTAGCATGGAAGACTTTGCAAAGTCCTTCAAATACAGGTACTCTCTGCATTTGATTATCCTTCTTTGAATACTTACTCTGCAGTTTACTAGCTATGTAATCTTGAGTAAGTCATTTCTCCTTTGGGGACCTCAGTTTCTTCATCTGTAGAATGAGAGAGCTGTACAAAAATGATCCCTGAGGTTCTAAATTTTTGGATTTTATGATTTCTATGACCTTTACACTAGGACACAATTACTCATAGAACAGTACTGGTTTTTTACAGAGGGGAACTGAGTTGTGAAGGTTTTCTCACTTCTTTGCCTTTAGAAAACACTTGATAGAGCCCCATTAGGTCAGGAAATGAAAGCGAATGCAACTAAGGAATTGTTATTCTCATGACGATTATCATCAACCTCACTACTTTCTCAGTCTGTGGAAAGAATTTTTAAATTTCTGCCCTCAATACCTATCAAGGCTCTTGAGAGTAAAGATTCACCCCCCCTTACATATATCCCCATCACCTAGCACTGTGCTTAGCATATACTAGGCATTTAATAAGTATTTGTTGGCTTGAATTGAAAGAGATATCAATGTGAGTTAGTATAGCAGTTTGTCTTCTAGAGGCTAATACTAAAATAGTGACAGCTGCATTTACTGAAGACTTGCCCTAGAGGTCCTGTGCATTGTCAGTGCTAGAGTTGAGAGAGCTAGAATAGCAAGCTGGAGGCTTGGTTAGGATTTTCCAATGATCCTACTGGACTGATCCTTTTTCTTTTTCTTCCTCCACCCTTTCCACACACCCTCCTTTAAATAGCATTTTATTTTTTTCAATTATATGTAAGAATAGTTTTCAACCCTCATTTTCATAAGATTTTGTATTCTAATTTTTTCTCTTCCCCCCTCCAAGGCAAAAAAAAAAAAAAGAAAAAAATATCTGATACAAACTATACACAAGCAATCATGTTAAACATGTTTCCATATTAGTCATGTTCTAAAAGAAGAATCAGAAAAAAGGGGGCAAACCACAAGAAAGAAAAACAAATGAACAAAAAAAAGTGAAAGTAATATGCTTTTATTTGCAATCAGATTCCATAGTTCTTTCTCTGGATGTGGATGGAACTTTCTATCATGAGTCTTTTGGAATTGTCTTGGATCATCGCAGTGCTAAGAAGATGGTCATAGCTGATCATCACCTACTGTTGCTATTACTGTGTACAAAGTTCTCCTGGTTCTGCTCACTTCACTCAGATATCAGTTCTTATAAGTATTTCCAGACTTCTCTGAAAACAGGGTGCTCATCATTTCTTATAGCACAATAATATCCCAATTCATTCACATACCACAATTTATTCAATTATTCCTCAGTTGATGGGTATCCTTTCAGTTTACAATTCTTTGCCACCACAAAAATGACTGCTACAAACATTTTTGCAGATGGGGCTCTTTTTCCCTCTTTTATGTTTTCTTTGGGATACAGGCTCAGCCGTGATACTCCTGGATCAAAGGGTAAACACAGTCTTATAGCCCTTTGGCATAGTTACTAATTACCTTCCAAAATGATCAGTTCACAACTCAACCAACAATGTATTAGTGTCTCATTTTTCCCATATCTTCTCAAATGTTTATCTTTTTCCTTTTCAGTCACATTAATTAATCTGATGGGTGTGAGTTGTTTTAATTCACATTTCTCTAATCAACAGATTTAGAGTATTTTAATTATAAGCAGCTTTAATTTCCTTGTTTTTTTCACTCCCCCCCCAATTACAAGTAAACATAGTTTTCAACATCATTTTTATAAGATTTTGAATTCCAAATTTTTCTCCTTTTCCTTTCCTTCCCTTATCCCAAAGACAACAAGCAATTTGATATAGCTTATGCATGTACAATCATATTAAACATATTTCCCTATGTTTCAGAACAAATGGAAAAATCCACAAGAAAGGAAAAAAAAGTGAAAACAGTATGTTTCACTCTGTATTCAGTCTCATAGTTCTTTCTCTGGATATGGACAGCATTTTCCATCCCAAGTCTATTGGAATTGTCTTGGATCACCATATTGCTGAGAAGTGCTAAGTCTAACATAGTTGATCATCACACAGTGTTGGATAGCTTTAATTTCTTCACTGATCTTTGTTTTACATTGGGGAGCAATTGTTCTCTTTTCTTTCAAAGAAAAAACTAACCCAGAGTCACAAAATATTAGAGCAGGGCAAGACTTCAAGAGAGTCTCTAGTCAATACTTCTTTTTAGCAATGAGAAGACTGACATCCAGAGAAAGAGACTTGTCTGATGGCACATACCATGTATACGGCAAAGCCAAGATTCAAATCCACTTCTAAGTCCACTTATTATTTATTCATCAAGATCCCTCATATTTCATAATTTCATAGGTTTGGGGGGTGGGAGACAAGGATGTCATCTATGTCATATTACATATGAGGAAAGACCCAAATAGAGAAGTAAAATTCTTATTGTTTCTTATACACATGACATTCCATCTCCATCCCAATATATTTTTACTGTCTATTCCCCAAGACTAGAAGCACTCACTTCTCCTTTTCTAGAATCTCTAGTTTCCTTTAAGGTTAGCCAAGATATCACCTGGGGAAATTGAGGCACAGGAAAGTTAAGTGCCCTACTTAGGTCACACAGCCTAGATGGAAATTGAATCCAGTCTCTTGTTCCTACACCACATTGCCTTAAATTCTTCCAATCTTCAACACTCTCCCCTTGCAACAGAATTTTCTCCAGGTGCTGAACTTCCTGGTTCTGCTGATTTTAGCATTTGGGTTCATCAGAGCATACCTTCAGATAGTGTGCTCCTCTAATGAGCTTCAAATGAAATAGTTTATAAAAATTTGGCACAACTTTTGAGCAGTAGAGCTGCATATAATGAAATCCACCCAAACTTTTATTTTTTAACATCTTTCTGTGCTAGATTTTAAACCATTTTCTTTTCTGAAACTGAGAAACTCTTTGCTCTTCTAGTACAAAAATGATGGTTTTCTTTTAGCTTCTTACTGTTGCTGACATCATTTCCTTCTTTGTTCTTTGTTCAGTTCACAATTCTGCTGTTCTAAAGGATTTTTGTTTGGTTTGGTTTGGTTTGGTTCAGGGTTTGGGTTTTTGTTTTTTTTTGTTTTTTTAGCAGAATTAGGTTATTCACAATCTTTTGATCACATACAACTTTTGTGCCTTTTGAATTTTATTATCCCAAAGTTCCAAGCACTCTACCTGCATGGGATAATGGGAAAGAGCAATGCATTTGGTATGTGACACCCTGGGTTCAAATTCTGGTTCTGCTTCTTATTGCCGACATTACTTAGGCCTCCTTTTCAAGTTGTACATGATCAAAAGATTGTGAATTTTATGTGTTATATTTATGTCTGAAGACCATTTTCACTAATGCAGCAATAAAAGAAACAATGGAGCTTAGTACTTACTTAGCAAGAACAATTAATCTAAGTAGGAAACCACCAGATGTCCTACATTTTCCTTTCTTCCATCCTCCTGCACCTCAGATTATTAAGAAGGTTTTTTGCTTATTTTTCCCCCTGACATCAAGCCTAATTTTATTTTTTTTTTTGCATCTCCAACCCATTGCCCTTGGTTTTACTCTGTAGAACCAATCAGAACAAGTCAAATATTTGAACACAATTGCCATATTGCTCCTGAATCTTTTCTTCTGCAGAATTAATTTCCCAATTCCCCCAGTTTCCTCAATTGTCACCAAGCTAGTTGCCCCCTTCTGGGTACTTTCTAGGTTATCAGTGTCCTTACTAACATGGGGTACCTAAAACTGAACCCAACATTCTGAGTACAGTCAGACCGGGGTAGACAATAAAAACTGTCACCTCTTTAGTTCTGGATACTTTTTCATGCCTTTTAAGATTATCTTAGCTATTTAGGCTGTCATATCCCACTGTTGACTCATGATGACTTTGCAATTAGCTAAAAAAAATTTTCTTCAAACTTCTACCTAACCATATCCTTATCCTGTCCACTTTTGAACTTCAGAAACTTATTTCTTGAACTTGTATATGACTTCATATTTTTCCCTATTCATTTTCATCTTTGCAGATTTGACTTAACATTCTAGCCTGCTGAGATCTTTTTGGATCCTGGATCCTGCCTCTGCTGTCCAATCTGTCAGCTATTTCTCCTAACTTGGGTCATTTGCAATTTGGATGAGTGTACCATCTCTGCTTCTTTCCAAGTTACTGATTAAAACAGTACCCCACAAACCCCACTCCATGCAAAATTCATTCATTTGTTCTATGCACTGTTATACAAACTTGGGCTCACTTTTAGTCAATCAGAAATTTTCACAATTCATGGTAGGCTTTTAGTATTCTTAACCAACTTAAATGTTCTCTAAATTGTCTAAATTCTACCAATGTGAGATAGGAAAAAGTACATTTCCTAAATGTGTGTTTTATGGATGTATACATATACATCCATACATACCTAGATATATACAATTACAGTTTTCCCTATATTCCAGAAAAATAACAATTCACCTTTATTTCATTGTATTATCAAGTAAATTAAGAACTAGAAAGCACTCTACAAAGCTTAAAAAGCAAAAGGAATGTCAGATATTCTCCAACATTTCCATACTTATATGGCTCTCCAGTCTCAGCAGGATGAATACTCCCTCTTCTAACAATGTATTTAGCATCTGCCCACATCTTTTCATCTTTGGGGACCCTTATCTATATCTTCCTTTAACTCTACAGATGAAATTTACCCCATATTCTGGGATCCTTATTCTTGATATTGACAAAGTACCAGTGGAAAATGCAAGTTTTATATTATTTCTCACTGTAATTACATAACTGGAATACTGCTTTTACATCTCTTTGATTATATGTTTTTATAAGTTTTTCCAACACTGTTCACATGCCCCAACTTCTTCATTCTCTTCTCAGTTGCATCTAGCTAGCTGAAGCAACATTTTAATTTTAATTTTACTGAGGTTGGTATTCCATGACTCCCAGTCATAAAACATCACTGGAAGAATATTGTTTATAGAAAATAGGTCTTTTTTCAGTGAGAAGCTTGGAGCCATTCAAGGCACTGTACAGTTTCTCAGATACTATCCAGCTTTCTCTCCTCTCATTCAATTATGAACACTCATTAACTATCTGCAGCATATGTCTCAACTCAACAGGCTGTCTATCTAGACACATGTTGGTTTTTCTACATGGATAATTAGGCCAAATTCTCTTGAGTGAGAATGAATCTCATTTGAGAGGTTCTCCAGAGTTCTTGGATATGATGTAATTAGCCCAGTGTCATCTGCAAACAGAAGCATCTGGAAGACCTCTACATTTATATACCCCTTCCATTTGGGCTCTGAGTTGGATGCTCAAATCAAAGTAAGTCAACAAGCATCTATCAAGCACCTTTCAAGTGTCAGATACTGTGCTTCAAGCAGCCCCTGTTCTCAAGGAGCTCACAAGATAATGGCATATAATATGAAAACAATTATTCACAAATATACATATAAAATAAATTGGAAATAATGAACAAAGGGAAAGCACTAAGATTAAGAAACACTGGGAAAGATTTCTTGCAGAAGGTGAGACTCTCTGTGACTTGAAAGAAGTAAAGATATCTAAGAGATGGGTATGAAGAAAGAGTCCTAGTAATGAGTAAAAATGTCTGTAAAATGCCCCAGGGAAAATATCTGGAGCCAGAAGAGTAACTGTTGTCTGAGGAATAGCAAGGAAGCTAGTATCATTGATTTTTAGAGTATATTTGGGAAAATAAGGTATGGCTCTTTATAAAAACTTGAAATATTTTAATTAATCCTTCCAGACAAAAGAGATTATATCTCTTAGTAAGGGTTTCAGTTTTATTGAGAAAGATATCAGAGGCACCTTCTGTCTTTCATCTCTTTGCTCTTTACTTATAATCTCCTTCTTAGAAATGATTTCATTAAGTTATAAATACAAATTCAAAACATAATTCATCAAACCTCTTGTCAGTAAAAGTCCAGCTCAGGGCTCAGAAGGACAGATCTTGCCTCACACTGACAGTTGGCGTGGCTACTCTGGGAATAACCTCCATGATGCTTTTGGCAAGCATATGGCTCCCTATTTTATGCCTCATTTAATGTTAGAAAACAGAATGTTACCAACCAAAGTTTCCTCTGTTGCATTTTTCAAAGTCTTATGTGACTTTAAAATATATATGGAAGACACCTGTTAAAAGAGAGCCTTTAATGAGGAATTTTATCCTACTGACTCAAATGCTTTTATATAATCAACATACAATGAACACAGTGGGATCTTATATTCTCTGTATCTTTCAGTGACTGTAAAGACGGTTGTTGTACTAGCTAAAGCCTGGCTATTCTTTTTTTCATGCTGTCTTTATGGGTTCTTTGAATGTGTTGGAGTTTACTCTCATAAAGATGAAATGTAGGCACATGGGACAGTAGTTTGATAGCTTCTGTTTTACCTTATTTTTAATACTAATATTTATGATTTTTCCCAAAGTGCTTGCTATGTCCCACATTTGGAGGACCCACATAAAAACTGATATCCTCAAAATTGTGTTGTCTTAAAGAATTTTCCCATTTATATTTAATCAATTCCCTCTTCATTTTCTTTGATACCATTTCTACTTCCCCATGCAGCATATGAATATACTGTGAAGTCAAAGTCCAAATGTTACAATTACACCATATTATTTATAGGGAAAGGAGTATATTATTCACATCTTAATGGATATTATTCATTTTCATCTGTTTTTATTCACCTAATTTCATTTTAAAATATGCTCAGGATGACTTGGAACAAATGGGTTTCTCTTCCAGATTTCTACAAACTTATTTTTCTCTTTATTATTTCTTACTGTTTTATGAAACAATACAACTCACATCCTCTTTGGTTCCTACCTCAAACCTCCAAATTCTAGAGGGATGCTTGGTGATCAGCTAGAAAGGGAAACAGTGATTATGAAGAGTGTGCAAGTTCATCCAGAATGGACTATACTAGACCACTCTGCCTCAGCTTTTAATAGGATTGTGAAGCTTATAAATTATGGGAAATACTTCAGATACAGTTTATCTATATTGTACTAAAGCTTTTCATTAAGCATCTTTTACTGTTGTTATGAAGAAGATGGAGAGATGTGTGGATTAAACAATAATATCATTAAAATGAACTCTGAATTAGTTGATTGCTATGACTGGACTCAAAAAGCAGTTGCCAGTGGCAATGGCAGAAAGTCTCCAATGGAGTGATACCCCAACAACCTGTGATTAGCCTAATGGTGTTTAGCAATTCTGTCTATACCTTGGATAAAAGCATGGATGGTAGTCATCCAATTTTCAGAAAATAGAAAGTTAGGACAAAGAGCTCACCTACTGCATGATAGTCAGTGTTGAAAAAGAACTCAATAGACTGGAGCATTACATTAAATCTAGTTATATGAAATTCAATAGGGTTCTCCCTGCCCAGCACTCTTTCCATGGCACCACCTAGCTGCTGGACTCAAATCCAACCTCAGATACTTAGGAACTATTTGATCCTGGGCAAATCATTCTGTCTGTCTCAGTTTTCTCAACTGTAAAATGAGAATAATAATAGCATCTATATCCCAGGATTATTGTGAAGATCAAATGAGATAATCTTTTTTAAAATTCATAGTGAAGTACCTTGCACATAGTAGGCACTTCATAAATGTTTGTTTCTTCCCCCTTTCCAGTTGTTCTAAGGGAAAACAAAAAATAAAGATTTGGTGGTTTTAGTGGACTTCATTCTCAATATGAGCCAGTCATTCCATGTGGAAATCAGAAAATTTAATGTGATAGTGGACTGCATTAAAAGGCATGAAAATAGAAAGGGAATGGCCTTCTTCAGATCTCATCTGGAGTAGTATGTTCAGTTCTAGGCAAGATAGTTGAAACAGAACACTGAAAAGCTGGAGAGTATCCAGAGGAAGGAAACCACATTTATGAAGAGTCTTGGGTACTTATATTTGAGAGAGGATTAGTTGAAGAAACGGAGGTTCATAGAAACAAACACTCAGAGGAGACATGATAGTTGTTGAAGGGATGTTAATTGGAGGAGGGATTAGACTTGGCCTATTTGATCTCAAAAAGACAGAATCAGGAGCAATAGTTGGATGCTGGAAAGAGGAAAATTTTTGGCTCCATACCAGGAAAACCTTTCTCATAATTAGAGCTGTCTCAATGTGGAATGAGTTGCCTTAAGGAGTTGTGTGTTCCCCTCCCTTGGAAGCTATATGCTCACTTGACAGTGGCGTTCCTTTCAGCTTTGGGTTGGACTAGAAATCACAAAGTTCCCTTCTACAGCTTCCCCTTTAAGATTTTTGTAAATGAATTTATGTTCTAAATTGATGTTGCC
This sequence comes from Myrmecobius fasciatus, assembly GCA_023553655.1. Lineage (NCBI taxonomy): Eukaryota > Metazoa > Chordata > Mammalia > Dasyuromorphia > Myrmecobiidae > Myrmecobius > Myrmecobius fasciatus. The sequence continues at coordinate 246,189 of JAJPUD010000523.1, forward strand.
CTTGGTTACCGTATTTCTTCTCTTGGCAAGGAGCTCAAGTGTTTGATGGATCAAATTGTTATTAGGTTCTTTTGGTTCTTTCATTGCAGGAATGGGTTTGGATATGTTGCATTTCTTTGTGAAATGATAATAATTTCTGTCAGTATCTGCACTTATATTCATCTCCCATTTTTTGGTGTTAGGGGCTTCTTTAAATAAGTGATCTTAGAGTTGACACAATTATCCACAATGATAGTCCAGAAATACATCTCTTTTAAAGAGCCCAGTCTGCTGGCAGATTTTCTCTGTGTTAGCCCCACCAATTTCTTCTTCACAGCTTGTCGCTTTTCTCAAAGTATCTAGGATATTCTTCCCTGGAGAACTCCATCTTTATTGCAACCTTAAAATTGGCACCTCCCTTACTGTGATATCAGAGGTGGGAAACCAAAGAAATCCACCTCAGATAGACCCTGTTTCTTCCTATAAAATACCTAGTCCTCTTTTTAAGTATTTCATGAACTTCCCTGAGTCATGCAATAAGGATGAGAGAAATTGAAAGAGATTGCTCTACCAAGTCCTGGATCAAGGTTCTTAGTTCATTACTTTTCTTCTGTCCTACATCCACAGCCCCATATTCTGGTCATCTCTTTTTACATGGGGGCTACTGGATCATAGATCTAGAAATGGAGGAGACCTTCTCTAGTCCAGAGACCTTATTTTACAGAAGAGAAAAACCTCATCTGTAAAATAAGATTTTATTTTAATGATAAAATAAAATCAGTAAAATTTTACTGAGGTCAAGAGTTTGGATGATTTATCCAAGATCACTAAGCTATAAGTATCAAAAGATTTTAAACCAGCTCTTCTTAATCCAGTGTCAGCACCCATTCCACTTCATGGTGATATCTCCTTGTCCCACCAATGATAATGATCAGACCCCTCTCGATTCTGATTGTGTCTCTCTCCTCCCTCCTTCATGTCTCCTATAACCTTCTGCAGTCTTCCCTAGTGACTTAACATAAACCTTATGAGGGCCTATTGTTTTGCACTACTAATCCATTTAATTTCCCAGGAAGCTCCTTTTTTGTCTCAGCAACTATGTCTTCTGTCTCTCAGGCCATAACTTCTCATTTTTTATTTTTTTCTTCTAATTCATTATTGATTTTTTCACATTGCTCTAACAAGTCAATGGTCTGATACACACAGACAGCTGATTTGGAAATGATTCCCACATCAGTGTCCAGTTATGTTTCCTATGTTAGACTATAATCAATTTCGATTTTGCAATGTCATTTTGCACTTATGATGTCCAACACTTCTTAACTCCCTTTCTGAGGAAAGTATTCGTGATCTCTAGATATGAGGCTGTTGCATAGTCCTTAATCCTTTGGCTTCTCTTATTTCCTTTTCCTAAATCATTTTTTTCAACATTTTTTTCATCATTTTGCCTCTGTACTTACCTTTACATTGAAGTAAAAGAATATTACATCATATACTAACTTGATATGGAAGCATATGTTGACTCTATTATTATTATGATTCTTTAGCCTCCTCCCCTATTGAAGATGCTGCTTCTGGTTATCTTCATGGTGATCCTTTTTTAATGCTTATTATGAATCTTTAAGGAATGATCAATTAATAAACATTTATTAAGTGCTTACTGTGTGCTACATTCTATGTTAAGAACTAGGGATACAAAAAAAGAAAAAAATTAATAAAACAATCCCTGCTTCTGTTTAAATAGGAGCTACAACACATACAGAAAAGATACATACAGAGTAGATGGAAGTTAACCTGATAGTAAAAAATGCTAGCAGCTTGCAGGGATTGTGAAAACTTTCTGCCAAAGGCAGCATTTGAACTGATACTTGAAGGACTCTTAGAGGTAGAAGTAAAGAAGGAAAGTATTCTAGACATGAGGTGAGCAAAGGTGCAGAGATGGGAGATAAATTATCATGTTCCAGTAACAGCAAGTGGGCCAATGTTTCTGGCAAAATTTACATGAAATCATGTTTCTTGTTTCAAGATATGATAAAACCGACACCATCAACTGCTTTAATTGCCTCTCCAAGGAAAACCTATGAACTACCCTTCCATTTAGCTGTAACTCCCTTCAATTTTCTTGTTTCCTTTTTATTAGAAAATGTCAAGTTAGGTGTAATTCAGTTCCTCTGTATAATGTGTAACTATTATTATCATTCATTATCATGACATCCAGCTTACTCCCAAAGTTCATGAAAGACACCTCTCCTTCATATCTTACCCTTACTATGTACAGATAAGAAGTTATTACTCTCAAAAAAAGTTATTGGTCTCAAGGAGACTGGCCTGAGTGGGTGTTAATAGCACTTGGTGACAGATTTGGGGATAGTAATTCTGTTTAAAGCTATATTCTCAAAGTATTAGTCCAAAGGGAGAGCTACCAAAATCTCTGGGTGGTGATACTAAAACCAAGGAATACAGAACTTTCCCAGAGTAAACAGCTACAGTGCCATAGCCTGCTGGAATTACCCAACTGATTTTAGCAAACGTGTCTGTAACACGGTGATCCTCAGCTTGCAGCATCCTACAACATACCAAGTAAATGCAAACACATTATTGGTACAATATATCCTAGAGGAGATTTGCAAAGCTGGCATTCTGAAGAATTATAGGGTGACATCTAAACATTCTGTGCACTGTATTTCTCCTTTATGGCCCTCAATTTAGTGAAGAGAAAAGAAGCTTTCTAGAGTAACAACACCCTAAAGCTTTAGTGAGATGGGATATTTAATTAATTCCAAAATCACCAGCCGGGTAAGGAGTTTCAAACCTGTACATTCATGCGTCCCTTGTGCTTGCTGGTTTGATGTATCTTTGGGTCTTGGAAATAAAGCCATGTTTGAACAAATCAGGACGGGGCTTCAAATGAGGAAAAGGCTTTCTAGGGTCAGGCTCCATGATTAAGAGCCTGTAATGGTCTCCCAAGTGCCAAGATTGTGGTTCTCTTCCTAGAATGATCCAACCCAATTGGCCACTAAGACAAATGTTATTTTCAGTGATTCAAATGTACCACAGGCCTTCTGGATTTCTGAGAAAAATCAGGGGATCAGATAGCTAGCTCTTAGAAGGGACCTCAGAGGCCAACTATCCAACTCTTCCTTTTTCCATGTAAGGAAACTGAAAATCAACAAGTTTAAGTGCCCAAAGTCATATGAATAGCATCAGATGAGGTCCTTTGATGTGAAAGTCAGTGCTATATTGTACTAAGCTTGAATGTTTCTCCAGAAGATATTGAGATTGGGTTAGGGAAGGCAGAGCTGATAAGGGGAGAAGGGAAGGCAGAGCTGATAAGGGGAGAAGGAGTTTTTTTTTATTATTTTGTTTTGTTTTGAGACTTAGTCTCCCTCTCTTATCCCAGCTGGAAATTCAGCGGCTGCTTCTGAACTGTTTGGTTTGAGTCTGGACTTGTGCTGTTTCTCATCTGGGAAAATTTGTCCCTCCTCAGGCAGCCTGGTGGCTTCCTGCAATCTGATTCTCATTGACCACCAATAGGTCCTAGGCCAAGCCTCATTTTGGTCACTGTTTGGGTCCTGATTGACTCAGATTGAATGTAAATAGCAGTCGTTTCTGCTTTGGTCAGAAATACTAAAGTTCTTCCCCTCCCAGATTTATTTTAGATTTAGAGTTCACCTAGGACTAGGTGAAAGCAGAATTTCTGTCTCAATTTCTACCTAGTCTTAATCACTGAATGAGTATAGCCTCAGTCAAACTGAAATCTGTTGAAGCTTTAAAAGCCCGAAATGTCCCATTTCCAAGGCAATCTCCAGTCATCTTGATCTGTATTTTGCTACTGGACCCAGATGGCTCTGGAGGGGAAACTGATGCAGGTGACCTTGCAAAGCCCTCATTTAAATCCAATTCTCTTGTATTGTCATGGCCTCCCCTCCCTGATGCCATGGTCCTCTTGGAGAATGAAGGACAAACAAGAACAGTTCCCAGAAACTTCACATTAAGAAGATACTGGATCAGTTATTATCCCTACTGCAGCTCAGAACTCCCATCCTCCAAAAATCTTCCAGCCTCAGCCTCTTCAGCTACTGCAAAGACCTGCCAACATACCCAACTCATATTGAGGGATTTAGAATAATTTAGCATCTTTTCCAATGGGACACAATACAAAAAAGAACACTGAATTCAGTCGCAGGCTTTATTTCAGAACTTTCCTTTGATGCTTACTGTTTGGCCTTAAACATATTCAGTTAACTTCACAGACCTCAGTTTCTTTCCATGGATGTAAAATTAGATACTTGAACCAAGTGGCCTCTGAGATCCTTTATAGCTTAAGATCTACTTATATTTTGTCAGTGACCAAGTCCCATAGATTCTTCCACTAAAATGTCTTTTCCCCCACATTTCTATAGATTCTCCTTTTGAAATGCCTCTATATTCCCATTGCTTACATTCTCTTGCTATCATATGACTAGAGTTAGTTGGAGATATTGAGAGGTTTAGTCAATTTCTGCAGGCCATTCCATCAAAGGCAAGATAAGTCTCTCTGGTTCCAAGGCTAATTATGTCTCTTAGAGCAGTCTGCCTCTTATTGTTGGTCTTCATCAACTCTAAAGACCTCTTTCAGACCCCAAAAGCCTTCTATATCCTAACCTTATCTTAGCTATCTGGCTTTATGTAAAGAGCATTTGACTTAGAAACAAAACACATCAAATGAAAATCTGTTTCTGTCACTTCCTGTTTAACACATAATACAATAGAAAGAACATTGCTTCTGGACTCAGATTGATGTTTACTGGGTATATGACCTTAATCAAATCACTCTGGTCCTTAGTTTCCTCATCTGTAAAATGAGCATATTGAATGGCAAGGCCTCTTAGAGTTAATGATCCTATGTAGGATCCTGGAAAACTAATTTAATTTTTCTGAGTAAATTGAAATTCATCAGTAAAATATCTATAGTAACAGCTTCCACCTTACAGAGTTGTTGTGCAAATCAAACAAAATAGTATAAGTTAAAAGAACTTTATAAATTTTAATATGTTATATAAATGTTAACTGTTATTATTATACTCATTGATGATCATTAATCATTATTATCTGAAAAATTGTAGGGAAGGGGTGCTGTTAATTTTTGTGCTGCCTATATCACAAATAAGGGCAAGCACAATGGAAGGCAAAATTCTGGAAAGGTGTGAGCTGCTCTGAATAACAGCCTATTTTCCACTCTATTTGGGCTGGTGTTTGGAGATTGCTGTTTCCCATTGTTGGCACAGATATAAATAAGAGCTGGAGAGTGTTCCTTCCATGACCTTCACAACTATCTGAAAGAAATTCTAGTATTTTGAGACTGATAATGTTCCTCATTATGCAGCCTTAAGCTAGTAATAAGGCTCTGAATAACCTACTTAGTTGGAAACCAAAGGCCACCAAAAGCCCTAGAAGGGAGTACGTGATTTCTTCTGTACTGTTTCTCTTCCCTCCTCACCTCAGTTCATTCCTTTTGCTGCCAAAATCCTCTTCAAGGAACATCACCAAAACATCTTCTCTCCAGCAATACTTTTAAGGCTCACCTCAATGCCTGTCTTTCCTGGAAATGTTCTCTTCATTTTCTTTTTCATACAGCCCTGTTACTTTGTTGGAAGTCCTACAATATTTATGACCTGTCCTAAAATCTCAGACTCAATGCCATAGCCTACTCTTATCCCCTCATTAACATGAGTATTGGGCCTTGGCTTCTCATCTTGAATGTAAGTGTGCAAAGGGTGCCATGTTGAATGGAATTTTTAAAATAAGCATCATACATAGCCAATTGAATGCTGTGATTTGAGCAGTGCTAGGAAGACATGTTTAAATTTGTTTTTTTTAAAAAACCTCTCCCTTAAGCTTGTTATTGACCTAAAATTCTCCTGTTAGAGAGTAATGTTTTTTTTGCTTATGAATTTATTTTCAATTAAATGCAGGCATCTCTGAAACAGATAATATAGTCAAAATGCTTATATCAAAATAGATATAAGTAATATGATGTAATTGAAAGAAGGTTTGACTAAGAGTAAGTAGATACTGTTCTATTTGACCTTTCTATACATCAGTCTTCCCATCTATAAAAATGAGGGTTTGGGACTAGATGGTCTCTGAAGATCTAGGAATTAAAGATCCTCTAATATATTCCTAAGTCTAGATAAGTTTACATATTTTCCCCCTGATTACAGGTTTGGAAAGAAACTAGAAAATATGAGGACATTGTAGGGAGATGAAAAGAGAGAAATGAATATGAAGACAGTGGAGAAGACTGTGGGGAAAGGAAGAATGTCAAATTCTCACTACTATAAATTCTATCTTGATATATCTGCCTGGGTAAATAATGTTTACTCAGGAAAGAGCCAAAGAAGCAATAGATAGGAGTTAAAGAGAGCCACATTTTGACTTGATACAACGATGCACTGTTATAAAGAGGACAATGCTACCTGAGGAAATAATGAGTTCCCAGTCATTTAGAAATCTCCAAGCAGAGCCCGTATGATCACTTGCTAAGATTGTAGAATAAATTATTGTTTACATGTTGGCCAAGATTCTAGGTTTTTTTCAATTCACAGTTTATTATTTGCTGAGCGATCATCACTGATTACTTTTATCAGAGCCATAATATAAATGTTATACTTTAGGCAAATTCAATGGAGAAGTAAAGACCTTCTCAGCAAGACAAGGAAACCAAGCCATGAGTGCAATCACATCAGAAAAAGCAGGCCATTTTGTGGCAGTGTTGTGTTGTGGAAAGCACCTAGGTTTGAACACCATGAGTTTGAAACCCATGGTGGACCATGGTTCTAGATGCATTTGACTTATTGGGGGAAAAAGCAAGGTAGATAAAAAGAAGGTGGAGTAACATTGTATGTTTTAAAAGTCTATCCTGAGGAAATCACAGAACCAAGGTAAAAGTAGAAGAATATTTGATGAAGATCAAGGGAGGAAGAAATGGAAATAATTTTTTCATTGATGTGTACTACTGACCACTTGGACAGAAAGAGGAAATATATGAGAATTTAGGGAAATATTACAATTTGGGAACTAATTAGGATGTAATAGTTAAAGAGAAAATTCAGTTATACAACATTCCAGTGTTATATAAGATCTCTCATGCCCCAGAAGTAAATCAGATAACTTCTTGACTTAACTCAATTATCATTTAACTTTCAAAATGTAGAGGAACTGGCAACAACAAAAAAACTCTTTTAAAAATCTGATCCTTAAGAACAAGGAATAATTGATTGATAAGATAGGAACAATGGGAGAACCCAAGTGAATGGGAGGTAGTGAACATTCTATCTTAGATTTTGTGGAAGAGGGAAGGAAATCTGGACATTGTTTGACATTATAGTATCTAGGAAAGATAATTTCATGGATTTCAGAGGAAAGATACATAAGAATACCATGAGGCAACATACTTCCAAAGAAGTTAAACCAGGAGAGATGAGAAAAAGGTAAAAGAAGAAGGGGGAGGACAATGGAAGGAAGGGATTGATACCCAAGATAAGTAAGGAGGTTGTAAGATACCTGCCCAGGAAGAATTTAAGTTGCCTGAGAACTATCCTAGGTGCTGAAAGAAATGGTGACCATTAGTGCTATTTGAAAGATCATGAAAAATAGGAGAGCTGTACAACAAGACCAGAGAAAAGACAAATGTCCTGGTTTTCCATAAAGAAAAAAAAAAGGAAAGTGAAAAAGAAAATATATACTTATTTACTGGCACACACACACATACATATATATATATGTGCCAGTAAATTTGACATGGATCCCTAGGGAAAATTCTAGAACAGATCATTAAAGAGATGAGTGGTGCATATTTAGAAAAGGAGATAATTACAAAGGCCTAACATGACTTCAGGAAGAACAGGTCATACCAGATTAATCTTATTTTCTTTCTTGACAAGAATATTAACCTAATATATCATGGGAATGTTATGATTATGATTTACCTGGATTTTAATAAAACTTTCCCTAAAATAGCTAATATTATTATTGGAAGAAATATGGAGAGGGGATTGATTAGATAATGACAAAATCAAATGGATTGATAACTAGTTTGAAGACTGGACTTAAAGAGTAGGGGTAAATGATTCAACGTCAACATAGCAGGGTGTGTCCAGTGGAATACTCCAGGATCTGTGCTAATTAATATTTTTATCAATAACTTTAATAAAGAAATAAATGATAGATATGCTAATCAGATTTACAGAAGGGTAGATAAAACACTCAATGAGATCACTAGATTTCAAAAAGACCTTAACATACTAGAGTATTAGGCTGAATTCAATAAGATGCAATTAAACAGAGACAAATAAAAAGTCCTACATTAGAGTATAAAAAGTCAATTCCAAAAGAACAAGATGGAAGAGGCCTGGTCTGACAATAATTTGTCTAAAAAGATGAAGACTAAGGTCTGTAGTGAGCTGAAAGCTCTAGGAGTCAACAGTGTGATTCAATAGTTCAAAAAATTAGTGAAATATTGGATTCCGTTAAGAGAGACATAGCTACCAGGAATAAGTGGGTAATAGTTCCTCTGTTTTTTCTCTGGTCAGATCTTATCTAGAGTATTCTGTTCAGTTCTAGGCACTAACATTTAAGAAGGACATTAATAACTAGAAATGCTCAAATGAGGACAATGAAAAATTTGAAAGAGCTTGAGTCCATGACTTATGAGACGTCATGATTTATGAAGGAACTGGGCATATCTATCCTAGAGAAGATTCAGGCATGTGAGTCTGGGCATGGCACTAGTTTTTATAAATTTGAAGAGCTATCATGTAAAGCTTTGCTCTGTTTGGACCTACGGGACAGAACTATGAGTAATGGGGAGAAGTTACAAAGAGCCCAAATTAGACTTGATGTCAGGGGAAAAACCACTAATAATCAGAGCTATTTCAAAGTGGAATGGGCTGCCTTAGCAGGTGATAGGTCCCCTTTCCTTGGAAGTAATCAAGTAGAGACTGGAAAACCTCTTGTTGAATATGCTATAAGAAAATTCTTTCATATGTTCATTGGAAAAGATTGTTCCTCATGTCCCATATAGCTCAGATATTGTCATTCTCTGGTTCTATCATTTACTAGCATTATGACCTAGTAAGTCACTTAGTCCCCTTAATGGGGGAGAAAGAGAAAGTAGATAGGTTTTTAGTTGAGTAGCTTCTATTGTGTTGTGGTTGTTGAGTCATTTCAGGAAAATCTTCCTCTTAATAAGCTTATTTGGAATTTTCTTGGTGATACTAGAGTGATTTGCCATTTCCTTCCAATTTTACAGATGAGGAAACAGAGGCAAACAGGGGTTAGTGACTTTCCCAGCTATTAAGTGTCTGATGCCAGATTTGCCCTCATGCAGATGAGGGTTCCTGATTCCAAGTGCAGTGCTCTATTCACTGCATCAATTTAGCTCTCCCTTCCTATTGTATAGATACCAGGAAAAGTGGATTAGTGACCCATAGAGAACTTGGAATCTAGTCCATTGTTGCCTTAAAATACTGAGTTCTTGGAATTCATGAATTGTCCTGTCTGAGCCACCACAGAAAATTAAGCTGGCAAAGTGGAAACTGTTTCCTTTTGTGATCAGGCCCAGTGAACTGCATGTGAATCCTGACTCAGAACTCCAAGAAGGTGTCCTACAAGCCCCTCAGCCACTCTGTGACATCGTCCCATTGCAGGGAAGGGAAGCATCTCTTCCATTGCAGGTCTAAGGCTTTATGTTACTGGGCCCATTTGCTGGCTGTCAAGCCTTTTATAGACATGTTTTCTCTGTTTATTGTAACGCCAGCCCCCACTATTTCTCTTTAGATGCCCAGAGCCTTCTGAGCAGGAAGCCTCTGTAGATAAATGAACTTTTATAGGGTGGTTAATGCACTTTTACCCCATAGGAATAAGTTGAGATTTCTGCTTTCTTAAACTGTGCAGTCAGATTTTCAGTGCCTTTGACTGAGAGCTCAGAGCTGAGCCAGAAATGCCCCAGGGGACCGGCAGTATCTACACAGAACCAGCCAGGATTAAATCAGTCATGCAGTCAGAGGAGAAAAGGCAGCTCTCCCCTTTGGTCTAGGCCCCTAGTTGAAGTGTTGCCTGCTGGGCAGGGCAAATTCTTAGCCAGGAACTCGGGGTTCTGTATGAAAGAGCAAGGTCATGGCTATTTCCTTATTCACTTTATTTTTTTAGTCATGTCCTTTGTGTGGGCTCTATAAGGCTGGGGCAAATAGGTATCTTGTTTTTACAGAACTAACCTGATTTGGGAACTCTTTTCCAAATGTTCCCAAATCAAGGGAGTATAATGTAGTTGAACTTGTGAGATTAGAGAATCATCAATCCTCTAAGAGCTGAAAAGGACCTCAGAAGCCATTTAGTCCACCTACCCCAATCCCAGATCCATTTTATAGATGAGAAAACTGAAGGTGAGGAAAGCCAGGTGATTTGTCACCCCACAGGAAGTAAAAATGGCAGGATTTGAATGTAGGCCTTGACTCTAGAACCAGTTCTTTTTAAATGCACCACCACAACTAGTTTGAATCACAATTCTGCTATTTATTAACCATGTGACTTTAGACAGTCAACAAGCATTTGTTATTAGATCGTAAACAAGCATTTATTAATTGCCTACTATATACCTGAGACTGGGCTAGGAGCTGAATATACAAATACCCTTGAGAAGCCTACATACAATCTAAGAAAAGAGACAAGTAGAGATATAGTAAATATATGCAGAGGTTTAAATACAAATGAAAATAAAGTTAAATACAAACTTGCTTATCACTTATGAGGAAGAGTACTAACAAATGGAGGAATCGAGGAAAAGTTTCATGTAAAAAATAGTGCTTATGTTGCATCTCAAAGGAAGGAATGGTGGCAGTGGGGAGTGAACATTTCCCAGGCATGGGGAACAGCCAGTCCAAAGTCAAAGAGACCAGAGCTAGGATTTTCTATGTGAGAAACAGAGAGAAGACCAGGTTGGTTCTATCTCAGTGGATGGAAAGGAAGGGAATGTTCACTGAGGTTAGAAAGATAGGATGGGACCAAGTCATGAAGCACTTTAAAAGGTCTACAAAAGATTCTCTATTTGCTTCCTAGATGGAAGAGTCACTGAGATGTTTTAAAGAAGGGGAGTGACACAGTCACAACTTAATTTAAGAAACACAACAGGATTGAGAATGGACTAGAGTGAGGAGAGTTTTGAGACAATCAGGAGGCAATTGCAAAAATCTAGCTAAGAGGTGATGAAGACCAGAACTCACCACGATGGGAGTAAGAGAAGGGGTCAAATGAAAGAGATGTGGAGGTAGAGTCAGCAAGATTTGGCAGTTGATTGGATACATGGGGTGAGGAAATATAAGCAAGTTGAGATCAAAGCCTGGGAGACCAAGAGGATGATGTTGATGCTTTCAACAGAAATAAAAATGTTTGGAAGAGAAGTGGGTTTGAGAAGAGAAATAATTATTTTTGTGCATATGTTGAGTTGGATATGTCTGTGGGACATACACTTTGAGATATCCATTAGACAATTGATGATAAAAGGGCTGAAACTCAGAAGAGAGATGGAGGCTGTACATATCACTATTGGAGCTGTTTGCATTGAGATGCTGATCTGTATAGGTAGCTGAGGAGGTGAGAGACAGAGAGGGGGAGGAGGGGAAGAGAGAGAGAAGGAGAAAAAGAGGAGAAAGAGAGAGAGAAGGAGGGAAAGAGAGGAAGAGAGAGAAGGAGAAAGAAAGAAAGAGAAAAAAGGAAAGAGAGGAAGAGCAAGAGGAGAAAGAGAGAGGGGGAGAGAAAGAGGGAGGGAGGGAGAGAGAGAGAGAAAGAGAGAGAGAGAGAGAGGGAGAGAGAGAGAGAAAGAGAGAGAGAGAGAGAGACAGAGACAGAGAGAGAGAGAGAGAGAGAGAGAGAGAAAGAGAGAGAGAAGGAGGGAAGGAGAGGAAGAGAGAGAGAAGGAGAAAGAGAGAGGGGGAGAGAAAGAGGGAGAGAGAGAGAGAGAGAGAGAGAGAGAGAGAAGGAGGGAAGGAGAGGAAGAGAGAGAGGAGAAAGAGAAACACAGAGGTATGGTGTGTGTGTGTGTGTGTATGTGTTTAGAAAGGAGACCCCATGACAAAGCCTTGGGGCTCTCTGGGCACTGGTTTCTTCAACTGTAAAGCCAATGTTTTGGGGTACAGATAGCTAATGTCCCTTCCTTCTTTAGATCTATAACCTTCTGACAAGATAATGTGGCACAGTGGAAATAATGCTCGATTTAGAGTCATTGGACACAGATAAAAATATCTTCCATTGACTAGATGTATATCCTAGGACAAATTATTTTACCTTTATGAATCTCAGTTTTTTCATCTGTAAAAGGAGGAGATTGGAGGAGATGCCCTCCAAGGTCCCTCCTAGGTCTAGATCTGTGAGCCTATGGCTAGAAAGGTGCCATAAGGTAACAGTACATCAACCATTAATTCTGGAGTCAAGAGAACCTGAATTCAAATTTGGCCTCAGACACTATCTGTGTGACTCTGGGCAAGTCCTTTTGCCTCAGTTTCCTCTTCTGAAAATGAGTAGGGGAAGGAAATGGCAAACCACTGCAGTGTCTTTGCCAAGAATACTCCGAATGGGATCACAAAGAATCAGATACAACTAATTGATTAAACCACATCATGGCTAGACAGTCTTCTGGCTCTTTATCAGTGATCCCACAGTCTCTGAAGTCCTTTCCAGCTCTAAATCCTTTAAACCCTCTCTTAGAACGCCTCAGTAGCATTCCCTGTACTCTCCCTTTGGCAAATCTGGCTCCTGCAGTGCCAGCGGGGAGAGCTATGGGAGAGCAGGTGGTATGAGGGCTGTCCAGATCTATTTCCTATAATTGGCTGAGTTCAAATGCAAGGTCAGCTCTGGCAAAGGAAATCTCTCTTCTCATTATCCATGTCAACTATGCAGCTAAGCATTTCTCCTGGCCCTTTATTTTTCTGGAATCAGTGGCAGATTTGTCTTTGATTACTTCAAATCAAACAACCATAATGTCCTCATTTCACAGAATAAGAAACTGAGGCCCAGGAGGAAGACATGATTTTCCAAGGTGATAAGTAGCCAAACCAGAACCAGAACTTTAGGGTCTTCCTTCTCGTTTGGGCAGCGTTTGCACACTCTGCAACCAAGACCAAAGAGAATCCTTAAGTATTCTCCCTGCTTTATCCCAGCCTGAATTAGCATGCTTGTGTCAAGCTTGGCAGTGAAAGAAAAGCTCTCCCAAGGTCACCTTCCTTCCAGGGCATTATGAGAGCAATTTCATTTTCATAGAATCATAGAATTGTGTGAGCTATAAGGATCCCCTTAGACATCATCCAGGCCAAACTCCCCTTCTACGGAGAATGGTTAAACAATGTGTCCAAGGTTAGACAGCCAGTTAGTGACACACTTGGGACTGAAGACTCTAACCAGATCCCCAGTCCTGCCCTCTCTTCACCCTTCCTTCTTGTGATACCTGTTACCCAAACAAGGTGGGTGATCAATTTTTTAAATCGTCAAATGCAAGAGACAAGCAGGGATTAAAGAAATAACACCTCTAGCTCACAATCCAGTTAGCCTCCTCCCTGGACTGCAAGAAACACCTCTTGGGCTAAGCTCTTGGAAAATGCAATGATTCTGTATGATTCTGGTCACCAAGAATCTTTCTGGATGGCCAGGTACTGAGTAAAACCCCCACTGCAGTCCCTCTTATTGTCTTCTAAAGGCTTTTAAGAACCCAGAAAGGAATCAGCTTAGGGTAACTGACCATGCTTGCAGCGGGAAGCCAAGTCTAATCTTTTCTCTCTCTCTCTCTCTCTCTCTCTCTCTCTCTCTCTCTCTCTCTCTCTCTCTCTCTCTCTCTCTCTCTGTCTCTCTCTCTCTGTCTCTCTCCCTCCTTCTCTCTCTCCCCCCCCCTCTGTGTGTGTGTGTCCCTCCCTCTGTCTCTTTCTCTCTCTCCTCTGTGTGTGTGTCTCCCTCCCTCTGTCTCTCTCTCCTTTCTTTCTCTCTGTCTCTCTCTGTCTCTGTCTCTCTCTGTCTCTGTCTCTGTCTCTGTCTCTGTCTCTGTCTCTGTCTCTCTCTGTGTGTGTGTGTGTGTGTATGTGTGTGTGTGTGTGTGTGCGTCTCCCTCCCTCTGCCTCTCTCTCTCTTCTTTCTTACTCTCTGTCTCTGTCTCTCTCTGTCTCTGTCTCTGTCTCTCTGTCTCTCTCTCTTCTCTCTCTGTCTCTCTTCTCTATTTCTCTCTCTTCTCTATTTCTCTCTTTTCTCTCTCTCTCTTCTCTCTCCCTCCCTCTCTCTCTCTCTCTCTCTCTCTCTCTCTCTCTCTCTCTCTCTCTTTCTCTCTCTCTCTCTATCTGTGTGTGTGTC